>VUJU01000067.1:0-199443 GCA_009835225.1 Aphis craccivora
ATTATAAAAATATTTTATACTAATAGGAATAAAATTAATTTAATTTTAAAGAAATTATTTCGGGGGGGGTTTGAACCCCAAAAACCCCCCCCTGTATACGTGCCTGGTTAAGGTATAATTATTTAAAATAATAAGTAGGTATAAGTTATGTAGGAAAATACATTTTTGCATTGTGAATTCAATAAAAATATGTAAGTTAATTGAAATCCGTTTATTATTTTTTTTATTTATTGACCACATGCAAATTATGTTTGTTAAATGTTCAATTTTTTTTTTTTATTGTTAACACAATTGGGAATTTAATACATTTGATATTTATTAATTTATTATATAATAGGATATACAAATCATGGGTTCATTGAAATATGATTAATATAGACTATACTATTTTCTTATTTGTTTGATTATTATAATAAAATATAATTATATTAATAAATTTTGTATCATCTCATTTAGTATTATAATTCAATAACAAAAGACAAATATTGATAAACTGTTTGTACTTTCAGAAGTTACAAAAACATTTTAATTTTAAAAAATCGATCCTATTATTGAGAGTTTTGATCTGGCTGTCATGAAGCTACCATTATTATACGTGGATTTGGAACCATGAGCAAATAACAAAGAAATTTATGAACTTAAAATGTTGTTATGAAAAAGAAAAGTGAAACTAACTACTAAAATACTAAGATATTGAACATTCTCAAAACTATAGTTTTTAAAATACCTAATCAGTGTATAAAATGTGGTAAAAAAACATATTTATTTTCACTATGTTGCTCTAAGTCTAAGAAATCAAAAGAAAAATACATAAAATAGGTATAATGAAGGACACGTATAAAAAATTAAAAAGAATGCATTGCTTATTAATTATTATAATAGTTATTTAAAAGAAAAAGTTCATAAGAAAAAACAAAATAATACAGTGCATATAAAAGTTCATTTAAAGTTATTTTTATATTTTTGTAAAGATGGGTCTTTGAACGTAAGCAAGTGATCCATAGACTCAAATTTGCACATAATAAAAAAAAACATATCATTAATATCTAATGTAATGACACCATTAATAGAATATTAACGAGAGATTGGACAGGCTTGAAATATAACTAGCCAAAAATCAAAAGGCAAAATAAGAAGACAAGAATCAATCGCCTTGAATCATAATATGAAACTTTTACGAGCTTGTACACTAAAAACAATAATATTAGAATATCTTATGAACACCGAAAAAATGTACACAGCTTTAATTTAAAAAAAAAAACCACTTAACTAAGTGATCCACTTTGAAATTTTACGACCGCGCTCTCATCATACAAGAACTGCAGTAATAATAAAATAATTAATTATAAGCATTGCAAACTCAATAAACGTCCTGAAGAACATTTACAAGAAATACGTGTCCGTGTTAATGACGGCCATATCGATATAATTACTATCTCTAATAAAAAAACATCCACTGAATTGAAATTTAAATAAAACTATAAAAAATTAAAATAAAAAACTCAGTGCTTTACATATTTGATATTCAATAAAATTTCAATTGGGAATCGTTGAACACACATTCATTTTTTATAGCATCAGGCCATCAGCACTGTTTGCGTTATTCCGATTTTATAATTTAACTATAAACTATACTATCATCGACCTGGTAGTAAAATTAAAAATAATAATACTTTATTAATTAGCCACTGCAACAAACATTTAAATCATAATAATATTTTAATATTTAGGTGCCGTGTCGACAAGATTCATTGTGTATACTAATAGTAGGTACATGTATTTTTCTTTTTTTTAATATGTACTCCGACTTGACAAGAAATAATAATTATGCACTATTATGACGATAAAACAATTAAATATCAGTGTTAAGGAAATGTGTTGCTCTGATGATATAATTGGTTTATTTCGTTGTAAAACAATTGAACAACTATATAGGTTTGTTAGCGTTCTTTATTACCAAAACAAAAAATAAAAATAAACAAGCAATATTAATTATTGTAGGTAGGTAGGTAAAGTGACAAGCGTCACTATTACTATTAACTCGTAACTAGTTTTACGCGTAGGTAGGCACTATTATAATGTTATGTGAATGCAATAAAACATGACTTAAAAACGTAAAGCTAATAAATTATTACAATTTATACGCCAGTGTTATGAAAAATGCTACCGCAGAGACGACTAAGTCGTGACAAAATAATTTCTTGACTTTTCTCAACACGAAGCACTATAGTGTACCAGTGTATGTACAGTGATGACAACAAATCCATAATATATATCTGAAATCGATAGGATTTTAAAATCATTACATTTTTAATGTATTAAAAGCGAAGAAAAACGGCTGCAGATAATTCAAGATTTCATTCCTGAAGTCATTGTCAGTGAAATGGGAGCAGATTTAGGATGCCCGTAACTCAACCAACTTCACCGACTATTCAACCGACAACCGACAACTTCGGACTATGTTAATACTTAATAATAATAATAATAGCAATAATTGAATAATGTTAATCGTATAAAAAATGGTACACTGTTAGTTCCGTGTTGTATATTATACCTGCGTATAGATTTAAATCGCTCTGCACAATATAGGTACCTACTTATAATAGAGTTTTCGCATTACAGAGGTGGTTTATAAAAATAATGTATAAAATAATATTATACATACTGTTTAATTTTATATATAATAATATTTTATACAAATATATATCATGCTTAATTTTTTCTATACCTAATAATATTATATTTCAGAATAAAACGTTTACATATTACCTATATTATTTTCTCACAGCGTTTGTTCGCGCCACGGGAAGTCGTATTCCTTCGGTAATATTAATTTCTCTATTAAATATATATATATATGTATTACTCTGTACGGGGCCGTTGGCCAAAATACGTCGCACAACAGCATGAAATTCGGAATACAGTCGGTCGACACTCTGTCTGGTCGATCGTCGCGAATAAACGCTGCAACGGGCACGTTTGACGTCGGGAGGCGTACAGATGAGCTACTAACCTTCCGCCGACTGTAAAGGGCCGAATCTATGTATATTGTGTCACGTTCATTACCACCAATAACGGCAAAAGGGCTCACGGTGAGCAAAGACGAAGCGTTCGGCAACCCGCGCGCTCTGCGCCGGAGGAGCCCGTGTCTGCACGCCGACTACGATGCCATAATAGACAATAACGGCCGGTCCCGTGTTCTGTGACGGAACCGGGAAGCGCCTTCGCGCTATAGCGAATCACAGGCCAAGGTTTACGTATCTACAGGCGCTAACAGGCCACGAAGCTCGTGGTTTCAAGTGCTTTAGCGAATCACAGGCCACGGCAAGATAAGCGCGGGCGGCTCCGGAGATTACACAGCGCCGCCGCCTATGAATATCAGTGCGGAGCACAAAATCGGTCAGTATTCAGTCCTACCTTACCGCAGCAAGACCTACCCAGGCAGACTTGCGCGGTTTGGGAACTACTGACTATACGGCACATTGCTGTAGCAAGACACACCCAGGGCAGACTTGCGCAGTTTGGACGTTTTTGCCTACGTAATCTTACTGTAGCAAGACCCACCAAGGGCAGACTTGCGCAGTTTTATTATACGGCAAAAATAGCGAAAATCAACGAAGAAATTCCACAAGCGCACCAAAATACAGTCCTTTGTCAAGGCACACTACAAAACAGCGTTATTATTTTAGAAAACGTGAATGTTTATATATATATATATATATAGTGACGTATATAAGGGGGGTTTTAGGGGTTTAAACCTCCCCCTGAAATGTATGGTTGGTATGGGCAATGATTTTGATTGTTATAATATTATATATAATATTATCGCAAATTTTTTTTAACCCCCTCCGAAATTAATTTCTATATACGCCACTGCAGTATATATATAGTAGTACATTATACAATGTATATTGTAATGTAATGCTCACATATCATAATTGTAAATCACTTATTTATTTAATAAAATAAATAACGGCCGAGTTGTCGCAAGCAGATAATCCTTATAACCCAAACATCTTAAATCACTGATGAAAGGAACGGTTTACATTATTTGGTCACGTAGGATTTTATACACAGTTGTAACAGTGTGGCGCAACACTCGTGATCTATTTCGTGTGCCGCCGGAGACAATGGATGGTCCAGTGAGGGTCTCTGTCACCGGCGATAAAGACAATTTCTTGGTAACGCAGTCTTTTGATGGGCAGCCTGCGACTCTGGCCGGCTTGACTAACTCGTCTTCTCTTATCAGTGCACGAGCACCAGATAACTCCTACACACCGGATCCTGCGAGCGACAACTGAGCCCTTTATATTTAAACGAAAATATAGCTAGTGTTGTTTTATTAGAATTCGTGTGTCTAAAACCTTTCTTAATCTTATCGAGTCATCTGCGTAATCAAACACGGCTGCGAATAAGGTAAGTCGTATGCGCATCACATTAATTATTTATTATACAATATACTTATATTAATTTTTACAATTAACATTTTATTACTACGGTGTACATGGTCATTCTCGAATTACGACGACGCGATCAGGGGGAAGATAACAATAACGCAAATTTAAATACCTAATCTGTAATAAATCCGGCATTCATTCGAGACTTGTGTTTACCTAGCGTTTCGTTTATCTAAAGTACCTACTTAATGCATTGCCTTATTTATATCGTTTACTATCATATTATTCTTATTTTTACTTTTATTTTAATTTAATTTTTTTATTTTTACGTTGTTATAATATTTTACTTGAGATGACGTATACCTATTATTATTATTCCCACACCATGAGAGATGAATTGCATTTAGTATTAGAGACTGAGTATGTGCATAAGGAATGCAGGATAGATTAACGAATTTCACAGACATCATAAATACCTAATACATTAATACATAATATTTTTTTTCAATATAAACAAACAACAACGACAATAATAATAATATTTATCGTGGAATATATTTAT
Source organism: Aphis craccivora (assembly GCA_009835225.1). NCBI lineage: Eukaryota > Metazoa > Arthropoda > Insecta > Hemiptera > Aphididae > Aphis > Aphis craccivora. The sequence goes on from VUJU01000067.1 coordinate 4,960, forward strand.
GCAGAAATTGTCGCGGGCTACTAATATTATGTGGTGTTATGCTAAATCCGTTGTTGGTGTCGCTAGCATTTTGGCATTTCGCTCACACAATTACCACATTTACTTTTTAGAACCACTGGCTTATATTTCATTCGATTTTGACAATACTATATATATTTTTTCCATTGAGTTATTTACGAAAATGAATACGGAAAAATATTAAATGTTATAAATAAATTAACAAAGTTATTGAAGTCCAATGTTGCCGTATACGGATATACGAGTACGTAATAATACCGTGTATTTTGACGTTGTGCTCGCCGCAGTCACTGATCGCCTTATTTACTTTACCATAATAATATTATCTTGATATTTTATTGTTATCTTATTATACTATTTTATTATTTTGCTTTAGCAGTTCAATATTGATATTTATCGCGGTATATGAATTTGTATGTTCACAACTCACTCGTGCATTTTAATAGGTGAGCGAAACACTAACACAACACTAACGGTGTTAAATATTAGCGACACCAATGACGGGTAAATAGTGGGAAAAAGTGTTGACTTAGCTAACAATATATTATAATACACAAAGTTCAGTGGATCAATTTTCAGTAGTCTCCAGCAATCACCCACGTCCAGTACTTTTAAATTTTAATCGACCAGTGACATTAATATGATATTATAACAATAATATATTTACACTTCGCAGTTACATTTAAAAAGTAAGTTTATTTAATTTATACCCCATCTTACAATAATTATTAATACATAAAATAAAAGATTTAATAATACTGCAGATAACATATTATTACCTGTATTATGTTCATTCATTAACTCGCAATATTAGAAACTGTAGCTATCTAATGTTTTTATTTTTGAAAAGGTACCTAAATAGTATCAAATATCTCGGGCTATATTATGATGATAAATTAAAATGGTGTATTCGTGTTAATTATTTGACCAAAGTAATAAGAAAATTTTTTTATATTTTCAAGGATGTAAGGTATATTTGTTATATTCAATTGAAACGCATAGGTATTTTATATATTATCATTTGTACAGTCAATATTAATGTTTGGAATTGAATTCTGGCACTGTACCTTCAATAATCACATACAGATTAAAAAAAAAAAAAAAACTATTAAACAAATTAATTACCTATATTCTACACAAATCTTTTTCTAATAATTATTATCATAATCATGTATAATATATTATAGTACCTACTCTCAATGTTCAAGAACTAAATCAAATTTTTTAAAAACATCTTGAGCCTTCTACTTCTTCTCATTTGTTTTAAGCACATGCTTAATCCATGTTCCAATATTTATACAACAAGACATGGTAACAATACCAATTTAGTACCATATATAAAATTTAATGTAATACCACTTTTGGAAAATTAAATACTTTAGTTGGGTACCTATAGGAATTGAAATTTGTATTCAACTAATTATTAATAGGTATTAATCTTAAGTTGTCAATTTAATATTTAGATTATTATGAACTATGATATTTGTCATCAATGTACCAACACAATATGTATTATATATATGTATATATTATATATATTAATTATATTCAGTAAATGATTAGTTTATAGAATTATATAGGTTCTGACGGTACTGTATAATAATTAATATTATGTAGGTAATACTATATACCTGTTGAGTATTGACTAATCTTTTATTCTTATTAATCCTAATGTTTTAAATTTTAAAATATTTTTTTATGAACTCAACTTCATCATTACAAATAATGCTTATTTATGTGTAGGTAATCATATTACATTAATTTGTTTTTAATGTGTTCATATTTTGTTTGGTTGCAAAAAAATAAACAATTATTATATTATAATAAACTCTTCGGACAATGGCTTAGTCAACTTATATAGTTTTTACCTTGCAATTTTTTTGTATGAAATAATAATATTTTAATATTATTATTATTAATTAAAAAATAAAATTTTAAGAACCAAAATTTAGTATTCAAATGTATATTATATTATATTATTATTTTTAGTCTATAATATTTATTATTTAGATCCAAATTGTTAGAATCATCTTTAGATATCTATACAACAATGAGGCCAACAACAATAACATCAACAAGGTATCCATCTAATTTTTATGAAATATGAGTTTTTTAAAATATTTATTTTACATATAAAAATTGTATGTGGTGTGTATCGTGTGTGTGTGTGTGTGTGTGTGTGTGTGTGTGTGTGTGTCTTAATAATAAATAATAATAATAAACGGTTCTTATATAATGGATTATTAGTGAGTAGATGATTTATTTATTTATTTATATTTTACAGTAAAAAAAAAATGAATTTATCAAACAACCCAAGGATTCAATCCAAAATCAGGAACTTATCAAGTGGGTGTCTAGTCATTGATGTCGGGCATCTAATTATAACCATAAATAAAGTAGATATTGCATTTGAGTTGGCGGACTCAGTGATGTGTGAAATAATATTATATTATATATATATTATATGGAATAATATACATATTTATAAATTATAGTTATAGTTATACATTTCAAATTATTTGTTTTTATCTTTTAATATTTATGTATTTTATTGCTTTTAATTTTGTTTTCTATTTTTTAATGTATTTTAATAACTATACAAAAAAAATATATATGAAATGCGTTTATATAAATATTATATAATATATTATTATCTATGTATATTATATTTTACTATATTAGTAAACGTATTATAATAATAAAAACAATATAGATGTAAAAAAAGGTTGTTATATAATACACATTTAACAAGTTGTATAATGATAATATAAGGTATTATTTATAAAATCTTACTAAAAATGAATTTGATATAAAAATATTCTATTTAATATATTTTCTATGTGAATATAGTAGTATATTATTTAAACATATAATTTTTTTTAGAAAAAATATTGAGTATCTACTTTTTATAAAAATGTTAATACAATTGTTTTACTTACATCTCAGTAATAATAATAATAATAATAAATGTAATTCCAGAAATTGATGAAATATATTTTTATTTAAAACAATTATTGTATCAATATATTATTCTCGTTTGACGAACTGCATAATTATACCTAATATTATACGATGTTAATTAATATTCTTATATTAAGTTTAAAACTGTTTGAAATTTAAAAAAAAAAGTCATTTTATTTAATATTCATGCAACATACAATATTTTTTAAAGAAATCTTTCTAAATTTTCTTTTTCCAATGCAATTCTCAAGCTTCATAGAATGGATCATACGACCAATGAAAAGACTGCACATAATTTCGAAAATATTAACCCTATTATTATAATATATTCAAATTTAAAATTTAATAATTTTAGATTCCGGAGGAAGTTATGAATGTATTTATTTTACGTTTATGTGTATTTTTTTTTGTGTCTGTGTACAGCATAACGTGTGGAAATAATACTTCAACTTCAAACGTTAAGGGTGATTTTCAATAGCAAAATGAATATCCTTGGTGCATTATAGAGGTAAAAATATTCCAAGTTTTAAAAAAATCGATTTTTTTATGAAATAGTAAATTAGTAACTCACAGGTAATACTTGGAATTTTGATAGATAACTAAAATTATCGATTTTACTAAGTATTTTTTTTTTAGTAAAAAATATATAATATAATATAGTAAATATATGATATTATGATATGGACAAAATATGGTGTATAAATATAATATATGAAACATTAAAACACATCACAATATACTGGTAATAATTTCCAATATTATATTAGGTACTATACTAATACTCGTATTATAATAAGTTATAAATACAGAATAGATAATTCAATATGGCGTCTGTAAATAAAAAATCAGTTATAATTTGACTAGCTGCCGATACGGCGATAGGTACGTGTAACATTTGATAATAATAATTTTTGATATATATATTATTATGCTTTGATAGTTAGGTACTATTTAGAAACTAATAGAATTAGGGTGTATGGGGTCAATGAGTAAAATGTGCGTACATTTTATCCCATTTTCTTTGTTGGTTAGACACGGAGACAAAATAATAATATGCAAGTAGGCAGTGCCGTATTTACGCCTAGGCCGACAAATTTCGTAAGAAATGGAAAAAAATCATATAAATATTAACTAAATTTTTTTTCTTGAGAAAGGGGTGGCATATTTAAAAGGGCCTAGGCGACATCTGTTCTAAATCCGGCCATGTAAGTAGGTATACGAGTATACGGCATCCGTTTTATATGTCCTGACACTCTCCACAGAATATTTAAAAATAAACGTCGTATACCTAATACGTTACTATAAAATATAAAAAACATAAAAGTCAAATAAATGACCATAGGTGAAGTGCCATGAGGCAAAATAGCCATTCCTGTTTTAAATATTGTGTGTGATCTATGATATCGCGCATGATATGGCATAATATGTACCTAATATAATATGTCTATATTATATCTTATAAAATATTTCTAGAACAAAATTATTTTTCAAGCTTACCTATAGGCTATAAGCCAGTAATGATAACAAAATACTAGTACATTTAACTATGTTATCCTGCAGGATTGCTTGTTATTTTTCAAAGGTAATTTTATAAAAAGTTATTCACACAGAAATGAAAATATTATACATTATACATAAATAAATAAATTGATGAATACCTAGATAACCAATACGCGGTATTGGCTGATGTATCACTCGAGTGTACCTCATCATCGAGATGATTATTTGTAAATTGTAAAAGGTACGTTAAATTTTAATTCAATTAGGTATATAATAAATCATTGCATACGAAAAACGAGTTTGAACGGATATGTAAATCCATCACCTTACAATATCACAAAATATCTATATCATACTATAGTACTATTATACTAATATTACAACTAAAATAGATAATTTTGTATCACGTAAAATTGTTATTAATTTTGAGTTAATATCGACTTACCACAGATAACTGTGAATAGCTCTCCGTGGTTAAATTAGGAAATAGTTTAAAATAATTTGAAAACTGAATTTTGAATAATAATTATTAATTAATAATACAATATGTAAAAGTGTCTAGTCTGTTATTATTATTATTTTTTTAATTACCAATTATATTAGCTACACTATCAGAAAATACACTAGTTGAAGGTTGAAGTATTTTTACTTTAATTCCACTAAAAATTAATCACAGATTCACAAAAATAAAACCCACTCATCATTGTAAGACCAATAGGTACTCTCATCGCTCCGCTCAGACACTAAAGATAATTACACTAAGTGCAAAATAATGGTTTCTATTTTTCCCAAATGGATAAAATTCCATTATATGAACCCAAAAAGTATTTATATATTCTAATCAAATTTCAAAGCTAAAAACATTTTCACAAACACAGTAAATCAAACGTATCTAGCCTAATCTAACCTATACTGACTAAAATAATTTACTTGAAAAATAGTATTATGAAGTCGTTCGGCATTGATATCATTATTATTCATATAAATAATAATATAACGTTTCAATATTAATTGTTTTAATTAAATATGAATGCATAGTACACAAATATGTTTGATATCATTATAGTATTATATATTTGTATGTAGAAAATATAAAATGTAAAATACTAATTAGTAAGTCATAAAAACAAAATTCTCGCCATAATGTTCTATTTCATAGATTTCTAAACTCATCTTAGTCACGTGAAGGTTTAAAATATATTTATTTTAATATTAGATCGCTATAAAGACATAATATTTTGTATGTTTAGTAATCTATTACGTATACTAAATACTTGATTCTACGATGTTGTTAATCTAAATTTATCGCAAAGATTGCAATGAACAATTGTCGAACATAAAAAAATTCATCACTCATAAATATATTTTTGTCTATAGTAATACTTTCATTTTTGTTCCAAAGTTTGTCATAAAATTAAAATTTTAGATAACTTTGTTCTATTGTGTAGTATTATTACTATTTTTCCTACTACTTGTATAAAAATATTTAATGCAATCACTCATATTATAGGTATATAGGTAATTATAATTATAATTATATAGTGTTTAGGTTGTGTTAGTGAACGATCATAATATTATTATACAATGACTGAGTGTCAGAGTGTTCATATATTTGTGTGTGTGTGTGTGTGTGTAAAGCGTATCATTCAAATAATATTTAGACACAGTGTAGTATAATACCTATTATATTACATAAAATCATATATTCACCTAAAACATATCCTACCCATCTACCTTCTCTTTCGCGTGTTCACCTTCCCTACAGGCTCAAACACTACTTTATAGTTATCCACCTGACTTTGAAGCACTTTATTCCGTTATTAAATTGCATTTGTGAAATCCTATATTGTAATTATTTCTATATCCTAATTTAAATATTTACACTGTTGAAAATTCAAATACGAATTCAATAATATAATTCGAATAAAATTACCAATATTTTTTTAAAATTCAAAGTAGATGTACATTAATTAACTATCATATTTCATAAATTAAAATCTTAAAACCGTAGAACAGTTCAATTGCCATTTTTTTTTTTTTTTAATTTTATACTAAGTATATTATTTCGCTCTGGTGAAACGCAGTAACAATCGCAAATAAAATACTGCAATATAAACTATACTCAATTTATGTAATATCCTATAAATAATTCGAACAAGTTTAGTATCATTCTTTAAGTGTACATTTTAGTGTTAACAGTATTGATTATATACAGCAGTCACGTTAATGTCTACGTATTTCTCTATATATTATCTTCTTCTTCTTCTTTTTTTTTTTTTTAATTGACGCGATTACACTATAAACGTTCATTGTGTGCCTATAAATGCTACTGTTTCGAGTGACCGTCCTATTAACTATATTTGATTGCTTAGTATTAATTAAACGGTCCATAAAAAATTCTACGGGTCAAGTAAAACTTTCAAAAGATCACTATTAATGCTCGTAAACACCGTACTTGAACCACAATCCTCAGACATGTCAGACATGGTTCTATGTTATAAAATATTTTACTATATGGTACATTAAAAATAAATTGGCGATGGATAGTGTAAACGAGAGTCGAAGACACTCTATACGTAAATAAAAAGCATCTCACCAATATGTAGTTTTATACTTATATTGTAACAAAATAATATATTAATTATATTTTATTATGTGTCTATTAAACGACAGCATTTCACTGCACAGTAAATTAAATCGATGATTACCTACCTATATCAAAATGTCTCGTTACACGTACGTCAGTAATTTTCACGTATTAAGATATTCGAAACACGTCAAAAATGTTTTCGAACAGTATGTCTTATTTTCATTATGTAAAAGCGAGTTGTTTTAAATTTAAAAATACGCAAGAAAAACAAAAAAAGAATATTCGACAAACTATATCGGAGCTATATCATCGGAAGGCTGGATAAGAAAATAAACTATTGTTATACATAAAAGAATTGAAAAAAATATATAATTGTATAAACTTTACTTTTACAAGGTTTTCAAATCCCAGGAATTTTAGTTATGTTGGAAATATCTGCCCCAACGCCATTAACACATAGACAGCTTTTGGTTATAGGCTTGACGAGATCGACATCGTGCAGTGACACGTGTGATATTACAGTAGGGAAAAGAATAAAAAAAAAATGCAGCTTCATTCGGCGAACAAACAGAACTCACGTAGACGACAAAACGTACACGTCTCTTAGTTCTTTGCTAACTTTTAGCAGGACATCTAGAAAGTTATTGGTTTTTTCAACAATGCGTGCCCCCCATCAAAGCTGTGAAGAACACAAAACGTTAGATAAAAAGAGGGATACCTCGCTACAAAGAATACAAATAAAATGAGATATTTTTTTTCCTCAAAATTAATCACTTTAAAAACATGGACATCCGGGCTGATTTAGCCCTTTATTTGCAATGCCTCAACATTTGATCTATCTTTCGTAATATGCCAAAATACCTTTTAAAGTTTTATACCTTATAGCAATTGAAAATCGATTGTTAACTTCGTATTCATTTTACAGCAGGATTATTCACTATATTATGCATCGAGCAATGTTTATAAAAATGGCACATTTTAAGTACCTACTTACATAAATATGCGAAATATTGTTTACATAAGGAGCTAACTTGTTTATGACTTATGATTATAATTTTACTATTATATGTATAAAAATAATTTAAATATTTAAAATTAAGTTGATTTTCAACTATTATTATAATATATAGGTACTGTTTGGAATATTAGTTTGTTTGGAAGATCAAATTTATTCATCAGAAAAAAAAACGGTAATCGTTGAAGACATCTATAATATAATCTATAATAGTGCATAATAGCTACTAGTTTTGTTAATAACTTTTTTTAAAAACCTGTTTTAAAAAAAGATCTCTAAATCGATTTATTTACTAACGGAAATAAAAACAACACACGACACTTTTAAAACATGACAAAATCAACTAAATTATGTTTTAGTACAGTGCAGACATCCGATTATAAATTTGGTCGTAATAAAACGCTGTCTTTAATAATTTATGAAATTATAGCAGTCGAACGACCACAGCAGTATCGGTTTCTTTGATATGTTATTCTATTGGTTTTTTCTCGCTCGAAAACCATTCAATTTAATGTTTACTTCTGTGACTGGGTCAGTGAAAAAAAAATTGACGGTTTAACGAGGTTACCACTCGACCGAAAGCATTGTTGATCTGGCCCTAACGTTTCGTTTTGTTATTGTAAAGAGAATTTTCTCGTACCTTTTTTTTTCCTTTTTTGATCTATAAAAACTGTTCAAAAATTCCTTTTAGGGAATCAAAAGACACACAGTCAGATCTCACAAAGTTCCCAATTACATTTTTCATTTTCTTTTATTTCCTTTTTCTATTTCTTCTAACACAATATGGTTCAAATTTTTGCTTTCGTATTATCATCACATTTTATATTTATATATTATAGGATGCACACATTATGATGGTTATGGTTATGATTTTTACATTTTTTACAGGTATACTTGATCAATAAAGACATGGTTAATGACCAGTTACAAGTTACCTTTGATCCAATATATAATATGCCAAATATTTTTAACTGAACAATTGTAGTATTTACAATAACCAGTTAATGACACTTAAGTATTTAAAAATCTGTATTTCAAGTAATGTCTCTTAACTTGTATATGACATAGATATAGATGGAAAATGATTTATTTTTTTATAACTTAATTTATTACATTGATTACCGTGGTTAAAATGTATTAGCTTTTATTTCTTTAATTTAATTGAATCATATAATGTATCGAATACGAACCGAACAACTTACACAAGTCGAAAGTTTTGCATTGGAAGTGGACAAGATACCAAGTCCAGACGAAGTTGAACAATTCAATTAAAAGTTAGTTTCAAATCAATAACTCCGTGAAAATTGAGTTGAAACAAAAAAATTATAAAAACGAGACTTTTTATAACAATAATTATATTATTGTATTATTGGTAGAATGTCTACCAATAATACTGTTTTTTTAGGAAATCACCACGACATTTTAAATTGTAATATGCACGCATACTGCACTATATATATTTATAATAAAACACCATATTGGGTAGTTGTATATATAGGAATGCATTTTCATTAAATGAGCGTAGAACGTTTGCACGAAAGCTATTATATAGTGCAACTGCAATATTGTTGCACCAGGGAATACGCTCATTGACATTCACGGCGCAAACCTTTTGTAACCTATATAGTACATATTATAATACATAGTTACACCTACCAATATTATATATTATACACTGTATAAACGCAATCGTCGGAAAACATTCAAACCAAAAATCCTCGCCATGTCACGACGCGTTAACGAACAAGAGTATAAAATATGCATATAGGTGTTGAGTGAGATAATTAAATCTAGTCGGAATTTAATATAGTATAGAACATCTATTAGTTAAAATACATTATTTCGTATTAGTGAAAAACAATCGATAACGAACAATTAAAATACCTATATATATATATGATATTATTAATACAACGATAATAATAGTAAGTTATAATATTATAATAATTATTCAGATTCCACTGGGGACCAGGGCGGCCATATTTACGCAAAGACGCAAATGGGTGTTTGTCCAGGGCCCATAACGCAGACCAGGGAGCCCTACACGTGTAGTAGATTAAATTCTTTTAATTTTAATAGATCCTTTAATTTGAAAAACGCCAAAATAAAAATAAAAAAAGCAAAAACTGCTTGTTAAATATAGCCGACATTCAAAATGTAGGTATAAAATAAGAAATACTCATAAAATAAAATGGTGTATTATTTTATGATACAGCTGGTATTAATATCATTGATTGGACGTAATTTTAAAAGTCTACTATCCTGTAAATATGTGTATATACATACACATATAGAATATATATACCTATATAAATTATAAGACCGTAGTGCAAACGGTTTATTAAACTATAAGTTATAAAAATAACTTTATTTTTGAAATATCAATTATGAAACTGAGCTGTAATAACAACAAACATGTATGTATATTGAAATAGGAGTTAATAGATATTGACAGTATTTACTGGTTTTTATTATTATATTTACCAATTATAGTTTAATTTGCGATTTCTACATAATAATAAACCCATTAATTATTATATTTTGATCGGGGCCTCAAAAATTCTAAATCGCAGTCAAATTGCAGTTGGGACCAATCTGCACGTTTTTATAATATTATGTATTTTAAGTTCAGTGCATAATATTTCGGACCACACTACAAAACAGTCAAATTCATAAATCTACAAATATATTTCAAACATTTGATTGCAAAATTTTATAAACTCTTAAGCATAATTAATGGGTACATAGTCGGGTGTGGTACTACGATAAACGAGTATAATATTTAACCAAATACTGTCTATTTTGCCCACTTAAACTCGTTTTCCACGTCGTCGTTTGGTGAATCTATTAGTTGTAATTTTCGTTAAAATATTATTGATAAACTATTATATAGATACAGACGAAATTACTGGGTAGAAAGTTTACAAACGTTTTTCGTGTACGTTTTGAAACATTCTAGCTATACTTACCCTTATGAGTGCTCAATGCATTAATAATTCAGTGCGATCTTATTCTTAGTAATTGTATTTAACGTTTTTAAAACTTTTTTGGAAGTAAAACCGAAGAAAATTGATGTGCTTTATAGAATGTTTCAAGTGTCTTCGTCGAGTTGATCACTGTAATAAGTAGGACATCAATAGAACCTCATCGTGGAGGACGTCTATCTCGTCCGCAGACAAGATATTATTTATATTAATTATTTCGATTATTTCAGAATTAAATATTGTGGTTTTCATTAATTTTCATTCAATTTTGCTTTTTATTACTTGGATGGATAAATATTATGTAAATTCAATTGTTATGGTCCTCAAAAACTTCCTGTATTTCTAAAACGGCCCTTCAAAGATTTCAATTGGTGACCCCGGCTGAATCGGTAGTGTTAAATTTAAAAATAATAATCAATCATTGCATACGAAAAAACAATTTAGAGCGGATACTAATTGTTCTGGATCGTTTTCCTTTTAAATCGTAGATGTAAAAACACAGAACTTCCATAAAGACAACGACAATTTACCAAAATAATATTAATTAGATATACTATCATATAAAAGTTTCACGATTCTACGCCTAAAACCAAGTAAATATTACTATCACCATTTCTGCTATAGACTGTTAAATATTATCAAATATATTCCTACGTATTATACTTACTTGAAATTAAAATAAGTACCTACACATATTATAAATATCAGTTTAAAATGTAGGTACTTTATTTGGACGTTCAAGTTATTGTAACAATTTTCAACTAATTCATGTTCAAAACAATACTTACGACACGATGAATGCGGACTACCCTTCAGCAGTTCAGCTCCACCATCACGTCAACAACTAAATTTTGACATGTCTCTCGCAACTGGTTAGCCATCGCTGTGTAACCGTCACATTTTATTTTACTCTCATTTCGGCATTATACTCAACCTTCCAATTATTATGCTATACTAAACTTGACTCGTTATAGCATAAATCATAAGCTCATAACTCTTACAAAATAAATACTAACATTCATCTTATTTATAAATATAAGATATACATAATATACTGTTGTATAGATACATACCTATATGTAACTTTATACACATATACTAACATATTATACAGTTTATACACAAACGTTAAAGCTTGTGTCACTGTAAGAAAAACTTATGAAAAAAGTATAATTCAATTTTCAAGCTCTTTTTGACTAACAAAAAAAAAAAAAAATCATATTACACATAAATCAAAAAAAGTAAAAAAAAAAAGTAGAAATTTAAGAAACCAATAAATACCTAAAGAAAGCCAAAGTGTTTTGAAAATAATATTATATTTTTAACATGTCTACTATAAATAATAAATACAAATTTTAAATCTCTACGATAATTCATTTTTAAAACACATAAAAAAAAAATGATTTTTTAAATTGTTAATCTTGGAAAGATCAAATTTATTCTTCAACAATTAATGGGATAATTTATTAATAACATACGTAACTAGGGATTAACAGTTAATGTTCATAATATAAGTACACTGAAGTTGAATTTATAATATATATAAGCACAAGCTAATCCGACTTAATTTATATAAATTAAAAACAAATTAAAATCCAATTTATGTATCTCACTAAAATACAACTCGTTAAATAGATACTAGAGCAATCAAAATATAATAATATACATAATAAATATACATTTAATACATTAACATTTCCATAAGTATGATTTATTAATATTTATCTCTAACAAAACAGTTATAAAAACATTAAATTAATTTGTTATCCAACAATAATTAATGTCTGTTAAATAAATATAAGTAAAATAAAAGATAGCAAAAAATTGACGACGACGGAGCGTTTGACAAAAATATTTAAATCGAATATTTTTAGTCTTAGTATTCCGAATACACTTTCTGTCTGTCCGTGTAAATTTTCTTCTACCCGTCTGTCTTATTTTATATTGACAAAATATAATTAAGTTTGAAATTAAAAATTTTATTGGGCTATTAGACTATTGGACAAAGACATGGTGTGAAAATCGAATAGTCGAACACAAACGCGCTGCAATAGGATAATAACGAAAAAAAATTACCGATCGATGATAACAAAATATGAAATAATTGAGCCACGGTCAACATTTATAATGTTATACCGGAGCGTACGCATACAGACCAAGACGCGGTTACCATCAAAGGCGTACACAATATAATAATATTACATTAAAGTTACTTCTTCTAAAATCCAAACGATCGGTATCTCTGGCCGTATAGTTGCGTCGTCGAACAGACAATGCACAACGACCGTCAGAGGTCAAGTGCTGTATTGGAAAACAACGCTCGTGGGAGGCCTGCTCTACCCCTACGGATACGTGTAAGACTAAATCATTTTTTTTTTTTCAATAAGAATAAACACTGTCATTACAAACTTCAATTCGTGATTGATGGGTGTGTGTGCGTGTGTCTGTGAACAAAATTCAGTTCTGATGTCGAATAAAAACTCCCAGCAATGAATATAGGTACAACGAAAGTATAAAAAAGAGATTTATTACATTCAAAGTCTAGGAAAAACCGCATTATCTAACCTCATAAGATAAAATAAATTTAGAAAATATAGAACTCATTTTAATCACGTTTTAAGTGTATATTTTTGTTTATTATTAATCATAGTATTATTATTATAAATTCTATCTAAATTTTTTATTTTTTATTATAGATTCTCATCTATCAAAGCAAATATTTTACCCTTATACTGATAGACGATGGTGTGTAAAATATTTTAATATAAAATTATATAATTTATTGTTATACGAGAATAGATTAAATAAAAATAAGAGCTTATATCCTTTCTTGTACATTTTAATACTGATAAATCCATATTATTATTATTATTAAATGGAAATGTTAAAGTTTGTAGCTTTGCAGGTTTTTATATTGTGTTCGGATTTCGGAATCGTTACGATGCTTGTTACATAGGTTATTTTAGTTATTAAATAGTAATAGGTACAGTCGACAACGTTATAGAAAAAACATATCTCTTCTTGACTTTTAAACTTAAAAATCTAACACAATAAATTTTAAAGTAATTAGCATTTAACTTAAGAATTATATTTTATTGTATTTCTTTAATCAGGAATGTATATTAAAGGATTTGTTACGATACGAATAACGATTTCAAACTTATTATTATTATTATTTTTTAGACATAATAAAATTTATTAAAAAACCGCGAAAAAAAAACTGGACCGTCAAAATATTTCAATTAGATTGTAAAATAAATTTATAACAAAGATTTGTCAAAAAAAAAAATATATTTTTCGGGGTCTCATTTATTATTTTAATCATCCTTCAAATATAAATTATTTTCCGACCTCATCTGATCTAAAATAACAAAACTTATTGTATATTATTATCTTAACTTTTATATTTATTGCCATAAAAGTACATATAAAGTAGTAATACATAAAATGTGAATAAGTGGGCACCATCAATCTGTTGTACAACAGTAAATGTATAGTTAGTCACTGTAACGGATGTTTTAAATCTAAATTCAATTATAATATATTATTATATCTATATAAAAAAAAACTGTTCTGAACAGAGTTGTTCTGTAAGCCTATATACACTAAGTATATTTCATGATATTACTATTAAAGTAATTTACTTTAAAATTTACAAGTTTTCTCATAAATTATTGATACTTAATTAAAAGAGATTATATATTCAAGGGTAAGAACGAGACTTTTGACCAAATTTCAACTTCAAATGCTTATAAAAAAGTTGTACCTGTTTATCTTTAATATTTTTAAATAACTATATTATAAATTAATAAGAAAACTTTTGATTAAAATGTTCAAGTTTTTTGACACAATGATACATTTATAACAACAAAAATTAAAAAAAAAATTAAAAATACCTGGTAATATAAACAAATTTTAAAAATGTCAAATATCTATGAATATATATATTTTTTTTTTTAGTAAAAACAGTATCCATTTAATTAAAAACTGGTTCTGCCTAAAAATTTCTATTTATCCTTAGAATTTTGAAGAATACTTATTGTTGTTAATAAACGCTTAAATTGAGGGGCCAGATCGGGACCACTGACTTTGTAGGAGGGCTTCCCGCGACCTTCATGAAAACTGGGCGGAATTATAATGATAGATGTCCGCGGCAGGCACTGCACACATACTCGTATATTTCAACACGTGCGTATAAATGTATAATACTAATGTTTCGATAGTGATAATAATAATACTGTAATGTTATGTTTATTGGATCAATAAACGTATGTTATACAATAATAAGCATATTAATGCGCTTTTTTTGAACCGAATGCCGCAGGGCCACGTAAAAAACGTTTAAATTGTAATAATAATAAGTCATGAATGTTTTTTTTATATTTTCACTGCTGAGAAAAAAACGAATGGATATAGCTAAATATGAAATAATTTTGTGTGGAGAGAAAATATCGAAAACGTCAATAGAAATTAAAAAGTATCACAGACATACACAACAACAAGATAGCTAACTGGCACAACGTTTGGAAGTCAACCGCCATATGCGTGGTAGTCAATGTTTACATTAATAATTATTGTTATCATTTCTTATTAGATATTCATATCATAAAAGTATTTATTTTGCCATTGGGATTTAGCCACAGATATACTATTAAATATTATGATACATTGTTACATTATGCCTTTATAGTATAATAATAAATTTAATCAGTTAGCTATCTAGTTATTGTATATATCTGTGAAAAATATATTTCATTAACATAATAGATAGTTAATTGCCAACTTAATTAATATAAATTAATTAGTTAATTAAGTCTGTGATAGTTATATAGAAATGAAGACAATTTCTTGAGTTTTTGAATTCTCTCAGAATTTGGAAAAAAAAATTTAGCAAAACTTCTATGGTATAAACCTTTTGATAAATAATTTTTTTTTTTAAATAGCTAAAAAAAATGGTTACCGCTTTGCTGCACATTATGTGTTGAACAATTCACTATTATGGGAGTGTTAAATTTTAATTCAATTATAATATATCATTGTACACGAAAAAAATTCTGATTGTAAATGATGATCTGTCAGCTTTTATCACTAAATATTTTACATGATATGTTTTTT
This sequence comes from Aphis craccivora, assembly GCA_009835225.1. NCBI lineage: Eukaryota > Metazoa > Arthropoda > Insecta > Hemiptera > Aphididae > Aphis > Aphis craccivora. The sequence goes on from VUJU01000067.1 coordinate 21,143, forward strand.
TGATATATTTCGTATTATTATTAATTTTTGAGTCAATACCGTATTATCATAAAACATTTTGAATAAGTTGAATAAGTTCATGGTATAAATAGGACCTAATATCATAAAATTAATCTACATATTTAAGATAGGTACGGAATGGAGTGATTTATTGCTTTTAAAAAGATGTGTATCTATGTGTGTGTTTTATTTATGTCTGAGTATATGATAAGTAAAAAATCTTCGATTTTTCAACTTTGAAGTTTAAGATAATAAATTGGGTCTAGTTTGTACTTTAAACAGACCAAAGTTAAAAATTCCTAGTACTTTTTTTATTACCGGATAAAGCATATAAAAAATTAAGGGAAAATGAGAATTTTACGCGAACTCTGCAATATATCATTATTAAAATAATTGTTTTGTAACCATAGTTACACCTTAAAACTTATCAAATTTAATTTTAACATAGTTTAATGCGGTTCGTAATAGTCAAAGTTATCGAAGCATAAGAACAATAAAAATAACTATAGAAGTCATATTTATACACATGCCTTTGTACACAGTATCTACCTTGCATCACTTGCATGAATATTATTTATTTTATCATTTAAAAAGTTAGAGGACGCTAGTTTTCTAATAATAGTGTCTTTTTACATATACCCATAAACAATAATATACATTCTATTATCGTTCATAGAAATGTATTAATTATTTTAATTAATGAATAATGACTACATAAAAAAAAAGCATATCATGAAATATACTTTCTGATATAGACTAATAATTCGTTTCCGCTCAGAATCTTTTTTCGTATACAATGATAATATTTTATCATTGAATAAAAAAACTAACACATCCCCGTCACTTATTTGGCTCTCACCTAGCATAATGGTTCCCATTTAACTACCTTTTTAAATTTTCTTTCCGTATAATGATTAATGTACGTGACAGTTTCGATTGTTTTAAAGTACCTAACCATAATTACTAAACAATAATGTTTTACTAACATTATTAGATTTGAGTAAGAACTTTCATTTTATCTTCATTCTTTGTTTCATTTACTCTGATTATAAAAAAGTACTGGTTGTTTTTTAATTTTGACTGTTCCTTTAAATACAAACTTAATCCAATTTTCTATCCAAAACCACCCTGACAGTTGAAAATCGAAGCTTTTTTCGACTACTTATCGCGTACATAGTGACGTGTACTACACAGCACAAAGAACACACACACACGCGCGCGCGCGCGCGCGCGCTTTTTTGTAAAATCAATACATTTATCGCTTCGATCAAAATCTAAAAATAATTTCGAAATTTGATTTGGGAGATATACTAACAGAAATATGTAAGTAAAATATTATTTTTATAAAAATACCATACTTGGCTTATATAGTAATTATCGTACAGTTTTATCATATTTATAAGAATAAAGTTAAAAATTAACTAATTAATTTATAACTTAATTTGAGCACTAATTAAAATTTTTTTGTTTGGTAGTCCTTCATTATTTTGATCAGATGATTTAAAAATATGGATATGCTATAGAAGCGCAGTTTGTCCCAAAGGATTTTATCACCATTATAAGAGTCTCAGTGAAAATAAATATATATATATACTATATACAGTAAGTTCCCGTTACAACGAACTCCTATAAGGGACCAAATTTTTTTTCGTTATAACGGAAATTTAGTTGTAACGAAATAGCTTTTGTATGTAGCTTTTCGGTAGAGGACCTCTATGATTTTCGTTATAGTGGGATTTTTCGTTGTATCGGTATTCGTTGTAACGAGAACTTACTGTATAATAATTATATATATTGTATATATATCCATTTATGTGAGGGTTATTTCACAGTATATAAATTGAAAATTCTAATTAAATGGCAGGAATTAAAATTATTGTTTTTCGTACAATTATTTTAAAATTTTTAAAATTTTTGATTTTTGAAGCATTCTGGATCAACAAGACTGAAAATAGTTTGACGAGTGAGGTTGAATGTGTTCTTCGATTAGAGCGGTACAATAAACTATATAACTTCTTGTTACAATATCAAACGATCAATAAGGGGTACTACTTACAAGTTTTAGACTTTAAAAACTAGTACGAAAACTTTCACATTTTCGCATATGGACTCCGTTCTATATGTTAGATAAGCACAAAATTCTTTTCAGAACTTTGAAAATAAAATCTCAAAAATTGTTGTGATATTGTATGGTTCTGTATATACTATATACATATATATTTTTTTTTGGGGGGGGTTTATAATTTTAATGTCATATTTCAAACAAATGTTAGGTGAATTTTTCAATATATTGATTGCAATATAATATGTTATCTGTAATATATTGGCGTGCATGGATTTTATTAGAAGTTGAAAGGTTTGTAATAAAATTTAAAATAAATTATTAATTTAATTAATTATTAAAAAATTACTTGGAATTAATGAGTAATCAGTGATAAATATTTAATTAATGCATTAATAAATTTGTTTATGAAAATTCTCAATAAAAATTTGAGTAATGTATACTACGAATAGCTCCTGGAAAAGCGCTGGTAAAATTATATATTGGACTTCGTTGATGGTTTGCCATACACAAAAATAAATACTTGATGACATACATATTGTCGTTTAGAGTTAACTAAAATATAAAAGTTGATTAGTGATTAGGGAATCTAATTGAGCGCATTCTGGTTGAAGTAAATATTAAGTTTTATACTCATATAATTGAATATATATAAATATCAAGAAAATATGACAGATATGGCATTTATACAATAAATATTAATTTATACGTCATACTCCTAGTTAAAAATGGCGAAAACAGTCTAAACTATATTTACACTATATATTAATATATTGATGAAAGACACGTAGCCACGTACGGTCAATGATCATGAAAATAAAAACACAAATTACCAAATAAGAATTACACTGTAGACAACAATCACGATAGGTAGTATATTATTATAAACGCTCACTATTGTTGATTATATGTTATTAAATTATATATTGGCAACGAGCCGGATGATACGAAAACTACTGTTTCCCCAGCTTCTGGTAAACTGCTGGCAACCACATTCGTATGGCCTTTGATTTCCTTTCTTATTATTGTTGCCCTTTTTCTTGGTTGTTTTACGGTTCGTAAATTTGTTTTCTAGTCATGATTATTTTGGTTCCTGTTAGTTTTTTTTTTTAGAAGTACGATAAAATACCACAAATCTTAAAAAAAAAATTTGAATAAAACAATATATATTAACGGATGTGCTGTTATAATCGAGCTCCTTTTAAAATAGTCAAATACGATTATTTATCGGTTATCAACACTCAAACCACTTTTTTTACACTATACAACCGTCATCAGTGTTATTATTTTTACCATAACTTGAAACATTTAATGACATTTGAGATTTTTTCATATTCTATACATTTACTCAACGTCTGAGATACCATTTATTATTATAATTTTTTAGAATATTATAGGAGGCTAATATTTTTAATTCAATTATCTTAAACGGCACTGGTAATAAATTTGATTATACATGTATAGAAAACCGTGAGATTGGTTATTTATCAGAAAATAATAATTATTTTGTGAAAACAAATGATTTAGAAAATTCTTAACAGTTTAACAGAAAATTAATATTTGTAAATATACATATATTTGTTATTTATATAAAATAATTATTTAAAAATATAAAATCTACTGTGTATAACACAAATAAAAAATATCTTATTATTATAAAAATAAAATAATTTTTCTTCATACAATTTCGAATTCTTAAACAATAAAAAAAAAACATAACAACAAAATACTATATTTTTGCAGCTTGTATTGGAAAATTCTCAATTATTGTAAAATAACTAAATTTAAAAAATAAATTTTATGATTTTAAGATGTACTAATATTTTAAATGTTTCTTTACATTTAAAGTAATAAAAACAGTTGAAAAACATTGAGAAATAATATGTTTTATACGAAAGTATAGAATAATACAAATTTGCCAAAAGTTTTATTTTTATTTGTAAGATATAAAAATGCTTTATAATATATATATATATATATTTCCTTGATTTATATAAGATACTAAAAAATGTTATAAAAAGTTTGAAAGTATCCATGAAAAGTTTTTTGGAGTATCTGTACATATTTTATATTTAAATCATTTTTTACCTATTATACAAGTATTTTAAATACTTTTCAAAATACGAGTAAGTATTTATAGTTGAATACTCTTAAAAAGTTATCTTCTTATTTTTTTTCTTACATATTGGGCAAAACTATTATAGTAGGTAATTATATTATACTATAACTTACTACAATAATTAATATTCCGTGATAATATTATGGTGAGTTATTGTTCGACATACCTACATATATATATATATATATATATAGCCGAGGGATTCGTGATTAAAATTTTAAATCTCTTTAGCGTACTCAAAACAATATACGTGCGTCGTGCGTGTTATCGAGTTTGTTTTTACAAACGGATAATCAATTTAACCTAGCGCAAAAGCATTCGAGAGGTATTGACATTCATTTTCGACAATCCCGTGACGCACGGAGCGTGCAATAAAACGAAAATCTGTTTAAAGTGTTTCAACCGTAGGTACCTACCTAATAATAGTTTATATTACTGCAACTACAGTCGTTGTGTAAATATTGTTATTAAAATCTAATGATTTATGACATTTTATTATTGTTGTTATTGTTAGACATTAACGAGCGAACAAAAACTCACGTCCAAATAAACTAATCGCTACTTAGACTATAGACGGGTGTTTTTACATACGCCGATTTCTGCGAATAAATTTTTGTACAGCTAATACAATAATATTATGATTCGTGATGTCAATGTCTACGTCTCTACGACCAAATAGTTATGGCTAGTTATATGCTCGATTTTTATTAAATAACCGACACACGTGCCACATATCCCCAGGGGGGGGGGGGATAAACGAAAACCATCCGATAAATGAATATAAGCTAATATATATAGTTATATATTTTATAGTAGTCGAATATTACAGTTACATTTATGTTTTACTGCAATTAAACATAATATTATGTAAGTCACGATTTACTAGACAAAAAAATAGTTTAATGAAACCAAATTTTAAGACGACAAAAAAAAAACCAGAATTTAATTGACCAGTAGGTATAAAAGGGAAGAAATATGCCGATACACATTTGTTACGTTTGTTTTTTATAAAATCATATATTTAATAAAAATTGATTGCTTAATTTTTGTTATTTTAACGGAAAGGTCGATTTTGGCGGAAAAGTAGATCACCCGAAAACGGGCAACTATATTTAACTACCTATTTAGATTGTTTGATTTATCGACATTTGAAATAATAAATTTTCAATTAACTATTGTATAGAGTATAGACAACTAAATATAATAAATTTTTAGTTTGGTAGTTATGTTCATAATTTCATAATAATATTATACTCATCAGCGGCGGCTCGTGGGTGCTGGTGGCGGGGGTGTGATTTTAAATATAATACTTCTAGTCATAGGTATAACAAATTGTGAAATTAAATGTAATATAATTTAATATATTTATTATGAGCACAATTCGACATGTTGAACTAATTAAAATTAAAAACAATACGATTTATACTGAAAATACGTGTGACGACAATTTACTTCCTACTACAGTTGCAGGTAGTAGTAGAAAATTAGTAATAATTATAGCGGTTAGAAGCCGATAACGACGAGCGTAAACTATAGAGCGTATATTATAGATTATTATTAGTATAGGTAATAATAATATAACGACAACGCTACTATAGTAATAAGTACATCGCTATAAAGGTACCCGCCAGCCAACTCCAACAGTCCAACGGTGCACGTGCACGAGTGTTCTGGATTTCGTACGTGGTCCATATACAATGATAATAACAATCACCGCGCGTAAAGGTATCTCGAGCAGGTAATCGCACTTGGGATTGCATTGTGTTCGTACCGCCGAACACGTGATCGACTGCGTATAACGCGTAGGACTGTAGGAGGTATGTTGTGCATTGTGTACTACTGTTAGTATACGACTTGCCCACTGCTCGCACGTCGTATCCAAATCGTGTGGTCGGCCGGAGAAGAATATTACATACACGGCGGCCGGTTTTATTGGTTTTATTCACTTAGAATTATTACTATTATTATTATCGTGTGGAAGACGACAATAAGTCGAAAAACGATTTATCTGTAAATAAGGTACAAATTGTATTCTTGATCGTTTTTGCGTCTCACTCGATTTTCACCGCACTGGACCGACTCTATTGTCGTGTCGTTTCAACGAACTTCAATTTTATTATAATAAATCCCAACCTTTTCATTCTACGCTCCCCTTATAAATTTACTAAAATCTCACCCCCCCCCCTTAAATTAGAGTTTAGACGATTTTTTTTTTTGAGGCGTACAAATAAATTATACAAATATAAGTACAACTATTTACTTTTATTGTTTTCATCATTTTAAAAATGTATATAAAATATACAAAACGACTACGACATTAAAACTGCGACTTGACTGACGTGTAAACTATAAACAAGAAGTCGCGTCTATAGAAATAACATTTCAACGCACTCTCTATCTGAATTGTAGTAGGTATCCTTTATCGGAGGCAAACAGATAGCCGTGAGTCATGTAAATCAGACTTGAGACTTTGACACTTTGTATCTATTTATAATAGATTAAATGCGAAAAGGTCTATCGTTATACGCAATATATAATTGTTATCGATAATCTGAAAATGAATACACAATGACAATGAATTCCATCAACACTATATTCTCCTCGGTTAGAAACCACTTAAATAATGTATATTACACCAGTACACCACGCTCACATCAACGATATAAACTGAAGAATACATCGTTGTTCGTGGGCTCCCATAGGTAACATTTTAAGGGGGGGGGGTTAAATTCTTAAATGTTATATAATAAAGGTAATAATAATACCTATTACGGTAATATTTATTGAACTAAAAGTTCATAATATTTTTTGTCCAGAGGGGTGCCCTATCTTGCCCCTCCAGCGGGCGCCCATGTCGTTGCCCGTGAGTGTTTTGCATTACGTGCATCGCAGAAGTAACTAATCGGTCTGCAAACTCGTGTCTTGATATAAAATAATATAATTATACTACTGTTATGATTTTTCGAGTACCTAATCCGGCGCTGTAAGTAAACCGTCGTATATAACAGATAAAACGTCTCATCCGGTCGAGGCGACGGGCGCACGCCACAAACATTATTCGGTGACGTATAATAATAATATAGTACGACTTGAAAGTATATTGTAATCCTTTTACATTGTGTTAAAAGCATAAAGTTAATAATGCAGAAATGCGTCACGGCGAAAAACTCGCGACAACTGTGTGTCGACGACAATATTATTATTATTATATGTACGACATAATAATGTTATGTAGACCACCGCCGCCGCCGACGTATTATATTATATTATTTAAGTTTCGTTTATCACAGACCCGCCGAGAGCGCTAATAATATTAACAACCGGCCAAAGAAATTTAATTAAATCTCAAAAAGTTATGAATCAACCGCACAAAGACAAAACGTATAGCATTATAATAATAATACAGCTGTATACGTTATATAGTTGACAGTAGTTGTAGTTATACGCTATTAGAGTGCTCGAGATAATTTCGCGATAAACACCGCGGGAGCTGGCCATCGGCGCACAAAGGAATTTTAAAAAAAAAAAAACGAAATAAATAAAAAGATACGCAGAAAAAAGCAAACTGTAAACGTTAAAATCGATAATCATGAGGAATTTATCCGTAATAAGTTTCGTCTGTACAGTCATCGGATCGATTCCCGCGCAACCTTTATACTATGGCCTATGGGAGGATTCGAGTTAGTTTCCGAGTGACGTGAGAATTTTTGTGAGTTTACGCAATGCTAATACAACCGTGTTAAATTAAATTTTCAAATTATTGTGATATATTCAACCAAAAAGGATTTCCTTCCAGTTTTACACAGAATTAGGACTGTCTACAATACTTATGTGTATGCGGCTCAAAGTGTTGCTAGTCCGTTAATATACATATTAGGTATATAATGTATACATTACATATATACACGTATTGTATATAGCATTATAGCATATTACACTATATAAGTTTACGTATTTGACAAAATAATAAATATTAATAAAATAATTATAAGTATAATTATATTTTTACACTTTTTATCAATAATATAATACCTAATTAGTAAATTTTACACAAACTGTGTATATGTATACATGGGCGTAAACTGGGGTGGGTAAGAGGGGGCAACTGCCTCCCTTGATATCTTGTAAAATGTATTTATTAGGTATATTTAGTCACTAAGTATCTTTTAGTATACAGTATATCGGCATAAAATAAAGTTTGCCCCCCCCCCATAAAAATTGCCCAAGTTACGCCTATGTGTGTATAGACAAATAAAAACTACATAGGTAATATGTGTTCCACGATCATATTTACATATTATTTAATATTGTTTTTGCGATTTGATATTATATCACGCAATTACGTAAAACTTTATACAGCTCTAATAATGTTTTAGGTGATTTAGGTACCTAACTTACTTGCTTGACTTGCGGCGTGAATATTATGTCTTGTTCTAATTGTTCTAAAAATATCACGATGAACTGTTAGCTATATTCAATATCACCATTAATTAATATTGACAAATTATAATTTTAATTTATGAGATTCTCTTGTGTTTTTCTTTTCGACTTGCTGGTTTTAACGCTTGCCTGACCAATGGTTAGGTGACCCCAACCAATATAATGTCCGTTTTTTGGCCAGTACACTATTTTGGTCACCAATGAAAAATATTCTTCACGTTTTTTTTTCTGTTAAACTACCAACATTCCAGAATAGTCGAAAAGGTAATGTTTATTTAGCGTATCGCCCAAATGACATATGGCCGGGTATATAGCGGAACCAATTCAGGACAATTGTATTATATAGGATCGACCCGTGATAATCTTTTTTATTGTTAACTGTATTGCGGTGTACCTACGACGATTTCACCGATTTTGGGACACTAAGGTCCGTTTCACATGGACGCGTATCGTACGCGCGCGTTTTTGGTTTGCCATGATCGAGTTCATACTCCGACGGTGGCGCATTTTACTCGCCGATATGGCGCGTATGAACTTAAAACCAATGTAAACTAAAAACGCGCAAGTACGATACGCGTCCATGTGAAACGGGCCTAACCGTATAACATATTTATTTATTTATTTAATACGGACAATGTCCAAATCACAATATATTTGTATAAATAGCGATAATATAAAAATAATTTAAAATAATTTATGACATCATAAAAGATAATAATAATAACAATAATACACACAATGTTAATTAAAGTTATTGACTGTTTTCTGAATACATTAAAATGTTTATTGGGTTGTTTGACGTATACTTTTTAGAAGAGTGAGTAATATAAAATAACTGATTGTTGTAGTGTTTATGAACTTTGAAATTTAATTGAATTAACATAAATGAATCATCAATCTCGTTTTATTGAACAATTTGGAGAGGAAGGTGTGGTATGATAAGTTTCTATGTATTTTTAAAGTTTCTAAGCTTAATAATATTTTAAAATGTTTTCATAACCGGAATGAGGAGTTCTTTGAATATTATATGTATGGCTTATGAATCTGAGAGCTTTATTTTACACTTTTCCAGTTGATCATTATGGCGCATTGTTTTGGTCCCAAATTATTGGGGGCCCAGGGCCGCATTATACTAGGTGCAAATGGAGCATTTGCTCCAGGCGGCAAATTTTGAAGGGCGGCAGAATTTGCACTACCAGTCTAATAAATAATAAATTACAATATGATAAAATATTTTTATACTGTGGACATTTTTAAAAATAATTTGTAAATTTAAATTGAAAATGATGCTAAATTATTTTTATATTTTATTTTTATTTCTCAATTCTAAATTCTACTTATAAAGGAATCAAATGTGAATAATTGTCGTTATAATAATTATTATCATTCGTCGACTATCCTAATTCTTAAAATAAGTATTGAAAATTGGAATCGAATATCGTACGGTAGATAATAACACATACATTAGAACGGAATCCGCATTTTGACGTTAAGTAACGTAATGTACGACGTCTTATCGATATCGATAACAATAATTCATAGAAATAGCCTATCAGCTATAACTTACATAGGTATAAGCACTATAATCATTGATTAAATATTATATAATCGTATTTTTGATCAAATAGGTATCTACAATTTGTGTTTAATATTTAATATCAAATCTCGATATCTGCACTCTGTAGTTCGTTTTAGTTGTGTAGACGTGTAGTTTTTCATTTTCATGAGCAGTTGACGAGTTCAAACCTTAAAAGTTTTAAACTAATATTTTGTTATTGTGATTTGTCAGTTAGTTGTATAGTAACGAAGTAGTAGGTTCTAATAATAATGAAAAGAATAAGACTGAGTGGTTCGAAATATCAAAAAATAGCATAAGAAAAAATGTTGAAAGATGAAAAAGTTATTGCAAAAACAGCAAAATTAGATAGCTTTTTTAAAAAGGTATATTTTTGAAATATTACGTAATGATAAAAAAATATACCATTATATTATACTGTAACCGATAAGTAGGATTTTAGTAAGCACATAACTTGACGTTAAGTAAAATCATTTAGGTATTTTATTTTATACAAATTACAAGCCATCCTCGGCTGTTACGTTCGAATTTATATAGAACATTTTTATATATTCCATTAGATAGTAATTGCAAATTTTGAGATGCATTTGTATATTTTTTGTTTAATTTTGGTTTTATTGAATTAAATTTTGTTGTACGACGTCAATTATATTCTTTGGTTTTAGGATTCATATTCAAATGTTCAAAACGACGCATAATTGGGGCATATTCTAACAAAGAACAGACTAGTGAGGTAAATAGACATTTAAATTTCATTTTAAAGCAAGTAGATCACGAATGTCTGAACAGTTTCTTATTATCATACCAAATATAGCTAATGTTTTATTTTTTATCTCTGATACACGAGCATTGAATAATAGTTTAAAATCAAATAAAATTCCTATATCCTTAATCAAAGGTGAAAGTTGTAAGTTGATGTCACATATTATATAATATATGATAATTAAAATGATATAAATGAATTTTATAGTATCAACCCAGGGAAGGATTTTAATGGTTTTGAGGCCCACAGTTCACATATCATGTAGGTTTATAGTAAATTAATAGATGAAGTACTCAACTATGTATATCATAATCCTTTAATTTAAACTACTGCTAAATATTGAAAATATTTATACCGGGGAGGCACCTCATCAGTTGAATTTTATGTGGGCCTTATAACTTCCTAAATCTGGCCCTGTAGGTTTATATCTAATATAATTGACATTTTAATTATTGAGTACCTATCGATAATTTAACTTGAAAATTTCATCTTTATTATTACAATACATAAAAAAGGGAATTATAAAGCTGATTTAACATAATAAAATGTTAGTGCACATATTATTTACTATTTTTCTGACAGAAATATTAAAATAAATGGTACTTATACAACATTTCACAGATTGTAAGTGTTAACAAATTTATGCAAAATAATAATATTTTACCACCACTATACCTAGGTGTGAAGTTTATACATACAAGTTTAAGTAATTTAAAACTATTCCAACTGACACAGTTTTTTACAATATGCCTCAATTATAATATAACTATTTAAAAATCTTTTACAAGAATATAGTATAATTCTATTATTATAGGTATTTATGCTATTGAAATTAAAAATTATTTTTCAGTGGAATGTTATAACATTTTTGGACTCAAAAAGTTGTTCAGTAATGCCACAAAATTGGTTTGTTAAAAATCCAGGATCTATTGTTAGATATAGATGGCCTAAACATAAAGTTACTAATAAAATATATGATATATATAATATAAATACTAAATATGATAATGAAATATCAAAGACCCTCTGAAGACTGCTTAGAGTATGATGTTAAAATGATTGGTTTACCTTATGGTAAGAAAAATTTACTATATTTTAATTATTACATATATAAAATCCAATTACTATTTAATCTATTAGCTAGATAGTTATTTTAATAATATTTGTGGATAGGTATTTTTTGTTATTAAAATTTTTACTAGATTTTTGATCAGATACTTTCCTACCTAATATTATTGTGTGATGATTATTATAATTATATTTAGGTATTCATAAACATTAACATTAAGCATGTATATTGTATATCAACATTTAAATTAAACTATATTCATACTTATTTAATTTTATTGATTTTACAAAGATTCTTAAGAAGATGCTCTTAGTTGTGAACGTTTGTTAATTAATGAATCCTCGTCAAAGGCTAAACCAAATCCAATCATGTAGCATAGAAAAAACTAAAAAACACTAAGGGTCAATATGCTTAAAAGAAACCTGTATGGCCTATAGAACATAATACATAAACAATGACGAATGGTATATATATATATATTTAATAAATAATATGGTTTTTATTTAGGTACCAATTTATTATAATATTTGTACTCATGCAAGTAGGTACTTAGATTTTTATTTCAATGTTGTATGCCATTCCACTGCTGTAAATTCAGTTTATAATATTATTAATATTATTATACTATAGTATATAATCAAGCATTTCATTAATTTTTTTTTATTCAACTGCATAATTATAGTATATAATAGTTTAAATTTTGTGTTTTTTTTTTTTTTAGTTTAGCTTTTTATTCATCAATACTTATGTATTAATATTATTCTTTACTTATCATTCTTATTCATCCAACTATACATTTAAAGATCTATTGATATTAAAAATAAATTGTTCTACATCAATAATAATTAATGGTATACATAGAATATAGATAGCAATTCTGAATTATTTATATTTATATAGCAATGGATATTATGGCGATGTAGCATCTATAACAATATTAACTATTCACATGTACCTATTAAAAAATAATTTTACAAATTATTTAATGTTATAATAATTACTTATAATTAGATGATACTGATTAGAATATACTCCAATAAAGATCACAACAATTTCTGGTGCAGATAATATAAATGAGTCACCGATAAATTTAAGATTATCATCACCAAACATTATATCTGGTAAAGTGCTTATTGAAAGATGTTATTTATTTATGTAATTAAACTAATTAGAGATTTTCAATTTTTATTTTTTTATTTTAATCAGAAGCATTTAATATCTTTAATATCAGTTTTTTAGTAACAAACAACTATAGTGATGAACTTAATGTTGACATTCAGAATTATGAAAGTAATGAGACACGACGTCAGCTATTTAGCAATAATAATGATCATATTGAAAGTACCTACCAGTGGAATTTATCCTGAAAATTATAGAATTCAAAATAATTCATTACAGAGCTCTTTAGGTATTTATATATTTATATGGACATTGGTTTCAGTGAAACAAATTAACTTATTTTTCTTAGAAAATTATTAAATATATTATATAAAAATAAGTAATGATATTAATTATACAACTAAAACTTATGAGTATATCCCACCATTTTTTCTTATTGAATTTTATGTGATCATAAGATTTCTAGGCAAAATTATTAATAATACTATATTGATAATTATTTTTATCACATTTGCCAGAACATTTAATATGTATTAACTTATTTAATACTATTATTTAAGGTACTTATTATTTACATATTGTTAATATTAAAAGGTATTATTATTATAATTACTAAAAATTTGGAAGATTATTATATGAAGTTTATTTGTGTGAGATTACATTTTATACAAAGTATTATTTTATTTTACGAAAATGATTGAGACACGATACTAATGCTCCGGGTGGCCGAATTTCATCAGGGTTTCCACAACTATATTATGTCACCGCTCACCGTACTACTTCGTAAAACGCAGTAGTTTCAAACGGAGATCCCCTGGTTACGCTTAAATACACCACTAGTAACGCGACTGTCGCGGCTCGTCACTCTTCGCTATAATACGCCTCCCGAATACTCCCTCTCCGTCCGATATACAGTACATGGAATAACAATTGAAAGGCCTTACACTATGTACCATATACATTACCTCTGACTGTGAAACCAAAATTCGTTTAGTACAATTTCAACTGTTGAACTGTTGGATGAGTACATTGTAAGCGCCAACTGCCGTACGAAGTATATTTTAGTGTTGGTTTACTATTTTTGACGAGTGATAATTCATTTTTTTTTTTTTTTTTTTTTGTTGATATACCTACCAAAAATGGCAATATTATTCGATTTGTTCGTAACAACAATGATTGTCGGATTGTTACTCCCGACATCGGTGCGAGTAAGACCGGATGAAGAACCGCTTTTAGACATGCAAGATCTAATAAATATATACGGAGTAGAACTGTAAGTCTGTTTTTAATTATTTTTATTTAAATGTTGTTTTTTCAATTCAATCTTTTATTTTTAAGTGTGAGACAACGTTATGCAGAAGAAGCGGAAGCTGAAGCTGAAGCTGAAACTGAAACTGAAGCTGAAACTGAAACTGAAACTGAAGCTGAAACTGTAACTGAAGCTGAAGTTGCAGCTCGACGATACGATTTAGATGACGAGAACTGTTCTGATGAAGGCGAGGACGAAACACGGCGGATTATTTCATATCCTGTTTTCGATGACCCTGACTTTGTAAATAATTTGCAGTTTGTAAGTTGTAGGTGGGAAGATACAACTGTATACACCGATTGTATTTTCTTCAAAGCGGATATTATTGAGACGTCTTTGCAAAGACATTCATGGAAAATGAAAATTCATTTAAAAGTAGATTGGACGGTCAAAACAAGATGCAATAACAATAGATTAAATGTGGATGGTATAATATCTCGAAAAATTAAATATAAACCTCTATTAGTCTCATTAGGTTTACTAAAATCATTTCACTTGTTCGATTTAATTAGAAGTAACTATTTCTGTTACACGTACGAAGAAATGAATTATATTCTACAATTCGGGGATATTTATGCAAATGAAGATAGAGAAAAAAATATTATTTTATCTCATTTTGTAGTTGTTGACGATGCCACGATTGGGGCGTCAACCTACTTTCCAGTTACGGAAAAATATTTTTGTGCTGGTAATGATGATTGCGTTACAAGACATTATGGTAGACATGACTCAATACTACGTAAAGTAAAATCGAGTGCTGAGCATGTTGACCGCATTGATCATTTACTATTCCGTTTAAAAAATTTTAAAAAATGTGCTAGTTGTGACCGCCAACTGCAAATATGGGTGAAGAAAAAAGAGTATGAAGATATTTCTGATCTTTTCGAAAAACCAGCTGAAATGCTCGTGGGAGAAATCTTCAGTTTTCTTCGATAACTGTATCTTCCCGCCAAACTTACAAGCAGACACATTGTTAGGGTCTGCTGTGCCATACACGAACATCCGCTAACAGAACCAGGTAGATATATTATTAAATGTGTATATTTAAATGTAAAGAATGTAATGACAGATAATAATAATAAAAATAAAATTAATGTAAATTTACCCAAATAAATAAATAAATATCGAATCTTATACACCAATAATTTCAACAGATGAAAATCGTACCAAACGAATTTCGGTTTTTACAGTCAGAGATAAGGTATATATGTAAGTACTACACAATGTGAACTATTATGACCTTTCAATTGTTAGTACAGGTATAGGCGAAACTAGGGTCAATTTTTTGGGAGGCTAGAACAAATGCAATGCCGTGTATATTTTGTTTATGGAATATGCAACATTGATAATATTTAAAATAATAATATTTGAGGGGGCTAGCCAAATATTTGGGGGGGGGCTAAGACCCCCAAAGCCCCCCCATAATTGCGCCTCTGAGTACAGGTAGTGTCCGATAATGGTCAAAACACTTTTGTGTTAGTGGGTGCCCGCCACTGATATATATTTATAAAATAGCAGTACCCTGTACGGTTGAAAAAATATAATATGACGATTCTATACATTTCTATATGTTTTTAGCTTATTATATTAGGTGGGTGTCGGGTGATCTAACGCATCTGTACATGTTAGGTATAACAGTGTTTAATACGACATACGTTATGGGTCCTACTACGGCGGAGGCAGCTCAGGAATCAGAATCGGCTATTTTACATTATTGCTCTGCTGTATAGTTGTAGGTTACTATTAAAATGGATGTATTAGATATGAATCCAATGATAGGTATCATAGTACACCGACACCGATGCGTTTACCACTTAATATGGATTTTTAAAAAAAAAAATGTTTTATTATTATACTTCACAGATACCCTCCTGTATCGTATCGAGTTAGATACGCGACAAGTCATTGCTTACATCCATGGAGTAGCAGCGACAGCATCAACATCGACATCTTCCCCACCACGTTTTAAGATAATAATAGTTAATGTATAGTAAAATAATGTTTTAAAAATAATAATAGTTGTGTATGTAGTAAAATATATATATATATATATTTTTAATTAGAAAAAAAGCATGTGATAATTAAATATGATTAAGCCAATACCTATTATTGTAAAAAAAAATGTATATAATATATTATATATATAAATAATTGTATAAACCTCAAAAGCTAATGACCTACTCACACAGCACATTAATATTTTCTATATGTCTTAAAAATATTTTGTTCTAAATTATTATTAATTCATAAAATATAGAATTTAATATAAATTATTATTAACTCTGTCTTTATGTGAATGTAATTTATAAGTATTTTCATATTATTATTATGTATATATTTTTCTGTACCTTGGGCCATGGCCCGTTTTGTAATAAAAATAAAATAAAATAAGAATAACAAATATCCTATAAATGTTTTGTGATTATCAAATGATAATATTTCACCTATAGGCTATAATCTGTATCATAAAAATATTTTGTTTAAATATCTTAAACATATTTTAATAATTTTGGAATAGAATGAGTTTGTTAATTTATTTTTTCGGTGGACTAGATCCTTTATTTGGCCATGTACACACTGAATTTTTAAACCAAAAATTAGGCACGCATTCAATAGTATTTTCATTAGTAAAATAAAATATTGACCACATGATGGACATATCTAAATCAAAAAAAAAAATTTAATTTCAACACATTATTGGTTATTAAAATGTAGAAGTATAATATATATACACCATAAATATGATATTAAAATTATTAATAAAGTGTTGAATTGTAATTCTAGTCCAAATGATGTAAACTATTCCACCAAAATTATAAATTATAGAAAATGTTTATATAAGTATTATATTTATAACACCATATACCTAAATATTACATAAGATTTTTCTTAGTTCTAATGATTTAAATAGTATTATTATTATAAATAACTATTACTGTCAAAATAATAAAATTTATATAAGTCATGTACTTACCTATAACAAAAAAACATGTAGATATTCCTCTTATTATTTATAATAATATAAGAAAACGTATTTATACAGTAGCTAATAGACATAGTATTTATACATAGGTAAGAATAAATTAAGTTATAAATAATCTATAACCCATGATACTATATAATATAGTATATAACAACACTACCTAGGTACCTATAAAGATAACGCATTTAATTAAATTGGTAAAATTTAATAATTTGATGTATTTTAACTAATAAATATTTGTTGTTTGGATTATAAAGATGTGTTAATATTTATTAATTAACTTTAGTGTAAATAAAAAATTTTTATAAATTTTTAACTATAAAATTACTTACAAATTTTCGTGATTTTTACTTATTTCGTAAAAATTTGAAATTTAAACGTTTATAAAAAAATTTGAACCTTTATTTCGACAAGTTATCTGTACACAGGCACAAAAACCAAAAAAAACAAATACTCATCATTTTAAAATCAATACATTCATCACTTAGTTCAGAATCTATAATATGGTCTTTAAATTCCAAAAACTATAATTTCAATAAATTAACTATTACTTAAATGAAAAAATATGCGTCTTGTGGTCAGCATATTTGGTGATCATTCTGTATATTAGGTGCGTTTTCACTGATTCTCGCGGTTATTATTTTTCATAAAACAAATACAATTATTGCTATCAATGTCATTCATCGATAACATTATATTTTTTTCAATAAATTTATTTTATTTAAATGAAGGACAACACGTAAAATACGGTAGGTACACGTGTGGTCACAATTCCTTAAGCATTTTCATTAGTATCATCATTAGGTATTTGTATTGAAAGTTTGAAAGCAATGTATCAACGTTCAAAAACTCCAAAACACTTAAACTTATTTATGTGATCTTGAAATCATCAAATTAAATAAAGCGGTAAATTTGTTTTTTATGTAAATTGCGTTTAACATGTAAATTCTCTCTAACTATTTTATAATATACTTAAATAGGTACTTTAATATATTATCGTAAATGAATAAATTATATAGCCGGTAATATAGTCTCTATAGGAGAACAGTTGACGTGAAAACGGTTCGAGTTTTAGTTATCTGTATAATTTATTTTCGTTTGTCGGCAATTTTTTGATTAAAATAATTTACAACGTTATTTGAACACACTATAAATAATTTAACATACATGTTACGAATTGAAGATTTAATTTTATGATATTTGTATTGTGAAGATACTAGAGTCTAGGAAGGTACCTACATGGCTACATATTAGTTATCCAATCAACATAAATCATAATAATAAATGATAACTTAGCACATATTTTACCCGCAATAGTTATTAAGTTAAATTAAAGTATTAATATAATATATAATATATATACCTACACACATATCACTAATATTATTATATTATAAACGTAAAACGATAATAATTAGTTTTGTAATGTTGCATAGTTGTTATCTATGACTAATTCGCAAATATACAAATGTACCTATCTTGTTTAATTGGACAATCTATTAAAATAATATAATATTACATAGGTATTAGCCTGATGTTCATTTAAATTTTTATAAAAAGCATTTATATTTTGTAAATATAAAATTTAATATATTAAATATATTAAATATATATGTTTATATATTTTATTTTTATATTTTTATAATATAGTTATTGAAAGCAATAGAGATTTATTGATAAATAAATATTACAACGGTTGAAAATATAATTTTCAAAAACAGACAACAGTAATTAAGGTGCAAAATATTGACTATCATTAAAATATAATTGTATATTATCTAAAGAATATTATTATAATAATATAGTGTATAAGGTAAGGTTTATAATATGTTGACCAGTGAATATACCTACTGAGCACTGCTCAACTTTAGAATTGGATTATTAAAACAATTTTAATAATATTTTATATTATCAATTTTACAATATTATTGCATTAATGCATTAAACTAATTTTTTCTTTATTACTGCACTGTAAATCTTGTTTATTTTTTATTTATGTATATTATATATAGTTAAAATTATATAAATATTTATAGTTATATTTTTATGTTTACGATAATGTTTATTGCTACTTGCTAGATAACTTCAAAATTTAAATTTTCTGCATCAATAATTATACTTATCTTCGACGTATAATTTTATCCGCAGGAAGTAAAAATATATTAGAATTGATGTGTGTGTGTGTATGTTTAATAGGGTCGATAGGTCGAGCGAGGTAATATCCATCGCTCAAATTTTTACCGGAGCGTACATAATCCTTTTAGGGTAGCTTTGAATTTCCACTTAATTAACCTTCAGAGAATAGAATAATTTAAGCTTTAGACTTTCATACCTTTGAAAGTATTGTACTTTCGTGTTCGATTGAAATATTTCTAACGGTGTCTCGAGTATTCGACGAAAAAAAAAAAACATTAACCGTTCTGTATGACTATATTATAATATCTAAAACACTTTTTTGTTTTATACAGTCTGCATTATTACTCGGTCGTTGGACTGTCGGACTCCGATAATCGTTATCGCTTCACGTTTTCACGTGGCGCTAAGTCTCCGTATTAATATGGTAGGTACCAGCTACATTATATATCAATCGAATATCGAATCATCGTAAAAAAAAAAATACAATCACACGCCGTCTTCGGATAGGTAGCACGAGAGTCGAGGAATATTATTTCTAGGCCTCTAACCCGCGTGTTCATTAAATAACAGTACAGTCGTATAAAATAAAAAGTGAAAATGTGCCTACACGGCTACACGTGATATAGTATACGTACCCATTGTAATCGTGTTCCCGCTTACAAGTCCGACGACTACCTGCGCGACAATAATATAATGAACCACCGCTCGTACGACTGCGGCTGCAGTAATTTAAGACGGACGCGTCGGTGACAAACAACAATAATAAATAATTCCATCGACCCTCCGACAACACATTATTGTAACGTGCGTCGACACGACGACATACATACTCGTGGTAGGTATGTTATATGGCACAGGTGTGTAGGTTATAAAGCCTATAGACACTCGGTAATTGTAATGTCATATGTATATATTATACTTGATAGGTGGTTGTCGTAATATGCACTTATTTTTCAAACGAGTTTTTTTTTTTTTTTTTGTAAATTCACGTGGCCAATAAATTGGGCAATTATCGCGCTGTGAATTATATTATTATTATAATAATATTACACCACGTCGAATTGTCATAAAATTCTCGTACCGTCATTAAAGTAGGTGTATGAAATATTATACTCGTAAGTACGTTAACATTAATGTGACGTATACATTTTTACTTATTGTAGGTAAATATATTATGCTGCAGCCGTATAATATTAGACCGTAATATTATAGAAGTGGACTTTGTTCCCGACACGTCGTCACAATTATAGACAATAATTATTATATTTGAATAGCATTTCCGTTTTATCGCTCGAAACTTAATTGCAGCAAATGATATTCTCATGACTCATATCGATAATTGATTTGTTTGGAATATTATTATATCCTTACATTATAGGGCGATTAATATTCCAAGAATATTTGTTTTAGAACAATGTTAATTGCAAAATAATTAAAATTTCTTTTAATTTTTTTTAAATGCTAAATTACTGTAGCTATGGCTAGGTTAAAATCCGATGTAAAAAAAATTATTACTTTAAGAGATATTAAAAAATGTAGAATAGCTGCGTGACGTCATTGGGCCCTGCTCGTTGTAATTGCCTATCTTATACGTGTAAAAGTTCTTCGCTTCACACAACGATTTACCAATCTAAAAATTTTATTTTTTAAATTTAATTTAAGTATAAATATGTAGTTTTATGAGTTTAAGATGATGTAAGTATCAGATTTTTAATATGACGTTTAGTTTTTTAAATATTAAAAGTCTTAAAAGAGACATTTTTGTTAAACGCGCGTCATGGCGAGCGGTGATCGAACAATGTGTCCGCCGACCACCACTATCTAAAAATGTCTCTTTTAAGATTTTTAATGTTTAAAAAACTAAACGTCATATTGAAAATCTGTCACTTGCATCATCTCCAACACATAAAACCAAATATTTATACGTAAATAAAATTTCAAAAATAAAATTTTTAGGTTGGTAAATCGTTGTGTGAAGTGAAGAACTTTTACACGTATAAGATAGGCAATTACGATGAGTATGGCCCAATGACGTCACGCGTCTATTTTCAATTGCTCATTAGTTATTTAATAATGTGAATAGAAACTTACAACCTATACCATTATTCTTAGAAATAAATATTCTTTCAAATAAAAAATACTTAATTTTTGTGTTGTGTTCTCATATAATAATTTATTAGGAAAGCTACGTTTTATTACATTTAAATTGATCAAACTCAAAAACATGATACCTAAACAAACAATGAAAACAGTATATTTTGCACTCTATCAATCAGATTTTCAATATGGTCTATTGGTATGGGGTGGCTTTCGGGATAACATATTAAATGCAATAGTCGGGGACACGAAAAATGAGCGTTGGCACCCGCGACCCGTTGTTCGTGCCCACTCATGTAGCCATTGGTTTTCAACTTTGTACCGTCACGCTGCTATTACGTAGCGGGCTTTTAGTTTGCTAATTTGATAACCACTTTTGATAAACAACCGCTTGGTGCGCGACGGGCAGCGATCATTTTTCGTGTCCCCGACTATTATAGTAGTTAATCAAAATAATTTAGTTAGAATTTTCTTAAATAAATTCACTCTAGATGGAATTAAATAATGAGTTGGTGTAAATTTATTTTATATTCTAAGCTTTGTAAAAATTAATCTATGAGGTTTTTTTTTCGTGTATCTCAGTCTAATATTATGTTTATTTTTTATTTTATATTTATTTTTTTATCATGTACACTTTCTTAACAATATTTGTCTAATTAGCTTAATATATACTATATTGTAAATTTTATAATTATATTAATTGTTTCATATATATAATAACTCTCTTTCTCCAATACAAGCTATGTTTAAAGGAGAAAGATAATCGAAAATGTTATTTCAATAATAATGTATGTATTTGTATCTTTTTCGAAAAAAAAAAACCAAAAAAAAAATATGTAATGAGAGACTTCAACACTGATACGACGTATAGGTATAACGAGACACGAGTATATTAATAATATTATTGACAATGACAATACCCAATAATACTGTGAAACTTCGTTCAAGTCGTCGTCCAGTTGATTTTTTATTATAGCCGTTCGTCGACGAATGCTCAATACGCGAACAATTATCATTCGTCATCGGTTCCGAAGTAGGGCGTAGTCCGAGGCGTATTATCTATGAATGCAAATAGGAGGCTAGATAAAAAATATGCACCTATGACCTGTATTATAAGTCATAACATAATGATAAATCAAAGAGTCGTACCTATATAATAATAGTTAAAAAACAGTGATTGGTATATGTACTCCATAAACGTATTATGCGCACTGTCGCGGTATAGGTATTTGGTATACTTACTGTCAAAAGCTAAACGATTACACAATATTTTAGTTTTTATAGACTTGGTAATTTATAAACGAGAAAAGTATCTTTAAATGGTTTTTGCGTATCCGCCCCTGGACGTATAGTTTAAACGTCGTTCTGCAGTTTAAAACCAGTCGCATAAAAAACACTCAAAAAACAGATATACATATATTATCTTTTTAACCCGCTAAATTGGGTCGTTTGGATATTAACAGTTCAAATTATATATTAGAAGGCTGAAGAACTCCTTGTGGTATTGATAAAAAACAAAAAAAGGACGTTAGAGGTTATGTCTCCAGACCCTTTCCAACCTAATAACAATGAAAATAAAAATTATTGTATCTTATAGAATATATTATTGTAAGTAAGTCTATTTTACTGCAGTTTACGATTCAGTCAATGTGTGTAGAAGATATATAAAAAAGAAAAACAAGGTTGGTCTATAATAGTGTTAAATGCGAATCTCAAATTATTCTCGACCAAATATTTAACCGCCTCGTGTCACTGAGAGAACGTTCTGATTTCGATCTAAAAGTATTTGGAATTATTAGAAATACATTTATTAGGAGTTAATAGGAAAACGAAAGGTCAAATATTGTTTTTAATAAGCAGATAAACTGTTATTGAATTTATTTTCCAAATCGTAGAAAAACCATGTTATACGTCATAGTATATGTACGTAAACACAGTACATACTCGACTTGTACTCGATTTGGGAGACTAAGTAGTACCCCTCCCTCTCCCCTCACTACTACTCGTCAAGTGCTAATTATATGCCGTCGCTTGTTTCGGGGGGCGGGCATAATGGCGGTGGATTTTGATGTACCTACCATCATATTATTACAGATCAGTGAAATAATTATGTCGATGCGTACAAAATATTAAACGAAAAATAGAAATAAATAATAATAATATAGTAGGTACGGTACTCGTTAGAATTATATGGTAGAGGTACCTAACTATTATAGAAACGCGCGCGTGGGTCGTGATTCACGCGCGCGCCACACGTCGCAATAATAATAATAATAACCTACGAATTCGCAGCGCCCGTCTGTCCGACGAATAAAACGTTTCGGACGTGTTGGACTGTACAAAACACACATACGCACACGATAATATTATAATAATATAAATATAATACGTTATTGAAATGCAATTAAAACGTACGGTATCGCCTATAATATTATATAATATAATGTCGGCGATTCGGCGGGCGTGCCATTCGAATTCCGACGACCGTACACCAATAATTACTGTGTTATATATAAAATCGATCTCGAACGCAAAAAAATAACGTATATAACACGATATCATAATAATATTGTGTTTATCGGGCCGCGAGTCGGCACGATCACAAAATAGGCGTGAAACGCCATCACGCACTCCGCGTGTAATTTAATAACAACGATATTACACGACCGAACGGTCGATGCCGTTCGTCGCGCATTGTAAGTGTACAGTAGACACTTATGACGTTATACCTTATGATAATAATAGTAAACGGCTGGTTAGGTCTTAAACGTCGAGACTTGCTTGCCGAGCCGCACGTGCTCGGACCGACCGATTTGATAAATATTGTACGAAGTACGACGCGCCCGTCGGACGAAAAACTTTTCGCGCGATTTATCGGTTAACAGCAGTCAGCAAGCTAGAGATACCATAAAAATTGAAAATATGACTAACCTAACCTAACCCGAAGTCAATAGGTAAGAGATTTTAATTACAATTCTCGTGATTTTTTAAACGAAGTTTTCAATTTTCAATTGTAAATATGCGTACACAAATAATTTCAGCACTGGACGAAACGACCGGTTATTGTAAAATAATGAACTGTACATGTTCGTCCTCAGTTATCCTCGAAGGACCGAATGTGTTTTTGTCAGGTTAGGTTATATTATACTGAACCATTAAAATTATGTTACGTTTTACGTGCAGGGTACCTATAATTTAATATGTTGTAATACTATAGTATAGTTATAGTATAATTAAACATTATTGATATTTATATTTTAGTAAGAGATAATATTATAGTAAGTTCTTGCTAGTGAGTATAAAAATATTTTCAAAACATCAATGATACAAAGTTGTCGATGGTCAGTGGAGATACGCCCAAAACTATAATAACATCTCAAACACAATCCTGCTTCAAAGTTATTTTTACTCTGTATAAGTCGTCCCCAAAAGAAAAAAAACTCATAAAAATTATTTTTTTAAGTTTTTTAAAAAGTTCGAACACAATGAATTGCTTATGTATGTTTCATTTCACCCGATAACATTTTTGTTATTTTTTATTTAACCGCTAATTTATGTCCATTGGATGAAACAAAACTACCACAAAATGTGAAAAATAACGAACGCTCAAGGTTCTCAGATACTCAATACATCACACGCGTTATGGTTAGTTTTTGTAGCCGTTTAATAATATAAGTGTCTAACTGGAAATTTAGACATCATTATAAAGATAAAACCGACCCGACCAGTGTACGACAAATATTACGGTTCAAATAAAAAGACTAAGGAATTTATTTTTTGCTCACTCGTCGATTTATGCAGGTTTTTGCACAGCGATTGTTTTTATTTACAATCGTTATCGAATCGATTTAAATTTAAAGTTGCGATGTCTGCAGTATTAATTGTACAGAAAACAATATCAGTAAAACATCACCACGCTCTTGTGGAGTACAAAATCTGCATAATATATATGCATATTTTTGTCATAGAACACAATATAAGACTAGTACTATTATATTAGACATAAATAAGGATGAAAGATTGTGTGTATAGTAAATTATAATTATTTTACTATATTTATTAGGTTTACTCGCTAGTCGCTATATATACTTGTCTTTATATAGAGATAAGTGCATTTGGAAAACATGACTAGTTTCTTTTTTTTAACGTGTTCTTTAAAGATGGACCCATTTCTAGCCACTATCGTTTTAAATAATCAATACTTTTATAAAGTATATATGTTTTTTTTTTATTTAATTAATGATTCCTTGATTACTACGAAATTTAAATAATACATGAGTTTAATTTATTATTTGTAAATCAATCTGTCACCATTTAACTGTGACAATCGCGTGTGCATAAAATTGAAATCAACGTTAATGAGTACACATTTAATTATTTATCATATCATCTATTCGTATTAACATCTGTGTTATTATCAGGTTGAGCGTTTATAATTTATCACTTTTTAATTTCATAATACTCGTAAATTATTTTAAAAATCTCGATGTAAAAAATAAAAATGGTTTACAAACTTAGCAAACATGTATATTGTATACTCACATATTAAATTATAGTTGTCACAATCATATTTGTATATCATGCGCAAAAAAATTCTACCATCGTCTTTGGTGACAAAAACGTTTGGAAAATTCGATTTGTATCCAATTTCCCGTTCACTTCATTGTCAACAATATATAACTCCACAAAGTTATTTTTCTTGGTGAATATTTTTATACCATTTTTATTTTTTATTTTAGTTTAGCTTGTAAATTCCAAAGCTGAGCAAATATTTATGTCAGTTACGAGTTTCTGGATATACATATTATCTACTGTATTGCGTTCGAAATCATCCCATAAATTCGTTGGAAAAAAAATAATACTCTTAACAATATCAATGATTAATATAACACAAATAACAATGTACTTTGAGTTCGGAAAAAATTGTTTACTGCAGCTTAAAGTATAGGATCCTATATTTGTGTTATAGTCTGCAGATTCCGAGACTTTCGATAAATTTACCAGCAAAAAATCATTCAGAGAGCGTTGTGACGAAGAAATTTAATAAACTATAAAAAATAAACTACTAAAAAAAATGTTATTGTTTGCTTTTTCACTGAATTTAACGCGTAGGCTGGTGTTGAAAAATTTAATTATGAGCTGTGAAAGTACAGCAACATTTGGCATGGCAATAAAGCTAGTTTTGTAAGACTTGGGTCTGATATAAATGCGCTATTTGTGCGGGTTACCGAACCAGAACGAATCCAGAATGTTAAGCATAATAATTATTCGACCAAAAATATTACTAAACCAAGTAAAACGTCTGTTGTCTGTTTTTACTTTGATAGTTACTGTTAAAATGTTATTGTTTTTTTTTCATTTTTATCCTTCCAACAACAGTACAAACGATTACAATAATAATAATTAGTTAACTTTTTTTTTCGGTACTTTCACAGCTTTTTTTATACTTTTGTTATTATATTGACGGAATGAGTATTATTGTTTAAACGGACGTCTAATTTTATTCATTTATCTCATGGATATAAATCTGTTTTATTTTCGTAGTAATTTCAACTATAAAATATAAGTGTTATCCTAAGTTTTAATAAATACCTATCTTAAAAACATTGTCAAGGTGTAAAATGTAATGCTAGTTTGTCTATATAAGTCATATACGATTCGATCGGAAAATGGACAACTACCTATTTAGATTGTTTGATTTATCGACATTAAAAAAAAAATTTTCAATTAACTATTGGATAGACACCTAAATATAATACGTTTTTAGTTTGGTAGTTATGTTTATAATTTCATAATATTATACTCATCAGCGGCGGCTCGTGGGTGCTGGTGGCGAGGGTGTGACTTTAAATATAACACTTCTAATCATAAGTATAACAAATTGTGAAATTAAATGTAATATAATTTAATATATTTATTTTATTATGAGCACAATTCGACATGTTGATCTAATTAAAATTAAAAACAATACAATTTATACAGAAAATACGTATGACGACAATCTACTTCCTACTATAGTTGCAGGTAGCACTAGAAAATTAGTAATAATTATATCAGTTAGCAGCCGACAAGGACGAACGTAAACTCCGTTAATTTTAAAAATGAAATACGATTGAAAGGAGATTGAAAACACGGATGAGATCAACAATGCTCCAAGACAGATTCAGTAGTTTAAGATTAATTTATATTGAAAAGGATATTACCATTGACACGGTATCAGTATTAAATGACTTAGCCAAATTCAACAGAAGAATAAATTTAATACTGTAGTTATCTATTATCTAGTTAATAATAAATATAATATGTGCATTAAGTAATAATTTTATACTAGAAGCTAACAAAAAAAAAAAAAAAATAAAATAATTAATATTTTTATTTGTTGTGGAGGGGGAGTGGGGAATTTTTGTTGAATATATATTATATTTAAAGGGCTTGAGTCGCCGCCAATGTAACTCCCTATTTGCGCCTATGCTCACGCTACAACGATTTCCGTAGGAATCCGTTCAACACGCCTTGATTTTTATAGTGAATTTCACTTATTATTTGCAATACACACTATACATGACGACCTGGCTGGCCACTCGCACAACACTCTGCACAGTATTTGCTGGCGGATTCATGTGCAATTGTATACCTGTATACATTGTCCCTAATCCTGATTCCGAGAAAAAATTTCGATCTGCTAAAAACATTTGTAATACCTACCTATACATTATATATATACATAGGTACAGGTTATACATGTTTTATCTTTTCGACATTTCCGCCGCGCGCCGTAGGCAGGAAATCGACAGGAGGCCGGTACACCTATTTTATTTTATATACATATAGTATTATAATATATTGTGTACTGCGAAGAACCTACATTACAAATTGATCGTATTAATATGATTTCTAACGCGAAATACAGCATCGTGCCACAGTGGTCGAACAATTATATTCTGACCATTTGAGGTGATGGAGAATATTGCGCTATTGAGTATTTGAGTGTTGTTTGCGATGTTGAGAAAAAAATTTTTGTGAAAATTATTAAACCTACAGCTTATACGGGAAACCAGTATTTTTATGTGCGATTCACAATGTCGCACAAGTTGCGACGTTGCATAGGCGTATACCTATCCAATATAGTATCCATATACCTGTATATACCTAATAAAATCGCGAGTACGTACGCGATATTATAAAAAACTGAAAATAATAAAAATATAAATTTGAATTGTTAATTTGTTAACGTATAATATACTATATAGTATAACATATGTTCCTATTTATTTTGTAAATAAATTGTACTATAAATTGTTCATTTCTGTAGGGAGAGCCGCTGATTGATAATCATATAATATAATGAGTTATAATAATATATTATTATATAAATATTTACTTAGGTAGGTACCTATTTACTATCTAAACTTGTATAAACAAAAAGTTATTAAGATATAAAAACATATACGCTTAATATACGTATAAGATAATATTATAATGTAGAATACTTTTAACCGCTGATAGGTATAATATATTAAATTTATTTTCAATATCCTTACCTATAAACGCTCATTAAACAATGTAAAACATCAATAAATTATTATATTAATGACGTATTGAACAATATTATTGGTATACACATAATATTATGGAGAAATAATTCAAATAATATGATGCTTTTAATTCTAATTCAAATTAAGTAAACATTTTGTGTACATTTCACGGACACGTCGTTTTTCTCGAGTTGTCAAATCACTGGAGTTATAGGTACGAGTTATCGGTTTAACGCATAATAATATTATATACGTACTGCCGTGCGGTATAGATTGCTGGTCGTCTATACATCGCTCCGAGGCAACATTTATCAAAAAAGATTAATTTTTAATACGTTACGATACGAGCCGAATATAGAATATACAAACATAAAAAGTAGAATAGTGTCTGGTCTTTTGTTATACTGTACTCTCGTTTTATTATAATTGTTGGTATTGTTATTGCCGTGAACTCGGCACAGCAGACATATTATACACAAAATAAAAACTACTTAAGTTGACCGTGTGAGATTAAAGGTCAGGTAAGTCGGAGCAGAGAAAACAAATTAACCCGTCGAACAAGCGTGTAAACATTAATCGACTGTGTTATAGGTACCTAGTTATATATGAAAAACCAAACCACAGGAAGACGCACTACACGCGCATATTGTAAATATGTGTGTTGCACACACTATTATTAGGTATATAAGAACACATACACGCGTAATTAAATCCCACAAAAGAATAGTTAGAATTGTGTACGCATATATGCAATTGAAAATAAAACAAACGGTAAATTAAATAAATAAATAAATGAAAAAACATTTAGATTAAATAATAATTTTGTTTTTGGCAGTATAAATGTAATTTGGAAAATCCTAAACGCTAAAAACATTGCATACCTACAACCTTTCTCGAATTTGTATGATATTTGTAAAAGTATGGTAATGACAGGTACATAAATATTTTGTACATGCAGTCGGGTGCCTATATTATGACGTTTGTATACACTAGGTAGTCAGCAGAACTAGTCGCACAATGATTGTTATTTTTTATTATTGTTGTAAATTTAAAAGCAATTTACAACGTATCGCATTTGGCAAACGATTATTAACCGATATCGGATGTATATATATATTTCTAAATACTGCAGTATTCACAAAAATGACTATTAAGGAGTACATAGACTTAGAATATAATATATAATATATATAGGTACCTATACCGCGCATTAGTGAAATTTATTGATGTATGAGCGAGAGTGACAGACTCGGGCATTACTTTTTCAGGGAGATTATATTATTATAAGCAATTTTATATTAAAATTGGACATTGTATAAATTGTTTATAAACTCATCGAAAAAGTAATGTCAGAGTCTTTGAAGATTTTCTACAAGACCATATCGCTACGTATCGGTTTTTTGTAGTGATGCGCATCGAAATTAACCGGTAGGTACACATTGACACGTATAACAAATTTGGATGTTCAATGAGAACGTTCCGGGTTTATATTATTTATTATAAATGATACGGGCGCACCGGCGCACCGTAAGCCGCGTACCGACACAAAATCCGTTATGTAAAGATACGAATAGATACGTATCGCAGATGTAACTTTTTAACGTATCATAAACTTCTTGAACACTCGAGTCCGTTTCCGGAACGTATCGATACGTATTGTTTTCTTCCTTGAAAATCTTGTTTCTCTCTCATATACATTATCTCTCTCGCACATAATATTATGTTGACTTCAAGGTGGTTCTACACAAAACGAGTGTAATGCACGACGGTCTATATGTTATACGTCTATGTCGTCGATGAACAGTGGCGTATTTAAGGTTTTTCTACCTATAGGCACTTTCCAATTCGCCGCCTCCCCCCATCCTTTCTAAAATTATTTATAAAACATATTTAAATGAACAATTAATTATAGTATAGTAACATAGCGTGAATAATATAGTACCTAAGTATATATGTATAGATCGTAGCTGTTTAATTTTGAGTTAACGATAAATTAGTTACATTTTATTTCATCAAATTAAAATTACTTTTTGTAATTTTGTAAAAAAAAAAAAATCGTTAAAATTTGCCGCCCTCCAATGTTGCCGCTCTAGGCCCGGGCCTATAGGGCTTATGTCTAAATACGCCTCTGTCTATGAAAGAGTATCTATTTTAAAAATGCATTGCGTACATATATACCTATCCAAGACGCCTGTGTTAACTTGCATTCGTTGTATAGGATCATGAAAATCCACATTATGATTTTTGATTATATTAAGTACTCAACAAAATATTATTTTTTATGTTGAAAGTGAAGCATTATAGTATATAATGATAATATAATTAATGTTCAATACATTTTTCGTTTGGCTCGGAATCTAAAATCAGTTGAAGTTTATTTTCATCTACAACAAGGTTAGGGTAAATATTAAATATCACAATATTAGGTAGGTATACGATTTGCTCTTGAATCATCCGAAAGGTAGGTAATAAGTAATAACTAATAGGTATATGCAATAGGTAGCAATGATATTACAGCAATGTAACTCGGAGAAATATTAATCATTGAATATAAATTACAATAATATGTAATAAATAATTATATTCGTAACAAACGCCAACGAATGAGTTTGATTATGATTTAATATATTTTTTTTGTTTCGTTATGTGCACCAGTAGTGTTTTTTTTTTCATTACGAAAAAGTAAATATAATTAATTATTATATTATTATGTTTCTAAGGGTATGACTATTGTTTATAAATTAAAAGAATTTGATAATATTATAAAATGTTTTATAATAATATATAATATGTAGGTACGTAATTCATGTTGATTGAATGTTGTACACAATCAGTATGTTTAAGAGTAAAATATACTTACGATATTATCAACGATATCCCAAACGCAGTCGGTCGGAATGTATAGGTTTAAAATTGATCGAACAAAGTTCCCCCAACTTTGACCCCCTCCCTCCTGGTCAACTTCACTAACATTCGTTCGGCACACGGTTTATACTAAATATACCAAAATTTCAGTAGATCCGTCTGCAGTAGACGTGTAGCTGACCAATAACAACCCTCACGAGTTACTGTCGTAGGTATAGAGATATTTATATACCTTATATTAAAGTCTTCAGTTTCGTGCGCGATTTTTAGAACTTAACTGTATTATGTATATTACATTTAACCGGATTTCGGGATTTTCTGGTAACTCGTAAGTGACCACCGCATGTATATTTCATGTCATATAAATATTTATAATATTATATGGTTAACAAAGGTCTGTTTTCACTTATTTTTCTTGGAATAAAAATCTACAGAAAAATCAGAACCGTGTATTCCAGACCGGATTTCCCAAACAACATATACCGATATTATACCTACCTACCTATTCGCAGTATTATTATAGCGATCGATAATATGGAGTTTAAAAAAAAAAAATTATTTAGACATTATTGATAATGTTAAATTCTATTATGACTTGTTCACTGCAGTCAAGCAATATAATATGTACTAGTGAAGTATGTGTATTTATGTTATATTGCGTCTTATATTATTTTGTATGTATTTTGCTGTGCTCTTTTAATTACTGAATGTGTGAAATTAATTTGTAATTCGTCATGTTTTTAATTCGGATTAGGAAACGATTTAAAACCACGTTCGAAAACTAATAACTATACGTATAAACGCTTATTTCAACATTTTATCATACAAATTACATTTATAAAATGTATAAGAAATTCAAAAGTAACAAAAAAAAAAAAAAAAATGCATGTGCGCGCTAAAATCAATATTACCTGCTTGAGTTGTGCATTATCGTCGAAACCTGACATATACTGTTCAAAATTATGCAAATCGCAAATGGATAGGTATAAAATATTAAAATTAAACAGTAAATCGTGATATGTACCTATTACTCTTTCGTCGATAAAAATATTTCCAATGTCGACACGGTATCAAATAATATTTTATTAAAATAGAGAGAGGGTGAATTGACCCTACAAAGACTTTGACGAAATGGACACTATCATTTTTCATGAATCCTTGTATTTTGATTTTTGGAAAACACGGTCGTTAAAATAAAAATAGATTTTATTTTATAAAGAGACATTATATCTTAAAACCATCTCATAGAACTTCCAAGGAGGTCACGTCTAAGTATTTTTCCATGTAAGACTATACTATATTTCGACGGTTCTCAGAATTCTACACAGCCTAAAATCAATTAGAACTATAGCATCTGAAGACCTTATACAAAGCCTGACAGCAGGCGCGTACGCAAAAATTATTTTTTTTTTTTTTGGGGTGGGGTGGTTGGTTGTTTATTGCCGTACTTATATAATCTAATCTAACAAGAAGTTTACACAATTTAAATTATAGTAGGTATTATTTATTTCTCATAAAATACGTCATTAATAAAAAAAAAAAATTAATAATCTTTAAAAACACGTATTTTTACAACAAAAAGAATAATTTGCAATGCGAGCAATTAAATAAAACTTAGCTAATAAACAATAAAACTTATTTCCTGAAATTTCGGGGAAAAGGAAGAGGGTTGAATTCCTAGAACACCCCCCCCTTGTATTAATTGTATGTATTATACGTGTCTGCCTGACAGTGAAACAGTACTGTAAGGTTATTGATACCACTCGGCGATAATAGCAAGTCTCGTAGTTTAAGCGAGGCAGTCAACTTGTTATAATAATATTACAATTTTCATTAGGATACCTACGGCGACGGTAGACACGATATTATTCGTAAACTGCAGACTGTGCAGCCACGCGGTTAGCTCGACTATTTTTGCGCGAGATTTTTTTCAAACGATTATTGTTAATCTCGACCGACCCTACGACGGAAATAATGCACAATAATAATGCACGCAAGTTGTAGGTATATAATATATAAAAGCATACAACTATTATTGTATAATACGACCGTTTAATCTTATGTTCGCGCGTTGCCGGCCCGCGATAAATCGGTCACTATTATCACGCCGACCGCGCCGGGCGCGTTCCATTGTAAGTTGCCCAAAAAGTTGTCGGGCATTATTTAAAAACTCTATAGAACTACCGGTCATTTTGTCAAAAACCCGCGTAATATATACTGCATAATATTAAATAATAATAATAATATAATACATATACATTTCTTATGACCGTTTCGGCACAACGGAAGTGTTTTGTTCCACATTTTAACAATTGATTTCGTCCATTCAACTCTTCTATAATATCATATTATAATATTATACCTACACCCTTACCCGAGAATCCGCGTTTATTGTCATCATTGCGCGCTGCAGTTGTGTTTTTCTCGACGAAAACGAGCACAAAACATTTCAAATATTATATTTAGACACTGCGTTATGACATTTTTGTTACTAATATTATTTGTTTCAGTTTTCGATTACAACGGGTTCCTACATAATATACCTATACAAAATACAAAGGTACCGGCGCGTCGCCGAGCTCGAATTATACAAACGAAATTCTCATTAGAAAAATGTTCGAAATATATTTTGTGTACGCCCATAACAGATATACCTACTTTATTTTGTCACCAAATCTGTAAGAGCTCAGAACGTGCTTGCAGAGAGCTAGCTAGGGTTCTATACAGCCCAGAGCCTCAATAAGGATGAAGACTGCAATCTAACGATTTAATTTCGTCTCTCGATGATATTTGTATTTTTGTTTATTTTTTGTGACATAAATATCAACTACTTTTATTGTTTCCATTATTTCTATTATTGTGTATTTCCGTGTTTGTGCATAGGTATACGAATTTTAAAACAACATTTTTATCATTATTTTCACACACACGCGCAATTTGTTTTAACATTTTTATGAATACTTTGTTCATTAAAACGAGAAATTACAAACATATTTTTAAACTTTTAAAATTAAAATGTATGACAATAGGCATTTGATATTTGAAAATAATTTACAAGAAGTTTCGTTTCATCTGTATTATTTTTGTTTGTTGTGTACCTAATTACTGAATTATAAAAAAAAAAGATTAATGCAAACTACAGTGATATTATAGGTATCTATTCAAAATTATGTTAAAGCAAAAATATTAATTATTGTATTGAAAACATTTTATACAAAAATATTATCTAGGAGTTAAAATATCGGTTTTAAGTTTTAAAAATAGGTTTATTAGTATAGTTTTTCGCAAATAATAATTTATTAAATTAATTACATTCAACACTCAATACTAAAAAAAAAACGAAAAACACTTGAAAATTGTAAAAAGTTTAAACTTAAAATTAAATACAAAGACTGTACACAGTTAGTCAAATACGAGTACTTTTTTAAACAGATTTTATTTATCTGATGAGTGGTGATAAAATTGTTTTAGAATATTCAATTAAATCAGGTATTTAAAGCGCTTAACCATTTAACTCGTTTTAAGTATTTATATTATTAAAATCAGTAGCAGGGATGTGTTGTTTTCAATTATAAAGTAATGCGACGTATGCACTTTTTTAAATACATTTTTTTTTATTTGAACATAAAATTAAAATCAGCTGCGTTCGATCTTTAATTATTATTATTACCTCAACACGGACACAAAGACGAAAAACCTACAGATTTATCTGACCTGGTTCTGACAGAAGTGACACCTAAATATTGTTAAAGGTGAAAATATTACACGTTGGCGTGGCATAGATCGTTTTATTAAGATAATTTATATCATTCGCGTTAAATTCATCCATTTCGCTGTATTATTTACTTCTCATCATTTTCGAGATAAATTTGATCTAATTTAGTATTCGTCTTTCGATTCTTAGATTTCGCATAATTTTTGTTTCGTGGAACGATTCACTAATTTCTGTACAACATACTATTATTATGCAATGATTGGAGTAGGTATTACACTTGCAGCTTGAGACGAACTGCAATTTAGTACGAACTGCTGGATTTAAACTACGTAATCGTAATGATAGAATAATTTAAATGCTTTTTTGTTTTCTATTTTCTTTAGAAGTCGGAAAATTATAACATTTTATATTTAAACACAACAATACTCGTCAATATTTGATGCGCGGAATTTCAATAATGATTATAACTTATAAGTATATAATACGGTTAAACTACAATATATATTATAATCCTAGAAAAGCCCACGGAGTAGTTGATGATTATAAAGATATTTGAATGACTACACAAATCTAGTTAAAAAGTTAAAGTTCGTAAATATTACGTTTTTAGTAAAATTATTGTTTGGCACTCAAAAACGACTATCTTCCGTGAACATAATATATTCATGTTTTACGTATACGTATATTATGGTTGGCTCGTGGCTGCAGATGAAATTATACATTATCTACTGTATCAGAAGGTGTGGCGAGCAGCGATCTACTATAATTTAGTCACCCGTGGTCAAAAAATCGCAGAGACGCACATATATAATAATAAAATATGATAATAATAGTATCAAATAGATACATTCTACATAATATATAGCGTCGGCGGGTGTCTCGATGTGTGGTGCGCATAATTTAGTCCGAAAAACGGTGGAAAAAAATTTAAATATTTCGTTCGATTAGGCTGCACAGCAACCGCGGTTATTCGAGTTGTATATACCCATTAACGTGGCGTCCGTGGAATGATATAAGCGACTGGATTATTAAATATTATAATTATTATTGAACGTTATATATTGGGTATAGTCGTCGTCGCGATATGGT
Source organism: Aphis craccivora (assembly GCA_009835225.1). Lineage (NCBI taxonomy): Eukaryota > Metazoa > Arthropoda > Insecta > Hemiptera > Aphididae > Aphis > Aphis craccivora. Next base: position 58,020 of record VUJU01000067.1, read on the forward strand.
CAGCGTCCGATCGTCCGAACGTGGGTTTGTCGGCAATTATTGTTAAAATAATATATTTTGTATATTATTTTTTTTTTTTTTTTTTTGTTCTCTGATTGCTGCACCCGAAAACGGTCGGACCCGGACGCGTAGGAGCCGCATATTATAATAAGTACTATATTTATATAGTTAACATTTGGACGACGAATCGGCCACACCGACCGAGTAAAAACAATACGCTCGTCCGACCGGAATTTGTAGAGCATCGTGCCCCCCAATTAGCAGCCGTACCTTTTTTTTGTCGTCGTTGTTGTTGTTCTCGTTTGGTCTTTTATTTATTATATTATGTCAACGACGTAAATTCAAAACCTACCTGTCTGCGCGGTGCGATGTACCTCACTGCCGTATTGCGCGTGTGTTTAGCAGAGTGGTGAATAATACATCAGGAGCGCGATTGTCGAAAATGCGTTGAACGTATAATAACGTGAAATGAAAATAATAAAATCGTTTGGTCCGTATAGAAAAATACAAAATCACGCTAAATCTCACTACGGTTCGACATGGTTGTGGCGAGAAGGGAGTTTATACAATTAGTATAGTTATCAGAACGTTTTACATTAATTCTGAGGCTTTGAAATCTGCAACTATATGCAAATTTTATTTAAGTTATAGAGATCTTGATAATTATATGAACACGAGCACGACATAGTAATACTACAAAGTGTGACTCGCTGAAACGATGAGATATTCTTCGCTGTTACAAATACGCATCTTACGTATTATTTATCTTAATTATCTCAAGGTGAACACTCAGTATGCCAACTACAGTGACTACCGTCTGTTTGACCGTTCAAGGACGGCGATCGCTATAATAATCATCTTTTTTAATGGCGGTCAGCATATTAATAATTAGCTTATTATCAATTTAAAGTTTAAACAAACGCTTAACTGCCATAAACCAGGTACCGTTAATTTGTTACCATTTTAATTTATTATTAGTAGTACTTAGTAGTATTGTAACATACTAGGTGTCTATATTCTAAATATTACGATAAAGTGATAAAAAAAAAGTAAGAAAATAAAATTAAAATGGTTTTCCTTGTCAATTCGTTAATAACGTGTAGTAAAAATGTGTAAGTAAAATGTTCTAAGATCCTTTAAATGTGCATACAAAATAACATTTGATCCATTAAATCAGTTCGATTTGGAACGCCGTAATTATTTTTCATCTTAGTGATTGGTTGTTGGTATAGTGTACACCACTCAGTATAAACATTCCATCATATATTATCCGGTCTATTAATTCATTATAATATTACGGTGGATAGTGTGTCGGCGACTGAAACGAAAGAAATGCGTTGGAATTTTTAGTTTATAACACTAGTATATACGAATATTTTAATAATATAAACATAATATATTGTGTTAATAATAATAAAGTAAAAGGTCGTTCTCGTCGGGGTTAGTTATTATGACGCGTAGTTAATAATCAAAGTAAACATATTATGCTAATAAATAATAATATATTATTATATTACTTGTACATACAATTACTATACTCTTCTCATTATATATATAAATATATATATATATATATATATATATTTAATATTATATTATACTTTGTTAGCGTTATTGCCATTGCATTAAATATTTTATAACTGTGCGTAAATTCATATATTCTCGTTAAACATCTCATCGTTGGAATATCCTATATCGTCTACCAGTGCCGTACCCAGGAATTGTTTTCGTGGTGGGCTTAAGCATTCATATTTAACTCTATACGAAAATAGGAAATAATTTAAAAACATACGTCATATACACATACTATTTAAAATAAAAGATTTCGGGGTGGGCTTAAGCCCAAAAGCCCCCCCCCCTGGATACGGCACTGTCGTCTACAACAGGAGAGTCTATTACAACAATAACAATATAATGGCTTGGCTGCAGGAGCACGTTTACACGCAAACCTACTAAGAATTAAATCTTGGATGAACTCCATGATTGAATACCGCCACATTATTATTATTAATTATTGTAATATTTTTATTCTGTATGAGTACCTATCGAAAACGGTTGCGGGCAATCACACAACTTCGATACGAGTAGGTACTTATTATCAGTAATTAGTAATAACTAATCACTTAAACCGTTCTATGTAAAACTTAGAGCGAATTTGCTAATTATTCAAATTTGTAAGACACCGGTTTTTATCAACACGTTTTTACGAATACAGTATATATATGGTAATATATGGATAATATATAATATATAGTAAATTATGGATGTCTTTAACGAATACTGAAGTATTATACATTTTATATAGACAATTTATTCTATAAAATACAAACAATATTAATCATAATATACGGATTGTATTTATTTTTCCTGACATTCCTCACGTTTGGTACATTTTTTTTGAATTTTTACTAATTAGCAGGTTTGGGTCCTATGTGTTCATTGATAAAATATTTTCAGTGATTATCCAAGATGATTTTTTGAAGTGAAATTAATTTTTAATTTTTACATTTTCACCATTTCAATTTGTATTTACCATATTTTTAAAGTAGCAATAGCTTTTTTAATTTTGTAACTTTTACTATTTTATACACAATCTATACCTCTATTATTTGTTTCCTTAACCTTGTAATAATTATTGAATAAAAAGTTTAATCATTTATGATATTTTCGTATGAATGAATGAAATGAGTTGACAGCTCCTACTATAATGCCAATTGTCATCGGACATACCCTGTGACATTTTTATCATATTGAGCGTTTACATATGTTTAATAGATTATCAATAACTGAATATTGAAATAATATTCTATTTTCATCGAAATTGGTATTTATAAAATATCTGATAAAAATAAAAAAAAATAAAATCTGTGGCTTTACACTATATTTTTTTATTTCTATAGCTAAATTTTGTATTACATTTTAAAGCTTTAGGTCTTAAAATTTAAAATGTAATTGGTTTTTAAAAAAAACTAATTTATATTTTTCTGAAATATCATGAGTTTTGTAGAGATTTGAAGTTTAAACTTTTATAACAACTAAAATTATTGCTATATTGATTCGATACAGTAATATAATTACTATTTTTTACAAACCAGGTTAATTTGATGTTATTTGTTTCAGTAACGTATTTATCAATAATAAAAACTTAATGTATATAACAATATATTGCAGTATATTTGTTATTTTTGTCTAAGCTTCTCTTCTTCTTTTTTTACAAGTATTTGAATAATTAGATTTTTTTCTCATTCAAAAAAAATATGTTTAATTAGTTTATAAATTCGTTCGGTTAATGTTTTTGTTTTTTAATTTTTACATTAAAAATATTGGTCTTTAAAAAAGTCCTTAACTAAAATAAGTTGAATCTTTCAAATAAAACTGTTTAAATATATTTTTAAAATAATTAAATATACTTATGTTACTATTTAAAGTAGGTACACATTTTAAAATGTTAAATGATGGTGAGTATTAATGTAATTTATTATAGGTAGGTACCTAGTTGTTTTAAAAATCTTCTTAACTTATTCTTCTCCATTATAATATCTTTGACTATGGTCTAGTATCAATAAATATTGATCAGTGTCATATATTATGACTAAGCAAGAAAGAAGATAATTACATTTTATTATATATGAATTTAAAAATGCATAGAATTTTAAAATATAACAAATTTCATAAACGGAATTATTCTAAATTACATAAGGTAATAATTATAAAGAAATTATTTTTCTTCTGTTGTAGACTTAAAACCATAATGAAAAAAAAAACGTTTTGATAACTATTAATTATTTAGTATATTATTATGCACTGAACTTTTATTTAAAGTACTTATATTGTTTACATTGTAAATGGAACGTTTTGCAATGAAATGGACAATTTTTGTTTCATGGAAAACTAGAAAAATATGCATTGAAAAGGAATGTATTATGTGGAATTGTATTTTTGTATTGAAAAAAGTGTTTAGACTAATAGACTATCTAGTTTTAAATTTTTTTTTATTTAAGATTTATGTTAATAAAATATTAGTGTACTAAAATAATTATTTTATATTAGTGCAATATTATAAATGTGATTATAAAATATCGGATTTAGAGCAATAAAAATATCAACAACTAACTTATAGTAACAAATCATTTTAACAGTAGCTTTTAGTTAAGAAAATGCTTTTACTGGGGTTTGAACTTGGTACACTCTTATTTTGTCTAATGTTTTTCGACGATACTTATATTTATTGAAATTTGATTTATGTTTTACAAAATACAATGTTATAATATTAGAATTTGCCTTTTTTGATAATTTTGAATGTGTTTATAGTGATTTTTTTTCTCATCAATTTAAGTGCATTTTGTATGCATTTTTTTACTTATTGCTGTATTATTTTACTTTTTTTCCTGTAATATATTATATTGTTATAACTTAATATTTAAAACAATGAAATATAACATATTATACAATTCTATGTATATTATTTAGCAAATTTCCTAATTTACTTTGGTATTGATATATTTTATTAGATTAAATTATTATTATTTTTATTACTTTTAAAACCACCATATCACATGTAGGTACTAATTTATTTATTTTTATCACAAGCCAGCGTAGTATTAACACATTATGTCTAGTGTTACACTATAAGTATTAATAAAATAACTAATTTTATACTGTCGATTTGTATTATTTAAAATAAAAAGTAAGTTTTGAAAATTTGTTTGTAATTATATATTTTTTTTTAATTTGTATAAGTCATCAAGTTTTGGACCATAGTTATTATTACTCATTAGTGTTATTAATCATTATCAGTATTTTAATATTGTGGTTTGTGGTAGTTGAGTATATTTTACAATATCGTGTAGTATTATTATACAACCTAACAACCTAATTCATAAACGATGATTCACATACTAATCTTACATGTATAATTATACTAGTGATTGTATTTTAAAAGTTTACATATTATTATAGACTCCTTTTGTGCTGTATAAAAAATGAAATAAATTCAAAAATAATGATGCATTATTGACTATATTATATTAATGACTAAATTCATTTATATAAATAAGTTAAGAGCAGTTATTAATTTGGAAATTATTAAAGAAATACCAAACTAAAAGAAACTTTTTTATATAGCTAAAAATCCTTTAATTTATGATGGTTTGTTAAAAGATGGAGATGATTATAAATGATTCACTTACATATTTTTATAGAACCATGCCCTATAGAAAATCTGCATTAAGTGTGATATGTAAAGTATTAATGAACTACACGTTTCAATATTGGCAATGTAAGTATGATTTAAAAAAATAATAAACGTAAGATGAAGTAAATTTTATCGGAATTCATTGTTTTATTAATTTATCGTCGTAAATATTAAAATAATAAAATTAATTTAATAAATTAAATATTATTAGTTTAATGTATATTTTATTTATTTATTTGGCACGTACAATCTATACACATACAGCACAATAAGTATATGAGTTGATGATAATGCGTTATGATCAGATCAAAAAAATATAATATTATGATTCAAAGATACAGTTTTTGATTAGTAGGTACACTAAAAACATCGTTAAATCAATATTGTCGAACTAAACTTCTGGCTATAATGATGATAGCTCAAAAATATATTTCTAGACAACAAGCAATTAAATTCAGAATTTTTTTTTATTTCCGTGCGGTGGAAAATGTTTAGTGCCTCGGTTAACGATCAACGATATAGATATGCGTACTTGTATATGTTTTATACTCGTATGAATACTTCTTAATTAACGACATGTCATAAATTTATGATTTACCGTTTCATAAAAAAAAAAAATTGGATTGTTAATTGGTAGGTACACTCGGGTATACCTATAACCGGGTATGAGTTTTTTGTTTATATAAAACGTATATGGTTTAAAATTCTAACGATCGAGTGAGATGTTATTTAATCAACTGATTTGAGATATGCTGCTAGGAAACACGAATAACAAAAGACACTGATAATCATTGGAAAATGTAAAATAAGTACCTACGTTCTTATAAACTTTAAAAACAATTTTAAGCCCCTCATTTCTCCGAGATATTTCCTAGCGATTAAACGAAATAATCACTTGACTACGGATTGCATTATAGGTTTTTATCGTCTATTCATTTATGGAGGGATCGTGTACATACTTATAAGTTATAATAAAATTTGTGCGAGAAGCTGTACCCGTATAGGAACCTTCTATATTATCTATAGCTTAACACATAATACAGTATGCGAGTGACGGCGGTGGTTGTCATAGTATAAGTATAATATACATTTGAATAATTCTCAATTTAAGGATAAACTCGTAGGAAATAATAGAGCTCACACATATGCTCGAGCCCACAACGATACACATATTATTATTAAAGTAATATAATATTATGTAACACTCACTATACCTACTAAAACATTTTAGTATATTTTCTACGAAGAACGTGTCCGGAATCTCCGAACTCGGCGAAGTTCAGTTAGGGAACGAGAATTCAGCTTAAGCTGAAAGAAAAACGGCTGTTCAATTGTAGTCTAATAATATAATAACGATATTATAGTAAGTAGTATAATATAATAGCGTCATAGGTACTTGTATTACGATCATATATTAAATAAATGATGCTGATTTGTTTGAAATCTTCGCTATTAGGATTCAAAACTTAAAACAAAGAAAAACAGATCCCATTATTTAGATATTAATATAAAGTTATAATTTTTTATTTCTAAAGATGAAATTCAAAATTATTATAAACGTGACGTACACAGTTATTGGTAGAGTATATGATTGGTCGGTTATGGTTGTTTTTATTAGTACGTATAATAATATTATTACTACGATGTTTTATTAACCTAAATTTTCCAGCCGCATATAAAAATAAAATAAAAAAACCATTGAAAATTACAGTTAAAAATTTTAGAAAAAAAAGAGAACTTGAATTACATGCAATATCATAGGTATTTCTTATGAAACGAAACCATGTATCGAGTTTAATATTATGTAACATCGTTAGGTGATTAATATTTACAATTCTATTTGAATAATGTATTATAATATGCTTTCAATCCATCAGTAATATTATCCTAGAACATTATTATTAAATTATTTATACAAAAATACTTAGCTGATACAATTTAGACTACATCATGTATACCTACTGTTTACGCCCCCCGAAAAAATAAAAATTAGGCAGCTAGAAGTACACTTAGTAACCAATTTTCGTCGTAGTAGGTAGTTTTTTTTTCTTTTTATGACAGTTTATCAAAATTGTTATAATTATTATATTTCAATCATTATTTTATTCGTCGTTTAGTTTCTACAAAAATTAATTAAACTATTTTTATGAAAATTAAGTTATAAGTTATAACTACTATAGTATGGAATAATAATTTCATTAATTTAATGGAAAAGGTACCTACTTTTGGACTGTTTTAAATTTTTAAATGACCAAAACTAGGATTTATACTTAAAAAATTTTTTTTTTTTTTAAAAAAATCGCTTTAACTTATTATGCATTACATTTATTGAACTTCAGTTGACATTGGTTATAGAATAGGTGATACAGAAAATTGCTACTCTTGAAAAATCTGAATTTTGGAAATAATACGTTTTGGATTTCCACCCCCCAAATACCCTTTAGAATAACGAATAATTAACGATCGACATTTTAGTTACCGAAAGTGTTCGGTATTTAGAGGTTTCACTGTATATGATAGATAGACAAATACATTCTATTTGTATTAAGCTCGCACATAGGTTCGCATTGTTATCGGTGCTGCAATATGCCAATATATTATAACAAGAAAATAACAAATGCATTATGACGATAATAAAATAATGTAAACAAAATGGAATGTTTCTAAACGGATTAAAATCCATTCAATATATAAATACGTAACAATATGTTCTATACTTAAGCTATTACGAAATACTGTTTGTTCTAGTATATCTAGTTCAATATATTTCACGAGTTATTGGATAAAATATTAAAAATGATGTAATTAAGCGGTGATGTATTAAAACAATAAGTCTGATAGAAAAATATAAAGTCATTCGGTCACAATATTTTCTATTTTTTAGCTGAAAACTGCTACGGGACTAGCACCCCCCCCCCTACATCCGGATCCACACCCATTCTAAAAAATCCTGCAGCTATTCAACCGATCTAGATAAACAAACTATACAAATAAATTGGGACGGAGACACCGCCGTTGGCGACTGGCGTATAATCGACGCTCGCTGTGTGGCAGACGGGTATAAAAATAATAAAAAAAATATAAATAAATAAAACCTAACAATAACAATTTTATCGTTCAAATGTCACACGGCGACTAGATAGAAATATTATATAGTGACTATAATGGCCAATAGAGTATAGGTTAGTAATAAACTCGTCAACGTTTCGATACCTACATCAAAGGCCACAATCGACAGATAAAAAACGGAAAAACATTTGAAATCGGTCGAATTATATCCGATTCCGGTTGGAAAGTGGTAGTAAATGAAACATTGTTCACCAAGGAATATCTTTGATGTGGTCATGTCATTTGGCAGGGAGTCCATCTGATCGTGTTTCGAATTATTGTTCATGATTCATCCCTTTAATAACGAACTCGTAAATATTATTTTATCTTTTATATATAATTTATTTACTTGTATAAAAAATTACTGTACGTTTTTTAGTAATCGCTAATACTTCGAACACGATTAAACTGATCGAAGTTAATATGAGAATATTAGGTCCGATTAATGGTCCCGGTGGGGGGTTTTTTGTTGATGAAATATCAATATAAAAATATATAATAATAATAATAATAATAATAATATGTAAGTATGTATAATAATTTGGCTAAGTGGTTACCGCTCTTCTGTACATTTAGTATTGAATGGGTCACTTTAATATATGTGTTAAATTTGAATTCCACAATATATCATTCTATATAAAAAACGATTGTTAGCGAAGTCCGACCGTCAGTCTATATAATATATATATAACTAAGTATATTATTAATTCATGACTTTATGAGGTTTTTTTTTTTTTTGATATTGCTATTAAATTAATTAATTTTACTATCAGTATCAACTATCTACAGCAGATATTCCCAACCAGGGTTATTTGAAATGTATTTTTTATTATATTATTTATGCAATAATAATTAAAAATAAAAATATATAGTTAATTTTCAATGTAATAATTTGTTTTAAAAAATATAATATGGGTATATAGTATCTAAATCTTATTACTTTTGTTTATACTTATGCACTGTTAAATAAAACCGAAGTTGTCAATAGGGTGCCTCCGAATTTTTTTAGAAAATTACTAAGGGTGTGCGTGAGTCAAAAAAGGTTGGGAACCTCTGATCTACAGTAAGATTACATTTTTCTAAAATATTTCATTTACAAAAAATTATAATAATAATTAAATGTATCATTATATATTTATACCATAATGATATTATAATGATACTATTTTAATCAACTTTTGAGTTAATACCATATTAATGTAAAATAATGTGAATAGGATTATGATATAAATGTAATATCATAAAATGAATCAACAATTGTTGAAAATTTCATTGCGTATAATAACATTTAAAATATACGCGAAAAAAAATTACTATCAACATTTTAAGTCATCACGGATAATATAATTAAATTATAACAAAACTATTTCCATCGAAATTCGTCGTTTAAAATTTAAATATACCTACAATTTCTTACAAATTTTAACTTCAAATTTCAATACAAAATAAAACACTATGTTTGTAAATGTTTTAGATTTTATAGTTTCAGTATGAACTACTTATAATATATCTTGTATTATGAATTATTATTATCTACGGTTAGGTATATATTTTTGACTTACACTAAAAATCGACTTAGTCAAAAATTTGATTTGCTTGAAATTCCCAGTTTTCCCGAATTATTTTTGGCTTTTCCCATTGTAAAATTTAATTTAGGAACATTTTACCAAAATACAAATAGATTTGATTTGCTACCAGAAACCACCCCATTTTTGAACACTATTGTAAAATTAATACATTTTTCATGGCTCGGCTCAGAATCTAAAACTTATAGTTGACCTTATATTAAATTTTAAAATATTAGGTAAAAAAAAAAAAAATTAATTAATTAATGTTATACCACTTTGGCACTTTGCTTTCCACACTATACCCGATGTCAATCCCTAATAGTTGAAAATGTGTGCACTTTTACTATCGAAACGTACAAATGAATAAAAAACAATAATTCCTTTCATTTAAACGCGTAGAAGCATTACAGTATTTTACGTTTTCCAAGACAGTTAGTAATATAGTATTTAATATAGTTATTATAATACAATTATATTTCTTTTTACACCTGAGATGATGTATCTATGTTGCTTCGATGATAATTCATATAAAATTATATTTTTTATTTGTAATTCAATGCTTTGACGGACGAATTTTATTTCTATTTATTCCACTACAATTGAAAAGATATAGGTATATTCATGATCCAATGTCTTTCCATCAGACATAAACATTATATTTTATTGTTTAAACCGTTCGTCTGTTAACGGTGTACCATTATGTCATTATGTTCATACAGTATAATGTTAATGATTGTGATACTTTCATCTGCAGTCATGCTTGAATCAGTCGACGATAGGATTTAGAAATAAAATATAAGCCATAAGGTACAGATGATGTACCACGTTGGGAATTTCAAATATCATATTACCTTATGATTATAAAAATATTATACGCCTAAGTATTTAAACGGCAGTTTTCCGCGTTTCTCGTTTAAACGCATATAGTTAGAATTTAATAGTTGTTGTTCTTAAAATATAATCGCGCCGTGAAATTTTGTAATAAATATAAATTTAAGAGTCCATAATGATTCCGAATTTGCATACATGTATAATTCAGTATCAGAACAACTACGTGACAAACATGTTTATTTTGTTGAGTTGATTATTAGTACTTAGCCTGAATTTTTGATCAACATATAAAAACAAACTGCACGCAAGCATATCGTATCGTAATTATTATTATTATATATTTATTATATACTATAACACGTCTACACTTGCTACAAGTCATTCGTGACTATATAAACGATCGGTTTTCAAGTGAAAACGATTTCCGAAATTCGCAAAAATTTTGGTTTAAAAATCAAAATGTTCGCGCCGGAATTATCGTCACTCGCCCGTAAAAACGTATATTTTGTAACGACGAACTTACAATGATTACTACAGGCCCGCCGCCCGCCGTAGGAGTAAAAAAAAAAAATTAAACGCTGCTCGTCGCGATGCACATCCGCGTCAGGTCCGGACGACTCGTGTCGGCGTTTCCGGTAGCACACGACTGAAATGTCTGGTCGTTGCCTTGGCGCCGTGATACGTAAACGGTTGTTCGTGATGTTTACGATAAAAAAATATGTTATAATAATAACGTATACATAATATTATGTTGCTATTATCATTACAATATTACGAGTGTTATAACATTATAGACACGTATCGCGTACGGGGGCGGGTGCCTATATTTACACCACTATACACGTACGATACGCGTATCGTCACGGTCGTTAATTATTCGTCGTTAGCCGGTCGTCGCAGGCCGCAGGTCGTGTCAAACCGTCGTCGTCGTTGGATGAGAAAGATAAAATTTTTTTTTTAAAAAAAACAACGAGACGACAAAAACGCCGCGTTTATTGTGTATACATTTATTTATATTATATTTTTTTGTTCGTCTTAAATACCCTAATGATTATCGGTTAGGACGTGAGCGGAATAAAGTCTATCCCTCGCTGGCTCTTTATCCCGTTTCACGGTCTCTCTCTCGTTCTTTATTTCTGTTTTCTTTTTTTCTTTTTTTTGTCTTTAATCTATGTATAATTTATACACGCAGCGAAAACCCCGTGTAGAACCTATACATATTATATTATATCGCGTTTTAACTACTACTATCAGACTAAAATAAATTAATTTTTAGTTTTTCACTGCACTTCATACAGGTTAATGACTGTATAATATTATATACTTATGAATATAAACTAACTTAATCGTAAATAAAATTAAAATAAAATAAAAAAATTATTGCAAAATCTAGAAGAGGACCTAATAAACGTAAATCTTTTTACGTACTTAATTAAATTTTGTTCGTTATCTAAATGGTCCGATTTGTTCCGATCTTTTAGGTCTAAAGTGGTAAAAAATATACTGTGTCATACGTCCGTCTTTGAATTCAAAAACAGTTCAAAATATTATTTAACTTCGAATTATATATTATTATTATGTGTAATTATACTTTTTGTCATACCTAATAAGTAAATAGAAATTCATGAACAAAATATCAAATTTAAAAGTATTAATAACTTGTATATTATATCATACATTCAAGTATACTTACCACATATTTAATATTACACAATATATAATTTGTATATTTATATTATATATAAATATTATACTGCATATAATTTTAAAATATCGTCTCGTCTTATTGGATTTTGATCACCAAAGTTACCATTTTTGTGATGGTTTTTAATTTTCCACGTGATGTTCAATAATTGTCGTTTTTTAAATCGGCTACGATTTCGCCATATTCAACGAAATAAAAGATTATTGATTATATAATATTATTCCGATAACATATAAATTATACCTAGTATATAATATTCTATGCTATTATTGATTTTCTCAGAGAACCCAAAATTGTTTTTCAAATACCACATTATATTATGTCTATACCGTTAAGGTTTATATAATTTATATGTAAATATCTACACCGCACAAAACATCAAAGAATGTCAGTACTTATATATGTGAGGCAGGCCAAGTGACCCACCTGAATCAAATTATGTACAGATTTATTTCATTTTTTTTTTTTTAGAAATTTCGTGGACACCAACAAACATAATATGCATATTATAATGTATTATTTAATAGTTATGGTTATTGATATTGACCGTTATCTGAAAATAATCTCATAAAACAAATAAAAAAAACTGTAATCGAATTATAGTTTTTGGTTTATAACTATTACGTAGGTATACTCGCTCATATTTTACGACCATCATATTATTATAGAATATTTTTTTTAGAAAGATCAATTGAATTTCTCTTCATGGTCAAAAGTTTAGACTCCAAACAGAGAATGTTGGCTTTAAAACTTCAAAAATAATATTGTATAGTATGAACAAAGCCTGTTTGATATATTATGTGATACACTTAAACGTAGAACACATCGTCTGGTAATAACGATTGTAATGGAATTCGGAGAAATAATTTTTGATTACCAACATTAAATATTCTCAAAAATATATATCAAATTACATTATAAAATATACAACCCATGTCGCGACTATTGGATATTATAAAATTATACTAATATTGTCCTATATGATCGTAATTATTAATCGATTTTTAATATAATATATTATATTATATTGAAAGTATTGCACGATAGAGTAAAAACATATAGATAGTAGTGAACATATAGATATCACAATATTTATTTCAATGTAATGATTGTAAAATATAAAATTATCAGTCACTAAAAATAAAAACTATGTTTGTAAATGTTTGTACCTATACTATGTATGTACCTATGTCGGACGTGTGCGGGTACATTTATTTAAAACACTTAAACATCAATTTTAAATTCATTATAATATTTATTAACAATATATAAATTTTAAATCAAGATAAAAAAATAATACAGCTACTTATTTGTATGTATTAGTTTTTTTGCAAAATTATTGTTTCAAAATTAATAGAAATTAAAACTGTTTAAATCAACTTCAATAATGTTAAAATCTATTTTAATTAAAATAAATTTACTGTTATATCCTAAACACAAAAAAAAAAAAAAAATGAAAATAAATAGGTACAACAATTTACTAAATTACTATACCTAATAACACGTGTTAGAGGTTACAAAATACTTTCAACTTGATAATAGATATAGTTTGATTGAAATTAATGGCTTATTTGAAATCCTCTTAACGTCAACACTTAAACTTGTTATATTTACGTCGTTTATAAGGTAAAAGGTTGAAAAAAAAAATAAAACTTTTTATAGTATTTTATTTAATTCGATTGACATTAATAAATTGTTTTCACGTGCTTATTTAATATTCAGCTTATTAACATTAATTTATGTCTGTAATTAGAATGCTACATAGAGCATACTGACTACGACTCTACAAATTTTAGGTTTGTAGCCAGCAATTATTTTGATTATTTTTCCAAAACAGTACGATCATTTAATTATAGTGCTCATTGATGTTTTAACAATTATAATATAGTTTTAATAAAAATTAAAAATACAAAGGTTTAGTAAACTAATAATCGACATCACAGAGATCATATAATAAAAAAAAACCAATTTCACAATAATTTCAAATAGCTTATCACGCCGTACTTAGAAAATAAAAATGTTTTACTTGCTAAATCATATTATATTTAATTGTTATGTAATAAAATAGACAGATTTAATTATGCATTTATGCATTGTTGTATTTTAAAAATGAAACGCATACGAAAATACTGCCGTTCGAACAGTTTAAAAAGTTTGACCATCTAAAAACGTATATTAAAAATAATATATGTTTAACGAAAATTCAAAATAAGCACAAACCTAATATAATCAATGATTATTCGACTGTGACTTTAGAGAGAAAAACGTAATGATTTTTAAATTTCACCAAGCCCTATAATACAAACAATAACATATTACTCATACATTTTATACAATTGATAATAATATACGAATATAGGAAAAATGATTATTTTAATAATGTATGATATATTTTCTCGACTCTTGTCTACGGGTCTGCGTATAATAGAACGTACGATGAAAAATAATTGAATACTAACTTGAAAAAATGCATTGTTTTTATATTGTTTCTCCTTCTTGAGTCATTATACGTAAATTATATTATATATACTTGTATAAACTGCCGGTATCGGTTTAGTGGGAGAGTAGTGAGTGAAGTGGGAATAAATGAATATTTTTGTGTTTTACGAACAAGGGATGGGTATAGGAAGCTTTTTGTCAGACTAATAACAATATGCACGTATATTGTATACTATAATAATATTCAGAAAAGCAAAAAAAAAAAAAAAAATAGAACAACAACGGATGGAAAGAGAGAAATCGTTAGTTTAAACGTTCGGACGATGATATTTATAATATAATATATTTTCAGAAAACCCCGTCATCGTTCCACGTCCGCGCCCTAACGAGTGGATTGCGGAAAATGTTTTATATTAATATAATGGATGATTAGCGTGGAATTAGGATATCCGATTATGGTCGGCAGTTCGTTAAGATGAAGTATTTGTGTTGGCGATGTAGGGTAGGTGTGGTGGGGTGTTGGACGATGAAAATTAACGATTGCGCTTCTCTGCCGTAGGGTTGTAACGGTGAAGAAGTGAACAAATAATGGAAAGCGCAGGTAAAGAGAGGAAACGATAGTAATTAATTTTGGCCTCACGTCGCACTGTGACATGGGGTACGAAATCTTGAAATAAATAAAAAAACAAAACAAACGAAAAATGTATATTGCTTATTATTTATATTATATTATATTGCATTAGACGACGAACGATTGGCGTACATAACGAATGCCAACAGGAATCAAATTTTGAAAAATAGGAGTCTTTAACACCGCCCTAGAAAAAAAAACCCGTCTTGAAGTCCGTGGTCTACCGACCATCATATAATATACGGGCATAGTACGAAGTGTACCATTAAATCGATCGCATGTAAAAATAACAAACATGTGTTTATGTATACGTAACATTACAAATTTTTCGTTAGGATCAAAACTGGAGTTAAATACACGATATATAGGTACTTATAATAATACTGTATAAGTAACAACCATGATTTTATATTTTACATTGCTAGAAGACAGAAGTTACATTTCAAAACAATCGAAAAAATTGAATAAAATACACTTACAGGTATTTGGTTTACGATTGAATTTATTTTTAACATTGAAAATGTATAATAGGTACTGCAGCACATAGCTTAAATAAATAAATTGTACCATGATGTCTTATTTCCAACAAATATTTCGTTTTGTTGTTAAATTATTGGACGTATAGTTTATTTTTGCATTTTATTAAAAAAAAAATATATATATATTTTAATTGTATAACCTACAATTCTAATAAATGACCTTATACTCAAACAACAATTTTATAATATAAAATGATTTATGAAAAATTAAATAAACCTACCGTAATACTAAAACAGTAAAATAAATTACTTTAACATCAATATAATGAACTAATATTCATAGTTTTAAAGGTTTCGGCGCGCTCAGAATTGTTTTTTTTGATATAATATTATAATGTTATAACTTATAAATAATATAATATTGAATTCAAATTTATCACGCCCATTATTAATGTGACTCAATCGGCTCTTAATTTAAAGCGGAGCAATATCTATTTCTCTATATTTTCATGTTTAACAAAATAAAGTCAATTACCTATGTGATTTTGACTTGTGTAGATTTGTGAAGATTCCAAAGAGAGCGAGTCTTGAGGACTCACAAGCCAACGGTGGAGTGATTGGGTTAAAAAAGTTCTCGAGCTGCTATGAGTGAAGAGATGGTCGAATAAGCCAAAAAGCAAAAAATCGATGAATAGTCGATTTCAGATAATTACTTTATACGTGTATATATATTAATAAATTATTATCGGCAGTGGTTGTATGAAAATAATATATTAATGTGATAAATTAAAATGAATTTATAGAGTCCCACCATGCTTATATAGTTTTCTTTGAAACCTTCTTTACTCTTACGGTTATATACCTTCATCGTGATTAATAATTTATATACTTTGAAGTTTAAATAATTTAATTTCGGAGAATTCATTTTTTAAGTCGGAAAATATTATTTTGAACATTTTCTCAGTATGTTCTGTGTAAACACTTTTTTTATTTGAATCTAATTTATATTATAATATGTGTGTCCGACTAAAAATGTATTTTATTTTGAGTCTCATTTTCACCGTTATGTGATAGATGACTGTAATATTCGTATTGGAATAATACAACCCCAGTGGTAATGGGTCTAGCGTATTTAATATCGTGTACCGCTGACCGGTGCAAGCGAAAAATGCTCGACGTTTAATCGCCGGTTGTAGGACACTTTGTACGGTCACCCACAAAAAATGAAAACCACGGACAGTCTGTACTATTTTAGAAAGTAATAAAATATACATGGCAGACAGTTTGTACTATTTAAAAAAATGTTTAATTTGTTATTACAAAACACAGGTAGTTAACATATGCAAATAATAAAAATAATAATAATATTTATGGTAATAAATTCGTCAATAATTCGTTATGATTTAGGAATTATGTAAATAATATGATTTTTAACTTATAACTCACCGGTTCATTAAGGTTTGTGTAACTTTCTCCATACACGTCACTTTATTACACTTCCAACTAATATTTGATTGTTTTTTTCTTAAAATAGTATATTCATATCCATTTTTAAACATTTTTGGATTAAGTTTGGTAGTTTGATTTTTATTAATTTTATTTAGAGTGAATAAGTTAATATTTTAATACTTTTAATTGTTGTGGCCTGTGACACCAAACACATGTTTCATACTAATCGCGATCATGATTCGCAATCTAAAGTTTTGAGCAATTCAATTTTTCTCATCTTTTAAGTTATATTTCCGGTTTATTTACCGTAAAAAACGTCCGCGATCGATTTTTACCAAATTATTTTCACCGTACAAAGTGTCCGCGGTATGAAACTCAAAAAATAGATAGTACAAACTGTCCGTTTACCTTAATCGCCGCACGTCGTCGTCAGTACGAATAATTATAAAATTTACGATACAATCAATTCGGGAGAAAACGTAATATTGATTTAAATTAGTCATTAGACACGACGAGTCACGTAAAATATAACTTTTTTTTACTCTATTTCAATTTCAATCAAATCAAGTCAATCATTCCGTGGCGCCTGTCCTCGCTATCTTATCGCCGCTGGACCCTCGACCGCCGCCCGCCGTCGAGTCTAAATAAATTATCATAATCAATTTTCCCGCATTTGAAAATCCGTTTTCTCAGCGCGTCAACAAATCATTCGACGGACCGTTTTTAATCGTATCTCATGCATATTTCACACGCGTGCAGCTATTTATTGGCAACGGCTGAAGTCACGCGGAAACGCACGCGAAGGACCACGATCACACGAGTGTGATGCGTATGCGGTATATCCGCATATAGTAATAATTATTATTATTATTACTGTACAGGTATACGATTTATAGAAATATATATATATATATATATATATATATATATAGTTATTTATTTATAAAAAGAGGGAGGGTGAGAGAGGGAGAGATAATATACGTTTTTCCGCTGTCAGACCCGCTCGGATGGTATCGCTGACCCGGTGTTGTTTTACACTTAAGCAGAGATAATATTATTATTATTCCGTTGCCGCGTGTATCCGGTTAGCTAGCGAAATACGCTTTTGCGGTCTTTATAATATGTACGTGTGTATGTGTTAACATAATTTACGAGATGATTTATACTTTATAGGTATTGTACCGAGTGCGTAGTTCACGTGAATAATATTATAACAACGAATCGTGAGATACGCGTGCGGTATATACATATAATGTATATAAACGCAAACGTATACAAATTGCGTATAGAAAATTAAATTTTTGGATTCTGCAGTAGTCACATTTACTTATTAAATACAACAAATTTCTTCTTGCCGTATAGAAATTTACGTACGTTAACTTGTTTATGCTCGATAAGTGTACTCGTATCGACCTCTTTTTCTCTCTCTCACGAGTTAATTGATAACCGGAAAATCACTTCTAAGCCTAATTCTGACTTTGTTTCAACGAAAAAATCCTCTTAATTTAACTTCGGGCTATTAGCCGCAGTTCGTAATGTTACACAGTTAAATTTTCTTATAGCAAAAACTTTATATTATATTATTTTTTCAGTATCGTCTGGTATGGGTTGTAACTCATTTTCCTGCTAAATTTCATAACCCTTTATTGAATACTTTTCTGCATAGATAATTTGTAGATTTAATGATCAACCTATTATCCTTTAGTTCCGTTTAATAAATAACGCTCCTCGCGCAAGGATTTTAATACAATCAGTATTGACAAGCGATGCTTTTCTTAAAAGTATACGTATAAAATGTATTTATAAATTAAAATTAGAAAAATGTACTTGGTAAGTTTTGGGAATTTTTTGTTTCTACCTTTTTTTTGTTTAGAGCATTTTAGGATTTTTGGGGAATTCAATACTAATACTTATCAGGCTTTTAAATTTTATTTTGATATGTTTACTTAAAAAAGAACTTTGTAGTTTGTTTATTAGATTTTTATCTAATTGAATATTATTATCCGCATATACGACGTAAAAATCAGTAGTACAAGTGACGGTGGAAAATTAAATGAGAATCATTAGGTTTTCAAATTAAAATTTCACATAGAAGATTTGAAACTGTACAGCGCTGCAAAACTGTTTTTGTAAATTAAATACATAATACATTTTTATCAATAATTATTTTAAAATAAAAACCTAAGCGTATTTTATAGATGCATTATTTTCAATTTCTAGGGCATAAACAAATTGTTTGGTTTTTTTCTTAGAAATCACATTTTTAGCACTATAATAATAAAACATAAATATCCGAATAAAACAAATACCATTTCTCTCATAGTCATTGAAGGTAGAACAATGTAGTTAAGTATGATAACTTTTTCACAATCATTTACCTACTATAAAAAAGCAGAAGATTTTATATATATTCATAAAAAAATATATATATTAATTAAAAATATAATGCGTAACAAGAGTAGAATCGATAGTAATAAATCTCAATAGACAGCTTAGTATATCTATTATTATAATTATTGTTAGTAGGTTAGTATAACACGAATAACGAAGGTGAAAAATGTTGATTATTATAACTACAACTAAAGGTATAATATAGTTTCTAAAATATTCATCAGTTAAAATGTAAACTATACATTTTAAGGTAATTGTCCACATATTATTTTGTATCGAATATTTTAATTCGATTTTTTATCAATTTAAACAGTTTAAACTGACATCGTTTTGAACAAAATAATAAAAAGTGAATTACGTACATATAGACATTTAATCGTTTAAAAATCTCGAAAGAATATTCGTATTAAGTATTATTTTTGTCTAGTAGTTAGCACGACAGTAGTTATATTAAGTAAAAATAAACTATAAACATTAATAGACTATTTTATTATGCACTACAAAGTTTTGTACAAATCAACTACAAATAAATTTAGACAATATATTGAGATATACATTCAGCCATGCCATTAAAAATTTAAATTTGAAATTTAAATCATCTTAAAAAAAAAATTTAAATTTATCAGACGAATGGAAGACTTATTGATATATTGTATATACTATAAATTGACGTTGAGCATTTGAGCATTTTTTTTTTTTTTAACTAATTGTATTAATATTTAAATATAATAAAATAATAATATATTAATACTGTACAGTCTGTAGATCAATGCTGCATAATTTATCACAACATTCGTTTGATGAAAAATCGTTGTCACTTGTCGGTCGATGACGTCAAAATATTGATGAAAAACCATTAATTATATAAGTCTTGGTCCTCGACTAAATCGTTGGATTGAAAATAAAATTGGTCACACTTCATACATATGGCATTATAATACAATAACAAGAAGGGACCTTTTACAAATGTGATAATACACAAACACGTGTTTTTCATCATGCGTTTTTATATTATAATACTAATTTATAACGCTTTGAACGACAAACACGGAACGAAATATTATGATATTCCTGTTGGCAATTGAAGTAGGTACCCACGCCGAACCGCTGCCACGATATTATGCCTATTATATACTTTAAACACATTATTACATATTATTATACTGTTTAAAACCTTTGTGGCGTTCGGAGTATTATTTCGACCGGGAGAGACGATCGTGATTGTATGAAAAATATACAGGATTAACCGCATATGGTAGAGCTGTATACATTTTATGTCCTGCTATATGCATTGATCGACCGCAATGCATTTTTATACACAGTTTTTCACATTCAAACGCATAGAGGTACCTCGTAAACATGTAAATTTATATTGTACTCTCTAGTTGTTATCGTCGTCAATGGCGGAGTATTATTATTTATAACTATAGATTTTTTAAATCACATACTTTGATCTCGATGACATTTAATTGTAAAAAAAAAGAATTTGAATACAATTTAGAATCAAATATTTGAATACAACTAAACGTTTATTTTTTAAGATATTATAATAACTGTTTATTTATCTTATAAAAAATATTATATTTATTAATTTTCTTTTTTTTTTTTTAAATGTAATATAATAATAATAAAAAAAAAAAAAATTGTATTTTATCTATAGGTAGTACTAATCGACATAACATTTTAATAATATTATTATGGGTAATGGGTCTATGGATTAATTTGATATTGAATTGAACGTTTAAATAAATATATCACTATTATATTATACCTATCCAACACCAGTTTATAACAAAATCGGTTTTTTTTATGTAACTCAAAAATGAATAATTTTACACCTATACCTACCTATACCTACCTACTTGGAATTTACACCAAATATTTATGTTAATATTTTTATACTTTTTGAACTAGGTATATGTAAACTTTTGGCATTTTCGATTTTTTAGTTTTTTTTATTGTTTGAAAAAAAAATGTATTAAAAATATTACAATATAATAATAGGTTGACGGAATCTCTCGAATTAGAATTGTTTTTTTTTTTGTATGCAATGATTTATAATAATCGATATACCCGAATCCCTATACAGCAGATCGGTTATATCTATATTCGCTCTCTTTTTATGTTTCATTTTACAAATAAAACTCATTATTTAAAATAGCATAGTACTAAAAATGAATTTAATCCAAAGCTTTTAAAGTGTACCTATATAATACTGTAGAATAAAAAACGTTAATAGATATTAGATTTTAATTGTACATATTATTTTTATATCGTGTACCAGCGTATTTTTCATTAAAAACGATGATATTGATAGTTTGACGTTAATTAAAAAATAACAGAATTAATATGACCGGATCGTACGATCGAGTTTTCTAAAAAAAAGCATTTACAGTATTATATTATATAGTACGAACTATAAAAAGCTTGGCATCAATAACAATAAAATATAACGATCATTAATAAGTTTTTTTTATTACTATTATTCTACTATATTTAATCGAAATTAAGCAGATAAAACATTTACTACAGTCATAATATTATGGAAAACCGACAAACGCCGACGAAACGAAATAAACATCATATTATTATAATAGTACCTACACAATATGGTGCTGTATGTCGTGGACCCCGGTGCTTACTGCAGCTGTTTCAGATGCATTTCGGTGGCGAACATCTCTCGAGAGAATAAAGCTACGTTGAACGCCCGCGACGATGAATGACGCCTTTAAATCCGGACAAGTAAAAAATCGTCGACACTATAGAAATAGCGAGGGAACCGCGGCGTTATTACGGGCAAGACTATTTGTAATTTCGACGGCAAAAGTGTAGCCGGGGCAATACGGTTTCCGCAAAGTGTAAAAATAAATTAGGTGCCCGTTAAAACAATACAATAATATCCCCCCGGCGCTTCCGTCTATCGCCCGGTATATAATAGCCCCGTAATATAACCTATATATACACCTATATACCATTATATATAAGTGTTATATGTGCCCAAGTCGTTGTGTATAGCTGTTTGTCTCGAGCTGCGGTGGTGGCGTCGTCGTCGTCGGCGGCCAACAAGCCGCCAGCGTTTTAGTTCAATCGCTATACTACGGCAAGAATAATAGCATTACCTATATGTAGGTCCCTAAGCTCTTTCTGGTATTTTATTCTGGATAACTGTTCGGCGTTCGCGTATTATTGCACACCAGCGATTCTCGAATTTTTCAAACGACAATCGGATACAAATCATAATCAATTTTTTCTCACATTTTTCCCATATTATTACGTATAATATTATACGTATATCGTTATTTGTTCGTGAATACAAACAGCGTGTAGCAGGTATACACCTACGTAATTCCGGTGAGAAAAGACCGTAGTAATATTATTAGTAATAATTATTAATCTTCGGAATTCGATGACGGTAATAATGAGTAAAATAAAAACTAAAACACCTCATATAATATTACCCGCCGTACTACAAACGTATCGTCCTTTTTCAGGATGTCCTTTTTTATGCACTGGTGTAATTAGCTTTCGTGTTCGTCTTAACGAAATCAGTTAGTCACTCGTCGTATTTCGTAATATAATTGGTTGTGATAGGTGGGGTCGCTGCATGGGCGGCCGCAGGATTTTTGTCAACAAGGGGCATAATAAAATAATCAAACACAAAAAAGCGCATTAAAGAAAAATGTTTATTCATGGGAAATTATAAACGAAAGGGAAAAAAGTACACGGAAAAAAAATAAATCTATATACTAAAGTCAAAATATCAATTAAAAGTTTGTTTAAACAATGATAAAAGTTAACATTTTAAAATTATATTTGAAGTTCGGGGAAGGGTAAATTCACCGCCTTGCTCCCCTTCCCCCCTAACGGGCGGCCGTGGGGTAGTAGTAGTCAAATATAGTGCGTATTTCAGTGGAAATAATACCTTTGAGTTCTATTTAGGTGGATGTTAAAAAAAAAAAATTAAATTGCACCGATGATCGTTTTAAAATGTTTCTCAAAGTTCACATACAAAATAATAATTGAATTAATAATTGAAAATGGATTGTGTGTCTGAAACGGATTATTCATATATGTAGCTTCTTGGCCCTATTTAAGTCAGAAGTATACAAACAGCAATAATTAATTGGTTAAAAACGAAATTCGATGAAAACTGTTTCTTGCCAGTAATCTACGCACAAATAATTACAGTGGTTATGAACGTTCGATATTTATCGTATTCGTCGCTGTCTAGACCCATACAAAGCGTATTGACACGATCGAATATACTTCCACATTTAGGTCGCCATTTCGGTGTATTTTTTAAGACATACAGCAGCACGTACACTATTACATATTATTCTCATATACAGTACGTACTCGTCCGCCACCGTCACGTCCCATAAATCCGCACCGAACTTGCGGCGAACCCGCCGCGGGATGGCCGCCGAACGACCGAGTTGATGTAAAATAAATACACTGCAGTTATTATGATATTTTTATATCATAATACGGAAATACAATTCGGAAGACGAACGGCCGCGGTCGTTTAACGAGTTGGTCGGATCGTTGCCAAAACGACTGTTATTCTGACCTCCTATAAAAAAAAAAAAAATAATATATAATATAATATAATAATGTATATTATGGCGTTTCGGTTGGTTACTTTTTTATTCGACTTGAAACAGACCGCTCGTGACTATAACAACTACAACTGCACTGTTCCGCGCTAAACATATTATAATAACAACCGATAATTTCGTAAATAAAACGAATCGCCGTAATGTTATATATACGTTGAAAACGTTATAAGACGTTTACGTTTACGGCTTTTAAGAGTATATAGTTCGCCAAAGTCCTTGTCGTTTTATTTTTCGATAAAAACTGTCTTTATCGGATGTCGTTATTTCTTATTATATTTTATCGAAACAAATAGATTCCAGGTGAAATAATATGCACGACGTCGTTCAAAAATTAATTGAGATTATATTATTGTTCGTTATATTCAGCTATCTCCAATTTATATGTGTCGAATAGGTATAATATTATAGCAATCATCCTATCTACTGCACATTGCAATAATAATACTAATAATAACCCATATAAACCAATCTATATTATATTCTACGACTAATAATAATCAGGCCAGAAATAAACGGCGATTCGAGTAAATCTGTCTTTGCACCTACCTCAGTTGTATTATAGAGGTCATATCTGCCTAACGAATACCAGCTACTGTATAATATTATAACATGATTACGCGTTATCGTCAGGACGAGAAGATGCGAAGGATTTTGACGGCGGCGGATATCTCACTCTTCTCGACCAAACTCGGATACAACACGAAAAATATTATAAACGTACAAATGTTAATATCGTTAGTCGTAAGCATAAAAACCATCGTAGAATCGTACGCACTATTATAATATTTACACCGAATAAAAATTAACACTTCCGCCGGGTCGGAGACGGGTTAGATTTTGGCTAACCCTCCTTCGACCGCGCCGGTCCATCGAAAAACCAATATTATACGTATTATAGCGTCTGTGCGGGGAAAGAGAAGAGTGCGGTATTCTCATTGTCGACGACGACATTTTACCGTTATCATCGTCGCCGTAATGTTATCTCTTATTTTCGGGTTATTTTTGTTTATTCCGTTTTTGTTTTCGCGTTCACCGAAACGGTTTTTTTTTCTTTTGCGTTGTTTTCCGCGCTCTGTTATTGTTGTTATTGTATTATTATTGTCGTGTTTAGTGTAATTTACGGCTGCTGCTCGCCCTGTCGCGGTCGCTCCGATATTATATGGAACGGAGCGTGACGCCGACATTTGTTACAGAATAGTACGCGTTCCTTTACCGAGACGGTTTTTTTCCGGCTTTTCAGCATGAGGAAACCGTCCAGGGGAGGTTTTCGTTCTTTGTGTTTTGCGGAAAAATAAAAACAGTTGTGACATGACGGTATTTTTTTTCTTTCTATTACAACCACTGCGTTATATTATATAAGTTGCCATAGACAAAGTATAATAATATAATAAGTAGACTCATTCCTCGAGTCTAGAAATCCGTCGCACATCGGTCACAAAAAGCCTAGAGTACAATTAATATAATTGAATGATATGTTTACACGTTTACTAGTATAGCTAGGCACTCCGGGTTAACTATGACTTTGTTAATTTGACAATACCGATTAAAAATGTGGTGATAGCTGGGTTACGGAATTTATGAAAATTTCAAAAATTATATATGAACAAAATTGAAGTACATATTATTTATTATGATTAGCTATATACAAGGTGATATCCTATACTATATAGGGCCTATAGACGCACCCCCTTTTTTATGCTCTTTTGAAATATGTATTTAAATTCTTGTTAATTTCATTACTTTTGAGTAGGTATACTTAAAGACCATATTTTTAAATACTTTTCAGTGTCGTATGCAATTCAAGGAGTACAAACTTCTAATTTTCGAATAAAAACCAGCCTTTTTATTGTATAATGTTTATCAAATGATTTCAATGAAAATTGAGGTTAGCATGTTTGGTGAATCAGTTGTATATTATTGTATAATTATTTAAAGTAAATAGTGTTTCTGAACTCATACAGTGTGTTATTGAATAAAGTATATTATATGTTATCTATATTATAACCCCTCCCCAAATTTAAAATTCATTAACGTTGACTTGTACAAAAGGTGTAAATAGCGTCCAACTCGCATAATAAAGTATTATTGGTACATAAATTAAACCTGTTGAACTTGAAAAAAAAACTTTTCGAATATTTAATATTTTGGTACATTGCCATTGGACAATGATTGTGATGTAGACATCTATAACACCAGTCGTGTATAATCACTGCGCGAAAATAACTACCTACCATTTAATTTAATTTAATACGTGTTTACAAATAATTATTATAAAATTTTAAAAACAAATTTAAAAACAAAAAAATAATAGAGAGTATTTAAATTATGTATATTTTGTATGTTCTGCGCACTTTTGAGCAGGGAAATTTTAAAAGTTTAATGAATATTATCCCGCTCAAGCCAATTTTTTTCCCCTGTAACACATGCAAACTAAAATAAATTTTGAAATTATATCCTTACACACACGAAGCACCCACTTTTTCAAAAGAATTATTATTTTTTTTTTTAATCAAATCATGCTATTATTCAATTTAAAACAATTATTTTTTGAAAAAGTGTGTGTGCCTAAGGATATAATTTTAGAATTTATTATAGTCTGTGTTACAGAGAAAAATAATTGGCTTGAGCGGGATACAACTCTCCCTTAAACTTTAAAACTCTCCGTGCCAAAAAGTGCTGTGAACATACAAATACATACTACTGGAGAGATAAAATTGTATAATAATTATAACTTATATGCTATAATGATATTATAATATAACGTTATATCAGCTGTTGTTAAACTGAAAACAGTTTTAGACGTATAAACACTCATCTTCATAAAAATAAAACTGCCAAAAGTGCAACATAAAAATATATCCACAACGACTGCACTATTGTGTTTTAGTATATAAATCACCACTTCACTTGATATTATAGGTACGTATAGTTTCTATTCGAGTGGAATTTTGAAATTAGTAGATTGGATCGATATATTATATCTAAAAAAAAAAACGAACACGTGGGTATGTAGGTACTCCATTAAAATGTATTAATATATTATACAGTACGCATCTATGGCTGCTATAAATATATATTAGTTTAATTGACGTCGTACATATTTTTGATTGTAGTGTACGACTGGAATAGTTTATTAAGTACCTACTTCACATTCGGCCAACCATTGAAATGTATATTTTAATTTAGTATCATGTATTATAACTACTATATAATACACAATATGGCTACGGAACAAGTGTTATTCGATTCTATTATTCTGTTTTTAATTTTCCGAACTCCTATAACACATTAGGTATAATAGTGGTATGCATTATGCATGTGTTTGAATCTTGAAATCTAAATAATGTCTACAAACGATAGTCATACGTAGGTTAGTTAGCTTATGTTTCAATAATATATTATTCGTCGTTACTCGCGACTTTAAAACGGTCCTAAGAAAACAAACCTTATAGCAATATCGTTGAATTTTAAATTTTAAACATAATACATGAAAGTATATTTTAATTTAAAATCGATATTATGTACCAAAAAATTATTATTAATTTATTTTCCTAGAGGGTTTCGTACCTAGGATTTTTATCGACATACCTATCGTTACACACGCGTATACTCGCTTGCGCCCGTGCGACTGCTAACATATAGCACAGTATACATAATAACATGTAGACACATGTCGGTTAAGTGCGCAAGTGCACTCATAAAAACCAAACATCTCTCGTTGGACGGAATGAGACTGAATTATAGCGAAATCAACTAAATATTTGGCGTGGAGCTAAAACGCATACCTATAGGTAGGGTTAGGTTACCGCGGTTCTGTCGAAGAAGAGGAAGAAAAAGAAAACCGAGCTCATCTTACGTGTTAACTGTATCACAATGTTATGATAATAATATAACGCCTATAATGATATATGTTGTTGTTGGCGTACTATATATGTATTGTTACACGACCGTGAGGGACCATCAGATATATTATATATCGCAGCATCGCTGCTGCAGTGTGTGCGAGAACACCGCGGCGACGAAATGAATAGAAACGAAAACGGGTAAAACGATTTCGAATGCGGTTTGTACGATATCACGTGTACACATTACATAATAATAATAAACTATATATTATGTGTAACGCCAGATTGTCGATCGGAATACCCCGACTGGGACTACGCGGGGCCGATGCAGATGACTTCCACCGCTCGCCGAGAGACCGCTCTCTGCTCGTATGTTCGACCGGCGTCGGCAACAATAATATTCCTCTTATTTATTTAGGAAAAAATATATACAAATATAAAACAACGTTCTACCTCCCCCCCCCTCGGGCATTCAAACACGTCTAAACAACCGTACATTATATTATACGACGGTATTGGGTACTTACGTACACGCGGGGTGCAATGCGATGTACGCATAATGAAATTATTTCCTATACACACGCGTTTTCGTCTGCGTGTTACCCATGTGTGTCGTGGCGTAAGCGATTGATTTAGATTCGTGTAGGTTAACCGCTGTGTACCGCACGCGTATATTATTTCGTGTGTGTAGTCGTAACAATATTATTGTATGATGGTAGCGTGAAAAATATATTATTAATAATTACGACCCCCGACCCCGGTGGGCAGCAGCAGCAGGTACGGGTACTTAAATTTAATGAAAGACCGGCTTCCAAAAAAAAAAAAAAATGAAAATTAATTGTGAGAAAATAGAAAAGACACGTCGAAATTAATATTAACACCGCGCGATGGTTGTTCGATCACGGAACGACATCGAAAAGAATTTCATTTTTTGTACATCATTTTTTTCCCCTTAAAGTCTTCACACACACTGCACGTTCTATCGCTGCACGAGATTTACCGAAAACTGACACGTCGATTTAAATATTTCCGAACGGTTAATAATAATTATATTCTTCGACACATGCACTGCGGTATTATGTACGACGTAAATGTTTAATGTACTATATATATATTATATATTATGATTGTTATAACAACATTCTTCGTCGGGAATATAATTATTATCAGACAGCCAACGGAATCGTTATTTAGTTCACAAAATATATAAATATTTCAGATAATTGTTTTGTTGTTTTACATTTTAATATCATCAAACGAGTCGTTTGAAGAAGTATTATCAGGTATGTTGACGTACTTATTATAATATTATAATGACGTGCCTGCAGAAATACATTTTTGGCTTTTGATTTGCCTTCTGGGCATATATTTTGGGAGATCACAAACGTCTAAAACAATGTTTATTTTCATGCCCACAATATTGTTTCGATCGATCAACCATTCTGCAGTCTCTTCGTCCGCGACGAGTGTAAAGTTGTGTACTTTTTTTTTTTTAATTTTAGATTATTTTTTAACGAAGAAACCGATCGTTTGAATATTATTAAATAGGCAGACAACTGATTGTTTTTACTTGTAGTATAGTTATGCTAAAGCTAAACGGAACGTATAATATTAAAATATGGTATGCGTCGTTCTCCTATATATGATCTACTTGTATGTTTACTGAAGAATAATGGCGTTTCACGACCATTTGTCCGAGGACTTGTTTTATTATGTTTTTCTCCGGAGATAAAAACAAATATTCAGCAATTAAAACTTAGTTTTATTCATTTTTATTCATTTATTTATTATTATTATTTTTACCAGTAGACTGCCGTCAAACAACTATTTCATTGTTGCAGCGTATTTTTTTTTTTTTAAGAAAAAAAATCGTTTTAACAATAATAATAACATCTATCTATCACAATAATTTTTTCCTTACGTCCGTATATATATTTGGACTTAAGTAAACTCGAACTGTCTACACCGGACACGCTCTGATGTCAATCAAATACACTATATACTCGTATATATATAATATATAAATACAGTTTTATTATGTCGTACTATATACCTATTATATTATACAGTACTCTCTACACACGAGCTATATTGTCGTTTGAAAATTGTTTTCCGTCCATATAAACGGTAATTGATGCTCGCCGAAACGACCTACACTCGTTTAGTTAGATCGTTTTTGCTGCAATTCAATCGAATGTATACGACGCTGTACAATATATATATATATATAAGAAAGCAGTATAAAACCGATTTCGATTTCAGCGACATATAATAGCATTTTTATAAGGTTTTGTGTGAGTGTTTGAGGGTTATATATATATTATTATTATTTTTTTATTTTTTTTACTCGAATTCTACGCGACACCGCGGGTGAACGAACAGGTTATTACACATATAATATAATATATATATTATATTATATAAATGTATTCGTTTCAGTACAGTCGACTATTAAAAGTGGTTTTGACAATGATTTAGATGTGACGTCTGTGTTATTAAGTCGTTTATACGGCCAGTCGGCATGTGACGTCTCTCTCTCGTTTTTTATTTTATTTTATTTTATTGTACTTTCAAATGGGCAATGTTAATTTCGTCGGCCCGTAAATTCCCGAAAAAAAAAAACGAATTTAAATACTCCTTTATATCCGCGTTGAAACGTCACTGCGTAAACGGAAACGATCTGAATCCCGGGACCGAACGATAGCAAGCCAAACCAAAAAAACGAAACTCGACTTTTTATTTACAGCCGGTCGATAACAATATATATATTCACCGATCATTATATATTAAACGTTAATCGTTGAATATCATTCTTCTCGGCTCGAGTCGGGCTATTACGATTTTGGTAATATAGTAGGTATTATATTATTAGCGCCGTGATACACGAGTAGGTAATGATAATAAGAAGAAATGAACTGCAGCAACAAAACGGACTGCAGTAACGAGCGGTCCAAATAATATAATCGTGTAAACGACCGTGTAGTTATTATATTACAATATATACGCATAAAACGAGTATAATATACCTCGTCGAACGTGTTCCGTGCACGAGTGGAGTAAATATAGAAAAAATAAATAATTTAGTAGGCAAGTGACCGAATACGTACGTGCCGTCCACACCGTCGTAATTTGTTTGGGCTCGGGAGCCGTTTCTGGCTGCATGCAGTAATTAAAAACGTTTGAAAATTGAAAAGCGGATAAAATTTCCGGCAAACGTTCACTCACGGAAAACGACCTACGTACAAATATGTGTATGTGTGTGTGTGTGTGTGCATTGTCTTTCCTAGTACTTACCTACCTATAAATAATAATTTATAAAACGTCGTGTGCCGTTTGCGTGTATATTTTAAGAAAACGAAAAGTAATTTTTCGTTGGATTGGATATCGATATAATATATAATCGGATGAACGGAATAATATTATTATAGGTACTCGTAATACGATTTTTAGATTGATGAGGTCTAGTAAAGTAATATCATTTGTATTTCGTAGAAATTTAACTCAATTATTATGATTTAATCCTGACGGAAGGCTGGGCTAATAATTATTAAAATATATTATTATTATTCATTCTCGTGCTACCAACTTACTCTTCGATACAAAAAATTATAAATAATTACAATATTAATGTGTTACAATAAATTCGCATATTGATAACACAGAACTAAATTTTTTAATTTATTTTTGATGTGAAAATTGAAAACAAGTATAATTCTGTAATGTTATAACGAATTAAAAAAGTTGATAAAATAACGACTAAATATACTTGTGATCTATTTCTTAGAATCGTATTCATTGGAAGAAATTCATCGCACCAATATAAAATATGGACAAAACTTTATTTTTGTCGCAAAGAAAAAAAATAAGATAATGATGATTTAACTGATGAGTGAAAACATATTTTGCTAAAGTTTTATTAGTGTTCGAATAAAAGTTTAATAGGTATACTTTATTATTTATTATATTCAATTATAAAAATATTGGTTTAAGAAAAAAAAAGCTGTAACCTAAAAAAAATATTAATTACGCAAGAGATAAACGTATATAAATAAAATAACTATTTTCATTTTTAAAGACAGTTGAATAAAAAACCTTTTTTTCTTTTTTAAAACCCATTATTTTATGTTAATAAGTTAAATTTTATTTCATAGCAAAATAGCAAAATTAAAAACCAATTATATTTTTAATCATACTTACAACAATAATGTTGTAGTCGGGCATCAGTCGA
Source organism: Aphis craccivora (assembly GCA_009835225.1). Classification (NCBI taxonomy): domain Eukaryota; kingdom Metazoa; phylum Arthropoda; class Insecta; order Hemiptera; family Aphididae; genus Aphis; species Aphis craccivora. The sequence goes on from VUJU01000067.1 coordinate 90,507, forward strand.
CTAAATTAGCAACTATAAAATAAAATAATATTATAATTAGTTAAATATATATTACATACAAATATACAATAGTAGGTATCTATAATGGTAGCGAATTTGAGTTTAGTTTTATTATTTTAAAATTATAATCCTCACATAACTCGTTCGTGATAGTAAAAACAAAAGATAGTGGGCAATAATTCGCTTACCTTCAAAATTAACACTGCGTTATGCCAAATATTAATTAATTGAATGCACAGTGTTGTTGTTTACGAGTTTCCAATACAAAATAACGACAAACATTTTATGAGATGATTTAGTTGTCACGGAAAACAATCTATTGCAGGTAGGTATCATATACAATAACAATTATGACAATTATGTTGGTTGGAGGTTATTCATGCTCTAAAAACCCTTAAATATAAAATTTAAAATATGCATGCATTTAAGCCCTTAAAAATCATCATAATATGTTCTAAAAATATTTCATTTTTCATTAAAAAACTAAAAATTACAAATTTATTTATTATTAAATAAGAAAATTTTGAATTTATTTTCACAAAAATAAAAAATTGTTTTTAGTATAAGTAGAATATTACACCAACTACATCGCAAGATGAAAACATATATGATACTAACGGATGAATTTACATCAAATGACCGTATTTGGCGTATTCCTTATCGATCGACTTATGTTTTTCAAAACACACAAATAATTGGTAAAACATACTGCAGTAGACAGATTATTTTTTAATAATATTTATAGTTAATCATTATAGTCTATTTGTTTCCAATATTTAGAAAATTTATAGGTATTATAAATATTGTATAGTATAAATAATATATTATTTTCTTTGTTACATAATATATTGTTTTAAATAAATTATATGAAATATGAACACTCAAGTATTTTTTTTTTAAATGATTATTAACTCTTATATGAGTTCCTAAATTTCCCTATAATTATTATTATAGTTTTCGGACACTGTGCAATATATTCACGCATTTCAAGTATATAATAATGACCTATAACGATTCAATAACGCACACTTGTAAGTTGTAGATAAGTATTTAATATTATAAAAAAAATGGCCGTTCGACAGTTTCGTGAGTGTGTAATGCATACGCTTTGAAATGTTGTCTACCATAGCTGTCATATCAAAAAAAAAGGTTTAATAAAAATGTAAATTTGAATAATATATATAAAAAAAATATTATGCAAATAAACTGAAAATCAATACAAGATTTATAAATATTAGATGTAAATTAATTTGTTTTATTTTTATGATAGATTTTCTTTTAATACTTAGGTACTATATATTTTTATATCACTAAAAATGTAACAAATACATTAGAATAATCTACTTTTTAAAAACGACAGTTTTCTTCATTTACACCACGTACAGCAGTCGCTTACCAACCGCTTATAAAATATACCACTTCTGAGTTTCAGAATATATAATTTAATATTATATATTTGTACGATGCGATCATAAAACATTATATTATATTTTCGTATAACATATTATATAGGAATGGTTATTATTTTATTTTATTTTTTTATTGTTGTGAAACAATTCGTTTGAACTTTTATACATTTTTTTTTTATTACGTCATATACTCATACCAACCCACGCATAGAAAAACTATCGGTGATTTTGTTGAATAAATTGAAAAAAAATTCTAAATCACGTATGATATTATATTGTGTACACATCTATCAAATTATTTTTCAATTAATGTAAGTCACTGCATGTAGTTATATTGTATCTTCATACGACATTAATATCGGTATATCGATCGTAGATTATGTTATACCGACCATCCTTTTACTAAACACGATAATGTGTTTGAATAACTGAAACAAAACTATATTATTTACAGACTTCAAAATATTTACAAAAATGAAAACGTTTATCGTGCTCCGCTGGATTTGTAATATCTGTTTCAGGAGTAGGATAAAATTTAGTAATAAGGATAATCGTTTTTAACGCATTGCAGTGGAATGTAACTATATATTATAAAATAGATCGTTTCCATTTATTTTAATTAAAATCGTCGATATAATATATTCATTAAACCTTTGATGGCAGTGTTTAGCACAATAACGAAACACGTAAACATTTTATAAAATAACATTAATAAACGCGCTATCAGAATACAATTTTTTTCCAACAATAATTTATCAAAATTAAGTACCTACTGGACGCCGTTTCAAAAAAAAAAAAATAAATAAATAATAATATACTTGTATCAAGAACGTACAAGACATCGCGGAAAGTGTGGGTTTCATCGTGATTTATTGATGTAACGTGTGAGTAAACAAACTAATAAGCTTTGTTTATAAGTTAAATATTAGCTAATTGTTAATATACAGTTGAACGCACTATTACAGCTAACACAGCTAGGAAAAACAAAAAAAATTGATCTTAAAATTAGATTAAGACACGACATAATAGTATTACAAGCGTTACGTGTACATAATCTTCGTCCGTATACCGTTGCCAAAAGTTTAATCGGTCGTCGCAGACGAAAGTCTTTTCGGGATACCTAAATCCGAGGCCGGATTAAGGACCTAGAATTCTGCTGGAACGTTATTTAAAGTCAAACCCGATAAAATGTGATACGGTATGTCTTGATGAATGTAAAATAACGCATATTCTTCAATAAAGGGATATCGGAAGAGAGGTCGATTCGCCGATAAAAAGGAGACTGAACTGCGTAAAAGACAAAATATATGTCATATTTTAAAATTTGTTTTCACCTTTATTTTTTTCTATGATCTTAGTCATTTGATGATATCGATTTGGGCACGACACGCAGAGTACAGTGTACCGTGTATTAATATTAAATATGCAATAATTAAAAACCGTTATTACGTGCAGCAATAACCGGTGCAGCGTGACATAATTCTTTACTGATCAAAAATTATGAACCGAACCGCAAAAATAATCCGTACAGTAGTGCATATGAAATTACTATAATAATATGTAGGTATAAAATCAATGTCATTCGATTGAAATTTTTCAAAATTACCTAACTACCTAAAAACAATAACAAAAATTACTAGACAAGAAGTATGAAATCGGCTACGATACGACATTTAGTAATGGCGGAATAATAGGATAATAATACACTAATTATTATACCTACATCACGTTTGAGCAGGTCCTCAAAACGTGTGAGTCCTGCCGACACCCGGGGGCAAATCGTCTTCCTCCGCGATATCGTCGATCCGCCGACGTCGACTGATTAGAATCTTTTTGAAATCCTCTTTCTGCGCGTGCACTCTTCTACGTCGTTATAACAATATTACGGAATAACTATATCACGTATAATAACACTGTCCGGTAGTAGGTACACCTACAACATAACAATATTGTATTAACAACCGTTGTGATGTATAAAAGACTCGAATTAATAATAATAATAATAATTACATTATAACCATCGATATTCGTGAGAAACAAAACTCGCGGGACGTAAAACATAGACATAACACAATATAATATGTATAATATTATAGATAATACCTACGTATAATACACGTATAGTATACGATACGCGTACCTATTATATTATTTATTATTTACGAGTGCGGCAATCGGGTTTTATAATATGCGGTACATACCTACAAACAATAATAATATTATAAAAAATAATAATACACACGACCGTTTTGTTCAAACACACAATGATCATGTAATAATATTTACGTATGTGCTACGATCATCAATCGGAACGCCTGCTGCAGTAGCGCGGATGCACGTAATAAAATATAATATGTACGTATACGATATATAATATAATGTACGCCAGTTTATGTACCTACTTACTTAGCCAAGTGCGTAACGACGGGTCATAAATTACTATACGTTAACCAAACGAGCCTGAGTCTAAGCGCGGGATAAAATGCAGTAACGTATACAATATTATCAAGTATATAGCGAAAATGCACGACGTGCAGCACGTTTGTTTTCAATTTAATTTAAGTCAAATCGTCCCGTAAGTATGAGCGCAACAATTACAGAAAAAAAAAACGAAACCGCCGTTCAGTTTCATCGAAAACGTTTGATTCCCAGAAAGATCCGAGTACTACAAAACTTGGAATTTTTTTTTTTTCATTTTTATAAACTAGAAGTGAGAAAAAAAATATCATAATATTATATACATATAATACTAATATATGTATCAACCGCCTACACTGTAATAGGAACTCTACATAAAAGCGTGCGAGGGATACAATATATACAGCAGAGGTTATTTTTGATTGTAAAAAAAATTCCAAGAACGATAAAAAAAGAAAAAAACATTTTTGTATACCTACCTACGAAAAAATAAAGTTGTTGCTATTTTCATACGTTTCACTCACAAAGCGCTGTGTACATACGAATATTATGAACACACTTTTTAAAATCGTATAAACAAATTTCCAATATAAAGCGTACAACACAAGAGAATAGTCAACCGTCGTTCGCAGCAGTACATAATTTTCTGGAGGTTCGCCGATTGTAACGTTTCGATGATGCTGTAAATAATTTTAACATCCTGCTGGCCCTAATCAATACAAATCGCATTGAATCATTTCGATGATTTTATTACTAATATCATATCGCGTTATTGAGTTGTACTTAAAAATTGTTATTAGTATTATTGTTACCTATCAGCCATTTCGGTGTTATACCCACTGATTAAATGTGTGTGTGTGTGTGTGTGTGTTTTTTTGTATTCGTATTAATCGCGTTAACGGTGCCATAATTCATTGTGGCCGAACGCATAATAAATTTTATTGTCGACTATTGTTTTTTTTTTTTTTTTACTGCAACACGTCATAATGTTATGCAAGTAAAAACACGTCCGACTAATTACATTACACACATATATGAAATATATTATATGCTAACACATTTTATTGGTACATCCCCAAAACCGGTTTGTCGGATTGCCACGGAATCGGAAATTTGGTTAATATATTCTAAAATGTATTTTTTTTTTTTTTTTTAAAAAAAACGGAAATGCCTCTAAACGGTTCGTACGGTTTAATGTTATTATAATAACGTTATGATATCATCTAATGTTACTAAAATCTCTATATTATAGTTAAATCGAGTGCGATTCGTCACTATTCATCCCGGCCAGTAATTTTATCATCTATTCGTGAAGAACACCTTAAACGTATAATTTATTGACTTTAAGATTATATTATTTTACTCGACGTCGCGAATCGATATCACATCACGCGATACACGCCGCTCAGCGTGTGATCGTGTAATAATTTTAAGCGTAGGTACGCGCGTTATACGTGTTTGAACAAACATTTACACGATGTTTTTTTAACACTATATTATATTCGTTTCTACGGAAATACGTAAATAGATTTACATGTAAATAATGTTGGTGGCATATTTTTCAAATAAGCCATCAAACGATCGCAGTAGAGAAACGCGTTATTCTTTAAATCACTTATATACAGGTATATGATAATAATATGCCACACGCGATCGTCTAATTTTGAACCATATCGTTTGTAATATGTAGGTAACTACTACACCTACGACGATTGCGTCCGATTTAACATTTTACGTTTATTGTTGGATTTTTGGATTTTGTAAGTTTTATGAGACACTACACGATTTTTAAAGACTTGTCGAATTAGCTATACGGAAATGTTTTTCATTTTTGAGTACCCAAAATGAACACACACACACACATATACATTATTGTGATAAACGATCATTTATAAAAACGACCGAGTTTTTACCAACATTTTGGGTTTACTAAATAAGAAATCCACATCGTTAAATGTTCAAAAATTAAAAAAAATTATTTAACATATTTGTGTTATACAATATTAAACAGTACGGTAAACCAGACGTACAGTAAAACAATTTTAATATAGTAGATTTCAATGAAAACGAATAAGGGTCGACGTATAAATTATGAAGTTAATATACGCGAGTTATACATCCCCCGAGGAAAAGTATAATTTCACCCCTACGATAAGATCCTAAACATGCTGCCGGGCAAAGGACTGAATTATATCATTATTTTATGTACAATATACCATATACCTATTATATACACGTTTTACATTTATACGTACCTATATTTATTTTATGCGTAGTTCGGACCGTTTTTGTCAACTAAGCCCCGCGGGCCCTCGAACACTTTTAAATCTCCACCTAGTCCAGAACAAACCGCTAAAACCATTGCTGTCATATTATTAGCATGTTTCGTGTTTCGTAATGTCCAGCAAAATGTATTCGTATGTTCACTGTCCATTTTTGCAGCAGTGCAGCGAGATTATTGCACGGCCTTTGACCGTCGGCTTTTCTCTAACACACAAAAATATTTATCTCGTTTAAACTTCTGACTTCTCATTGATTTTTTCAAACGAATATTGCTCTAAAAATCTTATTACTCGAAATAGTTATTTCAGTTTTTATGAAAAACTCAGAATTTTATTATATTTCATTTATTATTTTGTATGATTTTTATAATAGTACCTATTACAATCTACAATATGATAATTGTATCTTCGAGTTCCTATACCTACTTACACTTTTAAATTGTAGTCAATTCATAAGAAAAAACTTTAAAAATTTAGTGAATATTGGTGCAATTATCTCGTTCGTGGACTTTCGAAGTATACACTACAACAAAACATTGTAATCCATTATAATGGTAAATTAAAATTATATTATTTCCGATTTCCTGATAATATTATATAACGTAATATTGATTTTTTTCGAAACACATTATACAACACTCGAATCTGGTAAACAACTACTTATAATATTTTATTCAATTGTTTTCATCGTTAACACTTTTCACGGGAATTATATATCCGACTTGTTGGACAACATCACTCGTACCTATACAACACAGTATTATTGGCAAATCGTTCACTGCTTTGTAAAACCGCGTAAGTACTTATCGTATTTTGACCCATTGTACATTTTAAATGCTTCGAAGTGGGTTATTTAAAACGTTATAAAGTATTTCGCTATACTTAATATGGCAATTTGCCTGTAACCACAATGAAACTGTTCAAAGTCGAAAACAACAGGTACCTACAACATTATTTGATACCAATATACATATACCGGAGGTGAATATTTTTTACTTAATATTTTTAGAGTTCTCTGTCAGAACATAAACTGCAGTGCATAATATAGTCAAACGTATTACATAATGTTATAGTAGGTACTCTGTGGTGTTATTTTAATACTCGTAAAGGTTTTCTTTCAGGTACGATTGTATAATGTCACTATAATGTGTAGTATTGATTTTATATTTTCTACATAAAATTAAATTTAAAACATGCGACTGCCATGTTGTTTTTCACACGGAACAAAGATCATCGTGGTGTTTTCTTACCGAAATCGAAAGACAGATTCCCAATACACCTGGTATATATGATATTTTATTTATCGCTCATCAATAATCTTTAATCTTTATTGATCGTCGTTAATATTATATATTATGTATTTTTCAATAATATTTAACAGTGTTGTTCATTGCAGGATTTTGTCCACCGAATATTTTACGTACCTACACTATAATATTATATTGTATTGGCATATCTTCGATCGTTGGATGTGTATATAATATTATGATTTGCGTTACGACCAAATTATCATATCAATTAAGTATTCAAATTGAACATAATATTTTTTTATTATGATAGGTAAAAATTAAAAAAAAAAAAAGAAAAACCTGAAATCTTTCAATCTATAAAATGGGCGCCCGAATAACCCACACTTTTAGGCGACTAGTGTTGTTTTGTGCGTTCAGCTATGGTTGTTGACCGGATATAATCGTATAAAATCACATCGGTGCATGGGAAATTATAATAAGGCGTATGTCGTGATAATAATCGCCTATAAAGTTATTCGATCCGATGCGCGACGTTTCGAAGAGAACGGCCCACCTAATCATAACTCGTGTACAACATAATATGTCGTAGGCCATATGGGATAATATTAGTCTTTTGCAAAAATACTAAGCTCTTTGCGATTGGTTTGCCCGTTTATTTTTAGGTTTATTCCAGACAGACTATGAGCTTAGAGCAGTTAAACCTAATTACAATCATTTTAATATTATTGTAATTTTGTTGTAATTTATTTCTTGTAAAAAAAAAAGCAGAACAAACAATACGTATGTGTGCGGACCTAAAATTATTAATTATTACATTATGAATTGTATTTATTTATTTATAAAGTCGGTACATTATTAATGCCACTAAATAAATAATCTAAAAAGAGAATACTTAAATTAATTTATATTTACTTATTGTAACATTTTGAGCTGCATGATGGTACAATATTTTTCCGACGACAAGCGTATCTATTTATTTTGTAAACACATTTTTGATCTCTCTAAATTGTAAAAATAACTTTACTAAATAAATAGGTGTTTATACACAGTTTACGTATAATAATATATATATTTTTTTATATAAGTAATATTACATTACAATAAAATTACTATATAATAATTTTAGTTATTAAAAGGCCTAAATGCTGTTAGTTTGTCCGAAACAAGTTTATTGAAAAACATCCGTCGGTTTGAAAAAATAATTAAAAGTTTTTTTCAAAAGGCCTAACTGCTGCTGTTCGTCTGTTTGCGATAAGCCTGAAAAACAGCCGGCCGCTTAGAAAATTAATGAGCAGTCCGCAAACAGAGGCGGCCAACTCGTCGCGGAGAACTAATAGTGGTTTTCAAAAATATTGATTTATCATATGATAAAATGAACATATGAATAATATGTATAATGAACATATTATTATACATGACAATATAATAATATATAACACGACGAAACGTTTTCAGCTAAATTCTTCTTTGACGTCTAGCTCACTGCGCGACAATATTATATAATATAAAATGACACGTGTACATACCGCGCTTATGTCGACGACGTCCAATATCACGTAGACTGTAATTTTGCTTAACTACCGTGGAAACGACGCAAAACTGTCTAAACTTTAGGGACTTTTATAATCTTATATTGCGTAACTGGTGAGGAATATTGTAGACGACATTAGTTACGTCACATGCCATCCCGCGCGTCTGATAGTGTAATTTTTTCAATAGTACCTACATACGTAATATTATACATCACAAGTCGAACGTGGATCCTATTATTTTTGGACCGTTTGCCCAACACGTCACCATGTTTTACTATTACCATTGGGTTTAATGTATTCGGTGCTGTTACTCTGACTGTATGACCCCGAAATGTCATACTATTTTATTGTATTAAATTAAATTTAAATATATAACCGTGCAGGTGCAATCAAACGACAATCTACCACACAGTGGACCGAAACTATCACACGGTTTGGACCAATGGTTTTAGATACCTATACTTATACAATTAATTTTATGTAGTAATTTTACATGATTATAAAATTATATTTGAAAATCATGTTTTTTGACATTTTGAGCTTATAGTCAATACTATTAATCGTTTCAAATGATTCGGTGTATGCATAGATAAACGAATGAAGTATATGCGTACTAGGTACCTACTCATTTAAATTTGAATCTATGGTTTACGTCCCATAATTTTTACAGTTTAAATAAAACTTTACATAAAATATATTTTGAAATACTACTTAATAAATTACACGCTGTATTATAATTATCGTACTTCGGTAAATAGAGGCTATGATTTATAATAGCTCTGATAAATCATACAATTCCTAAACATTTTTAAACTTATCTCGTAGGTACACGTGAAATATTATTCAAAATATTTTTCAGCCTTTAGATAATGATTTTTTTTTTTAAATAGTGTGTACAATATATTTTACCTAGTATGTATTACAGGTTAATTGTTATAGGTATTGCTTTTTACTTTTATTACTTATTGACCACATCAATTTAATAAGGTATAACTATTTAGTAGATTTATTGGTGTTGCAATGTGCACTCCTTTTTACTGCAGTTTTGTTCTTAGTTACATAAAAAATAATCTATTTATATTTTTATGTATGTAATTGACCAAAAAGCCAATGTAATCTGTTTTTTTTTTTTTAATCTAACCATTGTACACATAGATTATAGACAATACACAGGTTTAAGATTGTTAGCAACATTTACGTAGAAACTTATTATTCTAAATGTATTATACATTTTCTATTTATAAATTAATTTCACACTAACGAATTAATTACTTGTTAATTGAAATTTATTCTTAAGTATTTATAAAACTAAAGTAAGAAAAACTCTTACTAATAACTACCAAAGTGAAAATTCAATTACAAATGATACGTGTAGGTGTATACTCAAAACTCTAAATTAAATTAACATTAGGAAAAGCCAGGAGTCATACAGGTATAAGACCAGTATCCGAAAAAGTATTTCGAGTTTTTCTTAGTTTGCTATATTTTCTGGTCTAAAAATAGTGAAATACTTTTATTTATGTAATCCCATAGCTTATAAAATATTTTTGACATATCATCTGGGAATACTGCATAAATGTACTGTATGCACATTATTACACCTATGTTCATACAGTAAATCTATACTTACTGCAATAACTTATCATAGTGTTCATTTTTATTTTTCGTATTGTTTTTATGTTTTTCAGCATAAAAATCAAAATATACTAGTATACTTGAAATATATTATGTTATTATATCGATCACAAAAATTAATAATATTTTTAAAATAATATACTGTCGTGCACGTACCTAAAGGCTGTACCTACATATACTATTTATCGAATTTATCATCTGTGATTTTATTAAATCAAAATGTTCATAATAAATGCATACAGTTCAAAAAAAAAAAAATATATAGTACACGTAGGTATATTATATATATTATTATTGAATGCCATTATTATGAGTAATATTATAATATATTATTATTTAAAATTCTGTTACACATAATATCATTATCGTACAACCTGAGTGTATATAACAATATGTACATAATATTATCACGCACATCGATAAATGGCAAGATGAAGTCATCGATTTATTTTTAAGTCAAACATAATAATAATAACAATAACGTTAGTGCAAAAACGTTTGCGTTGTCGATAATAGGTATTACACCATTATTCCGTATAGACGCGCGTGTGCATGCTTCAGCCGAGTTTATTTCCCGACACGGAATATTGTTTAAAAACGATATTAGAAAAAAAAAACGATCTTTATTCACTTACGACATTATTATTTATCGTAAATAAAGTACCAATTTCATCGTGTTGGAGATAATTTCTTTCGGGGCACCGTGTCCGGTATTCCATGACGGGACGAGTCGTTTTCCCTAATATTATAATATGTGTTGACCACAATGAACAATATATTATTTATGTATGTATGTGTACCTAAAAGTTTAACGACATCCAAAAGTAACAAACGTTCCATGCTATATCACACCACCAAACAGCTGATGGCTTTATACCTGCAGATTCGATCACTCTCGCGGCCGACTTCCGTACGCTCAATAATATTGTTTATATACGATGGTCGCCGCCAGAGCAGGCCCTAGGGTTGCTTGGGGAAAAATTTTCTGTCAACTATTTTAATCAATACAATAGTATGTTGGCCAGAAAGTATTGATTAGTTAAATCATAATACTGTGCTGGCTAATTAGAATGAGGGAAATACGTTTGAGCGCATTTACCCACAACAGAACACTTTAGGGCGTAAGTCCATTACACGTTTGGGCGTAATAATTCCCTTTTTAATAATATTTTATTAAATCTGAGCTTATTAGTGTAACCCAGAAGACACCACGAGGAGGTTGGCTCAATATAGTTTTCATAAAATATTAAAAGATTTTTTTGAAAAAACCTAATTTTATTATTTTATTTGTTAATTTAATTCTATATTATGATCTTTTCTATTAATTATAATTATTTTTTTTTCCCAAAAACGTGGTCATAATTTTTTTTATGTAATTTAATATAGACTTATATTATAATTCTTACAATATATTTATACTACTAATACTACGTATAGTATAAGACTTTCCATTACTAGTTGTAGACCTATTGTGCCCAAAGGTGTCTTCATAAATGCGCCCAAACGTGTTAACGATTTTCAGGTAAATTATTGATACTGCACCCGCCCAAACGGGTCATCCCCAATTAGAATAACATATATTATATTATAATACTATTTAAACCTATTGTTGTTTTACTACTGATATCAGGTAGCAAATCAAGAAAATAATAAATTACCTACTTTTAATTTATATTTAATAATTTAATATGACAATGGTTACAATAAATAGTATTTTTAAATTATTATAACACTTCATAAACCTATAGGTAGCATGTCTACAGGGTGATTCTTTTAAACGGGTACACTAATTATCTCGGAAAGTATTAACTTTTTTTGAACTTCTATGATTACGTTTTTCTAAGATTACATAATATTTTAATTTTGTTCACCCCTATATTTATTAGTGATACCACTATTAACTTTATTTTCAAATGGTAACATATAACAAAAATATCATGAATTAATAATCCCATTTTTATTTTGAATATACGCGTTAACATTTTTATTTTTCGTTGATTCGTTTGCGAGATAAAGCTCCTAAAAGTATTGGTAGTTTTTTCAAAATGTTTTCAATAATTGTAAAGACCAGGAGCTAGTCATAAATTTGATATCGTTGACCCAAACAAATAACAACTAATTAATGATTACCAATGTACTTTGAACCCTAATAATGTATCATACATTATGACAAATTTATTTTAATCACAATTTCACGGATAATTATTTGAAAATTATAATGGTGTCACCACATAATTATATAATATTACCACTAATGACTACTTTATGGTTAATGTACATCTTGATAAGTTCACTATACCTATCCACTCTGGATGACACGTTTTATACTGTTAAAAGGGGGCGCCAAAAATTTTTTTTTATAATATTAGGGGGCTTATATTTTTAATTTTGCCCCGGGCGCTAAATCATAACGGCACTGCTCTGCATAATGTCATCGGTTTAAGGTCATAATAATATTATAACATTGTGTACGAGAATATTTAATACGCGATCATCTGTGTGTGTAGGTATATCTATGTTTCGTTGGAATATCATTGACACGGAACTTTCGTAGACCGTCGGACAGTATCGCATTTGTTTAAAAATGAGTGAAAAACGAAAAAGAATTTGTTTACCTACCATACTTTAAACAGTAATAAACCAATAAATAATAATATTTTTTAATAATTACCTATGCGTGTATTAAATTTAATGCAATATTACATAATATATTATATTTTTTTTAGATTTAACATGTTTTGGTGTTGTTATTTTCTCGATGAGTAATTAAAGTATAGCAATATACCTACATTAAAAATATATATATATATATATATATATATAAAATCATCACACATCAAGCAAGAGCAGTGTTACCACTGGGTGACTCCTCCCATCAAACGTTCATGTGTATTATATTTCTATTATCTCATATTCTTATTATTCCTAAGGAACAGATTGCATATACCGTTTAAAAAAAAAAAAAAGAAAAGAAAAATATTTAACACGTTATGTTTTATAATTTCCAACTTAAGTTCAGTGTGTATCGATCGGTTTATGTCATCAGTAGTTATGTCCCGTACCAAAGTGATTATACATTTATACACTAAGCGTCGACTACTGTATACCATACAATATTATTATATTATGATATTTTATAACACGCTTGCGCTTTTTCGTCGTCGAATACCGCGAGTCACCGAGCCAGCTGTCTATATATATCGTAACTATTATATAGATAGTATCTACCGATCTGTATTATTTGCGATCTGCCGACTTTTATCTTTTAATTTCGGACCGGCTGAAAAACCGCGTGGCCAATAGCCCACCATAATAATAATATAATACTATTAAATAGTCCCGGAACGATGCAGGTCCTTCCTCCGGTCTTGTGCGTATCGCGCCGCGTTATCTCCAACGGCGGTGGACCTTTTAATTTATCGATACCGTCCGATGCCTTTTAAATTGCTTTCGTTATCGCGATCGCGGGAAATACATAAATAGATAAACCGCGGCGAGGGAGAACGAATGAAATAAAAACGCCAACTCGCGCCATTATACGATACATCCGATTTCGGAACGCCGTACTATAAAACGACGTAGTTGTGTAAAATAGAGAGACGCGCTGCAGGTGAATAGAATGTTGCGATTCCGTCGTCTAGTGTCTGACGAAGGCGATGATATTATTTATCATTGTTGTACGACAATACATGAAAATGATGCATGGAAATACATAAATTAATTATTATCAATGTTATTATTATTGCGCTATAAATTTAATGTAGTATCATCATAATATTGAAAAACAGCATAATATATTACTACTGAAATTTTTATATTTAATTTGATTTTTTTCTAATGATAGAATATAGGTACCTAATAGGTACCAATAAAATATCAATCCACAATACTCAACAATCGAAAATTTGCTCGTTTTTAAATTTTTTGTACTGTACAGTTTATAGTAAATAATCTATTTTTCTGTGTAGGTTACTTATGGGCTAGGACTTTTCCGAGAGCTGAAAAGTCTCTACGACATCTCAAATTTTGATATATCTGGTGATGTTACTGATGTAATTTTGATTTGTTTATATTGTAAGTTATTACACCTTCTATAGTTTTATAGTAAATCGGTTTAATCAATAAAAAAAAGCTCTATACGATTTTAATTAAAGTGGCTCGTCAAACTGTTTTTAGATATTCCGTTCAAATTTAAATATTGTCTATATGTAATGGTTGCTATATTGTAAATCAAAATACGTATTCTTGTTTAATAATTAATAATGTATTTATATGGTAATTGTTCTATTTATACACTATTATCACATTTACCAGTGAATTGTAGACCGATACAAAACAATGTTAACAAGTAATTGTATATATATTATTAAATATAATTGAAATTTAATATATTATTGTACAGGTCTTAGAAACTTCTGATCTGCTTTCAGACTAACAATATCAAATACGATATATAGTAACGTATAGATATATTTACTCAAATAGTAATAATACGATACAATGCAGCATCACTTGAGTATAGACGATAACCTTGTTCTTAAGAGGGGAGGGATGTTATTGAAGATCACACGAGTAGCAGAGTACGAGTGTTATGTACCTACTAAAATATATTAATTTATGAAATGTATGTATCGCACTATGTACCTACCACGAGATGAAATTGTACAACAAGACTTCATTATCCATTATCCAATTATTTTCCTAAAAACTATGTACCTAGTCATAACTGTATTTTTATATTTTTTATTATTATATTTTTATTGGTATAATTCGTCTTGTTCTAAAATTGAAATTAATATAAAATATAAGTTTAAATTTTAGCACGCAAAACGTTTTTAAATTTAAACTATAGCTAGAAAGTATTTTTTTCTTATTTATAATTAATTATTAAACACTTTGGATTTTTATTTGTAATTTTTTTGTATAGGTAGGTACCTACTTCCTAAAAACTGGTGTACTTTGTCGATATACCTCGATAGTACAGAGTGCACGCATTGGTTTTCTTCTAACATTATATATTATGTTACTCTGAATATAATGTATAAGTTCCAATAATTGGTACAATTGTGATATTATTGTTCAAAGTTATGTGTATATATCTACATAACACTTCAGAAAACTATTTATTTGGCCTATATTCTTGTCTTACGTATTACTACTGTGAATACTAATTTTCGTTAATATGATTAACACATTCATGTCGAGGTAAAAATATCACTTTAAATAATATATAGAGTTGAAAAATTAGTTAAACGGTCTCGTGTGCCGTTAAGGTCTCATAGTAATATATAGGCTATGTGTTAATACAACGAATGACTGCAAAGGAACAACGTTTCACGACGTAGAACTAATTGGACATGTTATTATTTACTAAAATTGAAAAATGTATTAACAGTATTATTATGGAAAATAAATAACTGTTCTTATAAATGTTTGCTAATAAGTTTATAGGGTACTAATTAACAGCTATTATAATAGTGGCGCTAATGACCCTATCACCTCCATAACGGCGCCAATAGTTAAGGCGTATAATTCAATTATAATAGCTTGGTATGCACATTACACTTCAATATTCATGTGTATTTATAAAATTCGTAATGCGGTACTAACTATAATATAATATATATTATATTATTCATATTCAATATTACTGTTGTTTAATTAAGGCAGCAGTTTCCAAGCTTTTTTTATGCAAGTGTCGTATTAGTGAATTGGGCCATAGTTAATTTGTTAACTTACCATTTTATGAGTTTATGATGGTGTATATATTTTGAATTCAGTCTTTACTGTTTCTTAGTACCTATCGAATCCAACTTAAAAACTAAATATGTTGATTGTCGATTTAAAGTCAAACAAATTAGCACATTTTTTCGATTTTATTACTAATTCAAAATAAAACAAATGATACAATGATTTTATTACTGCGAAAAAATGATTTCCCCATCGGTCATAACTGCAATAATACTTATACAACCGTATTATAGATGAACCATAAAATAATAGGTACAATGTTTGTTGATATTTATTAAAATGACAATTTCACGTCCCTGCGTATTCAACGCATTATTAACGTCAAAAGTACTTGTATTAAAATATAATATTTAAGCTGTATAACAATAATTTAATATTTTATAAAACTAAGTGCTAGTGGTCCAATAATTTTGGTCGGACGTTTATAAAAAGATGTTGAACTAAATACAATTTATAATAGTGCTTACTAACCTCTATTGTGTTAATGCGTCATTCTTATAATAATTTTCCACGACCTCATATTATTATATTAAATTGCATACCTGTAAATATAGTTTAATATTAAACATAAAATTATTCCTTATTATTATTATTTATACTTATTTTTCTTTACTCTTAAAATTGCTTGTGTTTTTCAAAAATACAATTTTACTTTAACGAAATACAAAAATTTAAGTTGAGTATATAAAAATAAGTCCTTTAGAGAACATTTTTTTTTAGATTCTGAACGAAGTGATGAATGTATTGATTTTACAATGATGTGTGTTTTTTTTTGTTGTTTTTATATGTGTCTGTGTACATAACTAGTTGAAATAATGCTTAAATTTCAAACTTTGGGGGTGGTTTCCGATGGAAAAGTGAATATCCTTGGTGCATTATTGAGGTCAAAAGTAAATATTTTCTAACTGTTTTCAAACAAACGAGAAAAACAAAAAAAAAAAATGACGGAAAAACGGGAATTTTACGCAAAACCAGTTTTCGACCAAATCGATATTTTTATATGGTTGTAATTCAAAAACTAATCACTGTAAATACTTGAAATTTTCACCAAATGTTTAAGTTAGTGTTATATATATATGTAATACCAAAACTCAAATATTTTTTACTATGCAACCTAACCTATAAATATTTAATGATGCATTTTGAAAGCCGAGTGATGCATTTACATATTGATTTTTATAATGATGTTAGGTGTTCTTTTACTAATAACAGTTTTTAAAATATGAAAAATTATTTGATTTTCAATATTTTACGTACCTAGTTAGTTAGTCATTAGTAGAATATTCCACGTAATTTTATTTAACAATCGAAAAAAAACATCTAAAAAAAAAATAAACAAAAAACAACAAAAAATATCAGACAAACTGGTGTAATATTTACGATTTATGAAATGTTACTTTTCGACAAAAAAATTAAATTCATAAAGGAATTACATTTTCACCAAAAATTATTGAGTATTTTCAATTATCATGTTTCTATTTCTCGTAATAGAAATTAAAACATTATTATTTGGCTCTGTCTGGGCTATTTATGGACATTTCAAACGTTCTACTTTTTTATTCCATGTGCTATTAAAATATTTATTTTCTCAGTCAAAAGCTTGAAAATAAAATACAACGTTACTCATCATAAGTTTTTCGAACAAAAAGGATAGAACATTATTATATAATAACACTTTTTTTTTATTGATATTTAAACAAAGTATAAACAATTTTAAACCATAAAATGGTTAACTCTTTGTTTATTTAACTATATTTTTATTCTATATTTAAAAAAAAAATTAAATTAATATTCTATTATTTTATACTTTCTCTGACCCCCTGTGTACTTTGTTGCATGTATAAAAATACCAACTCTTAAATAAGACTTTTTAAAACTTATTTCATCATCAACTAACATTGTAGACATCGTTTGGCTTGACTCACAGCGTATCATCACTTGCCCTTGCTATCGTTTTTGTTATTTCTGAATTTTTTTCTTCTTATTTTGTCAGCTTTTAAGAGTCGTAGCGCTATGTTAAATTGTCTATAACTTTCCTTAAGAATTGGCCTATCAAATGCAAAAATAATTTTTAAAATCCAACTAAGAAGTTCTAGAGATAAGCGCGTTCAAACAAAAAACAACCGCATTAATCAATTCTATTATATTGTTATTATTATTTATTTGCATAGATATAAATTATTATGGTCTTACTAAAAGAAAAAGAGGTGAACAAACCAAAGACGATCAAAATATTTTTTTCGTAGGTATGTACAATGATTCATTATTGAATCTAAATTTAGTAAATTAATTACATCTAATACATCTAACTACAACTATAATAACCTATTCAACAACGGTATACTTTAAAAATCTTCTATACTAGCTGCAATCATTTTAAAAGCAAACAATAAACATCTATTTTCCAAAACAACATTAACGTTTCTAAGAGTTTTACTTTTTTTTAATGATAAAATAATATAAACATTTTTAATTTATAAAAACAAATCTAAATTATCAGGAGCGAGATGGCAGGCACCAACCCTCTCCCACCGTAAAATGTTGGTCTGTTAAAGATTTATGTAAACTTTAAATATTTATAACTTATTAACTACTCTTTCCATTTAGTACAATGAAGTTTAAGAAAATTATTTTGAAATATAAAAATAAAAACGTATTTGTCCATCGAAAAAATAAAATATAAAATAAAACAAACAATACTTATAACTAAATTGTATTACTAAAAAATTACAAATTGTTTTGTGTTCCAAAAATTTAGACTTAAAATGGTGAAATACAATTTTGCCAAAAACCTTAAATTACTTTTCGTGATAATGAGTTTTTGCTTTAAAAATAATTACTTTGTATAACGCGCTCGGAACAAGATTAATTTGAATTTTATTCGAATTGGGTACCTAATTTAGTTCAGTTTCAGTGTGAAAAAAATTCATACAAAGAAATTAATTTACACTAATATTGTACACAAAGCAGCGATTTGAGTTACTCTGCAGTATTATGTATTATACTCAAATCAATATACTTAAACCTAAACCAATCGTCGTTGTATAATATGTGTATCACAATGCGTTTAAATTAACCGAATTATATACGTACATTACCCGGTGACATGCGTATTATAGGTGTATAGAGCAACATCACGGTAATGCTCTTAAAGATTAATTGAAACAACTCAAAGCAACCTGCAGTGATCGGTGGCGGGCTCTTTACGGTCGGAACTTATAGGTATATACAGGTGTATATATATAGGTGTATACTTACTAATCGAGAGAGTAGCGATGTTCGGGGCGACGTGCGAATTATTGCACTCTGTGATTTCAAATCATCGCTTACACTTATATAATATATATATATATATATATATGAAGTTATATACAATACAAATCGTATATATATATATATAATACGATATAATATATATATATATATAGAGGTCTGTAGGCCCGTGTAATGCGCACTTGATTTACGTCTGTTGTTTTTAATGTTTTGTCGAGGCAGAGTGCGGTTCAAAGCGTAACTTCTCTCCGAAACGGCCGACCGACAAATAATCGCCAGCCCACTGCTGCAGCTGCTGGTTGCTAAACTTTGAGACATAGACAAGCCGAGGAGTAGTACATAATATTATAATATTATCGTTGTCCCGTTTAGAAAATAAATTCCACTGGTTTCTTTCACCGCAACACTTTAACTCCGCACGAATATTATATTGTTATTATTTCAATTACGCACGTCGCGTGTCAGTTGTACATCGTACGATTATATATACCATAAAACATTGTATCGTAATACCGCGGTAATATCTGGTCTGACCGGCTGCACAGGGGAGTGTTTTGAACAGAGGAATAATTCTTATTGAACAGGATCCGCATCGTGTATACTAATATTCTATCGTGTGATGTATTAACATTTTTAGCCGATCCGATCCATCGATACGTAGGTTTCCTGCTGTAGGTGCTCGAATTAGTGCTCGTATAAATCCGATCCGTATAATAATATTACCCAGCCGTGAACGTTGCAGAATAATGAAATCCGATCACCGTGGTCGCCGTCATTCGAGTGCTATCTCCGTTGCCTTTCGGACAATAATCGATCGGTTTTTTTTTTTTTGTTTTACTGACAAAAAGTTCTACGGAAATATTATTTTGGCAAAAAAATAAATGTATTGTATCGGTTATAAGCGACACGAATAATAATTTAAAAAGATAAATGCATCATTTTCACGGTTTTGTTTTTTTATGTACCAATGATGTCATATAATAATATAATAATATCCAACAATATTATTATAGCGAAATAACACATACCTGGCTACCACTGAAATATATTTGAGACAAACTGTGCGACCAGAATTTCCAGAACTACTATCAAAATGTATAAATATGGTCAGCATTCCAAAAGAAACAGAATAAATTATAGATAAATCGTAAATAACTGAATACAATATAGTACAATCATGTGTAAATAAGTCTTTTAAATTAATAAGGACTAATAGTGTCGATGGTATTTAATTTTTTTTTTTAAGAACCCTTTCACTACATATTTTTACGGTTCTTGTTGGAGATTAATTATTATGAAAATGCAAAAATGTATTATTGGTGGATGATATAAATGTTTTAATGTTTTTGCGTTAACATACCTACCTAGATTAATAAATTACACAAACTTCGTAAGTCTTACATGAGGTAATGACTAATGAGGTATACCTATGACTTATTAAACACCTAAATATATTACTCTATATAGATACACCTAAAAAACTAATAAATACCTAATAAGCCTTTATCGGTAATAAATATTTATCATTTTTATTTTTCAAGTTCAATCGAAATTATGAAATTATTGCCCGGTGTGCAACTCATTTGGTTTCAGTATGATATTGTGATAAAAACTTAAAATATAGTATGGTAGAGTTAAAACCGATCTTAGAAGCATGTTTTAAATTATTAGTTAAACAAGGATTAATTGAATTAGAATTTTTTGTTCGAAACTGGAATTGCCCACGAAAGCAGTAGAAGTCGCGGTATGATAACACCTTTTTTTTAAATTTCTTTCTTTTGCAAATACAATTTGAAAATTTAAAAATACGTCATCGGTATATAATTAATATTTTACGGTACATATAGTTACGTTTATACATTGCACAATCTAGTCAAACCTTACTTTAACGACTTTGCCCGAATTATTTCATAATAATATTATTATAATCGAATGGATGTTTAGCGACTGCCGGTATAAAGATATACAGTTAAAAAAAAACAGTGGAACGATAAATCGACCTGAACGTTTATTTTTATGCGGTGAATGGATTTGAATTGTTTTATTTCCGCCAACTGATCATCATTCTTATCTCGGGTCAACCACTGGAAATATTTTCCGCCAATATTTACCACCAAATATATACGCTAGGGTGTGTGTGTGTGTGTGTGTGTGTGTGTAGTGTGCGCACGTGTCGATCGTAACGGGATGGCATTTTATTTAACCTCAATTTCTGGTGCGTTTTCTCGCCATTATAGGTACACACATTTCGTAAAGGAACGGCCCAGTACCTATAGGTGAACGAATAAGAATTATTGACTTGCGTCAGCAACTAAACCGTCACCGACTGAATTGAATTCGAGCGTCGATCATGCGTGTAAAACGAAACAACAGTATTATGATGTAGAATTGAAGGAAAAGGTACTAGATAGATCGTAGAATATCGTGTTCCGTCCATATATTATATATTATTTTTGATGGGGGGGTGGGGTACACACAAAATTCGATTTTAATATAATTTATTATCTAATTGGTTATTCAATTATGTTATAATATTATACAGTGTGATGATACAACTATACGATTCGTTACATGCGTATTATGTCAAAATAGTCAAAGTCTATAACCTTACATTCTTTTTCTCTATATTTTTGGGCCTGCGTAATAATGCAAGTATAATATAATACTAGGTGAAATAAACTCGATAACATTTCTAATTTATGATTGCCAAGAGATTGAGTATAATATTATTTTAACATTATTATTATTATAGGTACATAATATCTATAACTGCTTATAACTGAATAGTATATATATGAATGTAAATTAAAATATGTTTTGTTCGCCGATTACCACTTTAAATATTTTATAGAACTGCAATAGTATAAAACAGCTAGTATTTAGCACGCATGCAATACATTATTTTATAGCTTCCGATATAATACCTATATATCGTAATAAATTGCGTCCGAATCGGATAATTTATTAAAAATATATATTATGACTACGTTCTATCCGATCAAAACAGCCGAGGCATCGATCCTCGCGATCATTTTCATTTCAAGCGCTGCAATGGTATTATGTATGAGTGCGTGTTAAACATATGACGACAATGATTATATTATGATATATTTTTGTTTTCTCCACGAATATCGTCCTTACCTCGACCCCACGTCGAGGCCAAGTCTCCATACTCTCATTTATTACAACCAATAATGATATTACACAGTTGTCATTATTGTGGTTTTATCAGCGTGCGTGCGCTGGGCGTATTTGTTAATTCGTTATTTATTTGCCATCGTGTTGGTCTCGTGTAAGATCGTTATGACGTGTATAATATTTATATTTCTGTGAGTCGTGGTGATTATCATAATAATAATCATAACGTGTAAAACTAATGTGATATCTCGTTGCACTGAAGTCGATCGCCGCGGGGAAGAAAATCTCGTCTGCCGCGTCAAAACTATATCATGACGTATATAACCGAGAAAAGAGGTAAGGCTGCTGCAATTAGCGAAAAGAAAATATTATTATAATAGCCCATTATTATTGTAGCCCAAACTCTCTATAGAAAAACCCGAAAACACATGTAATATGGTGTGATCACTATATTATATGTGATAATGAGACGATAGGATAATAAAAAAACATATATTTATTATTATTATTAATGAGCTTCGACGTCTATGGTTATTACTTATTAGTTATTACCTATTAGCATAGTTTACACTTGAAAAATGAAATTAAAATTACTTAAGTAATTTTATTTTATTGGACAATTTATGATGTTGGTGTTGTTTTAATCGTCGAGCGCTACTTTTAGACATAACTACGAACAGGTTCTATTCTATATTTTAATATTCTAATCTTGAATTATGCGTCGGTTTTTGTCGCTTTGACATTTATTTTATTGTATAATTGGAATGGAGGATATTTGTTGATTATAAATGAGTGGGCTAAATAGGAGTGTCTATGATTCTGACTCTTGGAATGATGATTTCTGGTTAACCGTAGCTAAGTGCAGTATAGACGCAAGTTAAAAAAGATCCATTTAACATCGTTAAATAATTGTTTTGGTTAATACTGCATCGTATAAGCAAATGAATGAACGAATTTATAATTGTAATTTGTATTGAATTATAACAAACACATGTCACTATTTTTCCGTGTATGTAGTACCATAAAGTTCTCTCCTCCACATCCAGACAATCAAACCAAGACATATTTGTCGGAAATATATTTGTTGACAATGTCACTGACATTAAAATACATCACCACTTATGACGGGAAATCATAAACATTTTTGGCAACAATGTTAGAAACATAATATTATATTATTTCTGTCTTTCCGACAAAATTTTGTAAAATTTAATGTATACTTGGTTCACGAAAGAGGCTATCGTATAGATCCCAATGTCACAGAATCACAAAATAATTGTAGAAGTCACGACAAATATATTTTTATTATTCATAACATATAATCGCTTGTCTCTTTTTTAACAACAATTGTTTTCATACATCAAAATAATGTTTTGAGAAGTCTAGATATTGCACAAAAACAAATTAATCTCTTAGACGTGCATACAAAACCGGATAACTAAAAGTTTTTAGCTTAAGGTTATTATCAAAGGTGACTTTGTTGTTTCCTGCTAATTATTCGCTGTTATTAAATCGTGCGGGCGACAAGTCCGGTGCATCTCCGCTGTCTCGGACAGTTCAAAACTTGCAAATCCTATCCTATATACGAATTCCCGTCTAATGAATAGCATGTACTGCGTATTAAATAGTATAATAAATACATATTTTTAAAAGTATGGCTATTAAGCGAGGTCGGTCGATGTAGTCGACCGGAACCGCGAATAACTTGAAAAACCGAGAATGTAGAACAGACCTAAAAAAATAGACGTACGTCCGTGAAACGTCATCAAAGAGTCGCGGTCTCGAAGCCGGGTTTGTTCAAACTTACAAGTCTGTTGATATATTATATAGTTAACCGAGAATTGCAGTGTTACGACTGTCACCAAATACATTATCTATTAGGTTTACTGCACACTAGACCGGTTGAAACTAAAATATTATGTATTATAAGCGCTACTATGAGTTACAGAGTTTCATATTGCAGTGTATACGGCGACTAAGATAATCAGCAGGTGAAGGAGATGGCCGTCGAGTTCAAATATTGAATATTATTCTAAGAGTAACCAGTATAATTATTCAAATGCTCAGAGATAATCGACTGTTTGTCATTATATTAAAACATTTCATCGGTAACGCCATCAGTATAGCAGTCCATTTTCGTACTTGGTGCATAATTTGTTTTGACTTTATTGAAATAATATGTGCTGCAGTACAATAGCGAATATGGATGAAAACAATGAATGCAACATTGACATAAAATAATTATGATCATCATTCATAGGTAATCTCATACAATGTAAATGTGTAAACAGCCACTGTGACTCCAGAAACAGAAAAAGTAATTAAAAAATAACAATAATAATAATAACTCAACAAAAGTTGTAGTTACCGACAATATTTATTTATTATTATTATTATTATTATTTTTTAAATCAAAACGAACGATTATTTTATATTTTTATTATTACTTAGTGAGTTTAATTTTTTACTTTAAGTGAAAATAAATAATCCGTTGACATTATTTTTGTGATATTAAAGTATAATGAACAACAAGTTAAATACTGTATAATGCTTTGAAGTTTATAATATATACGGTTTCAAGTGTACAGAATTTAACGTAAATTAATAAATAACAAGTCGTAGAAAACATCAGGTAAACTCACGGGGTCACGTACAGCATTGCAATGCGTAAAGGTTGAGAAATACCGCCGTTATACCCAACAATGTTTTTTTGGTAATTTGTGCTCAGAAAGATATCTTTCCTTTTAATCTCCCCTAACGTCCGCAGTTTTATAAACAGAATTTATTAAATTTCTGTCTCTTGACATTTTTCGTATTTATCATACCTAAACAAATATAATACTTAAATGGGTTGTGAGTTAAAAATTAAACCTCTACGCCGAGCATTAAGTTTCAACGCGTAATGTCGTATTATATTATATCAAAAACATAGTATTATCTACCTACCCTTACCTGCATTCAATCCTTCCGGTAAAACATAATAAATTTGTATAATATAGTTTTGAAATCTATATACGTATATAGTATACTTGTTCAAAATAAAATTTAACACCACCGGCTACCATAATATTATAATTAGAATATTACTTAATTCTTTTGGAAAGGAAACTATATACATTAACGGTGGCAATGATATCACTATTTTTTATCGTTTATAGCCGTTTTTGGAATGATATCGTTAAGCTTATATAACATTAAACTCAGTAATGTTCAGCTCACAGGATCACTAGGATTTCTATAAAAATTACTTATATATTATATATATAAATATTATAAATCCTTAATGTTACTCATCATTTACCAATAAACGATTGTTGTAATGCACTTTGGTATATAATATGTGTTTTGATACATAAATAAAAAAGTTCCATTCCACAGTTTAAGCAGTGACTAAATGTACAACTCTCGTTACACAGATGTAAAATATCATGTTTTCGCAGACTCATTGAAAGTTTTCAACAAAACTATAGAAAATATTGAAAACTTTTGTTTTGTTGTTGTTTCAAACGATTTTTAAACTCTCCTAAACTATGTGTAAGAATTTATTGTTTGAAAATGATTTATCTACACGCTAGACAATAATAATTCATAAAAAATATTGATAGTCCATATTTATAGTTAACGCATGACATGCGTACAACGTGCATTTTAACAAATAAAGTTATCATATTATAATATGAGCCAGCGTTAGATTAAATCAATATTCATATACGTACAACATTTATAATTATAGTGCTGTGATGTTTAAAAAAAAGTGTGTTTCTGCGTAGTTGATAAATATATTTATTTTAATCACTATTAATTTCTGTTTTTTTTTTTGCCACAACGAGTGACACGTGCACAAGACCGAACAAACAGAAAACGTAATGACCAATTCCACTAATACATACAGTTGTACATAGACAACCCGATTTTCCCCCACGTTGAGGAAAATGACAGCCGGCGAATGTGGCGGTATTTTTCCTAAATAAACCACGAGGTCATGTTTGTTTTGGTAAACTGACACTTTGTGTCATCTATTATTTGAATTGCATACCGTGGACACTTTGTACGGTGATAACCAACAGTGGTAAAAATTGATCGAGGACATTTTGTACGGTAAAAATAAATCAGAAAATATGTTTTACGATTTAATCGATTAAAATTGTATCGTAAAAAAAAAATCCACGAAGACTGTAAGCAGCGCACGAAAAAAAAACAAAACAAATACACAATTACTTGAATTAATTTGCTATTATACATTTAATTTTAAAATGTATAATATAATACGACTTATAATCGATAGTCAATGTTTCAAACACAGCACTAAAATGAAATTATAACAAAATTAATTGAATTTTTAAGTTTATTTAAGATATACGAGTAATATATAATAACTCACAATTTTTTGTTTACTCATCGAACTTATTCTTTTTCGAAACAAATAATTTTAAGTATTTATAATGTTTATATATTACTATCTTATGATATTATCATACGAAGACTATTTATTTATCTGTGTTGGAATTTTATTATATAATTATAGGACCTATCTTACTTATCAATTTAAATTTGTTATAATAAATTATGTAAAATTTGTACATTATTTTCAACCTGAAATATTTGCGAACGTTCAAAATGTCCTACGACCGTTTGTTTAAATATTTAATATATATATAATTAATATGTAGTATAACCTCGGAGTGTACGAGTCCATTATCCATCCATCGTGAGGTTTTTGTTCAATTATTAATCATTTACGATACAACTATCTCAAAGGGTAATAATGCTGATAACGTGTAATATTTCCCATATGTACCAAAATAACATGACTGAATATCAAAATGGATAAATTTAACATCAAACATTAAAATATATATATATATATAATATAGTATAAGCATTATATTATTGATAAACAGGTATAAGAGCTAAGACATTCTAATAAAAGAAACAAAAGATACAATTAATGTTAAAGTATACACTTTGCTACACCTATACACATATTATACTCAATGTATTTAATATATAACTAAAAATTAATATAGAATCCTCATTGACGTTCGACATCAATAGTCTTAAAAGATCGTTGGAAAATGAAATAACGAAATGGTGGTGGTACGTGAAACTTGTATAAAAAAAAAAAAAAAAATGAGAAAGGCTTGTCAGAAGTAGACAATTATTTCATTAATTAAAAGGGCCATTGGAATTAATTTCGATATTCAATAACTCAATGAAGAGTCTAATACCTGCAGTATGACTACGTTCAGTTAATAAAAACAAGTTAAACAATTCAGTAACCTGGGAATAATTATTTGTAAACAGCGGATTTTAAGTTTAATACTTTACGTGTATATATCTACCAAAATGTACATTGCATTCTTGCAATCTCTCTTGCATTATGATAATTATGATACTTATCAGTGTATTAATCCTAGTCTAATACCAACTTCAAACATAGTGCACACGAGTGTAGTGTAAATTGCCCTTATGGACATTCTTAGTCAAAAGTTGTTAACCAACTTCATGACCAAACCGAGAGTTTTAAAAAACCGTACGACACATGCTACACGTGTTCCACACGAGAACCGGGGTCGATGTTAAGCTTAGCCTAACGCCAACAAATTAACTCATAGCCAAAAACCCGACGAATCTCTTTAGAAATATAAAAAAAAAAAGCTACTGGGAATCGGATCATGGAACATTTTCCCATGATCCCACATTTTGGTTAAAAATCAATTCAAATTTGCTAGAAACTTTCATAAATCATATATTGTATACGCGTTTAAGCGATATAGAACACGTTAAACACTGTTCATAAAATATAAGTTAAATAAAAGTAAAGCATGGTAATCCTTAAATAATTTTTAATGTATAAATAAATTAAACGCATTAAAATTATTTTACTAAACTTTAACCCATTGATAGGTATATTCTGTCAATAGATAGGACACAACTGGTTTAACAGAGACGCAGAAAAATCACTCCTTAAGAACATGGACAAATTCAGCCGTATGATTTACTGAATTAAAATATTTAAAGTCAATGTTTATATAGGTAGTATTATTACGTCTGCCTACAATAAATTCCGAAATCAATGTATTATTATTTATCATAATAATTGATAAATGTCAAATTAAATGTCATAGAAGTGTACGTTCAGGGTAAAAACCACGTTGAAACACGACAAAAAGAAATTGAGGCGCTGTTTAAGTAAAATATTGAATAGGTAATTGGATGTCGGAAACAAATAATGAGAAATAAATAAACCCACGGAAAATTTTAATATTAATATACCTACGCTAATAAAAGTTTGGCAATTTATGACGAAGTTTCGATTTTTATGTCCCTGGTCTCATTCAGAGCCTCAACTCATTGTTCTTCATGTTCTTTTTTTTTAATCTTTGAGTAAATATTATTTACCGCAGTCATGAATCATGATTATATATTTTATTGATTTTATTTATTTATCGTATATAATAATATTAAGAACTACATATTTTTTACACTTAGGGGTTTTAGTTTTTTTTTTTTTTTTTTTTTTGATTACCACGGAGGAGTAAATTCAGTAGCTGCCGCGAAGCAACGATATCGCCTGAAATTATTTATAATTTATTATCATTGCGTTCAAAAACGTTATCAATTGATTATTTTAAGTAAATAATCCTAAACCTACAATATATTTTAATACGAAACCGAACATTTTAAACAGTCGTACTCTTACGTCATGTAAACACGCTATATACTTAATATGTATAATATGAAATAACGTATCGATACGTTTTACGATTCTTGGGATTTAAAATTCTACGGTACACAATAATATTGTTCAAACAACACAACTAAATTAGTTAATTGCATCTATGATCTTTACGGGCGGAAATAGTTTCACTGTAGAACTACACTGTTGTGTATGGTTGTAATAATATGAAATGCACACAAGTACACAACCAAGCAACCGCGATTTATGAAGTGGTTTCATCAACGTCAGTTATAGGTATATTATAATAGTTGTATACAATAAAGTATACGCATTCAACCGAAATGCTCGTCTCTCATTGTCAGTTATACTCATTGCTAAATGCGTATACGCATATTGCCCATACACCGTACGGGATCTAAAGGAATTTAATTTGAGTTGCCGTACATACATATTATTATATCATAGGTATACCTGCATTTTACAACGACTAAATATAATAACGCTATATTATAATATACATAATATGATCAGTTATTTCAGGCATCTCAAACAGGATGTTTACAATTTTATTGTAATTTTCCCTTTCAGAAATTTCAGGTCCTACACGAAGATTCTAAAATTTTGTATCGCCTTTATTTTGTTACTCTTATAATATTATATTATCGTGTTTGTTGATAAAATTTAGGTACTTACCTAATTGAAAACTTTTGATTTTCAAATAACTATGATAATAATATTATATAATTATTGATTTCTTATATCTACGTTTTTTGTTTCATAACCAAAAACTGAATACACTTCTAAAAACATCGACGTATCGTTAATATATTATTTATTGAACAAAGCGATTTCGATCTAACATTTAAGAATTTTATAAACAGAGTA
Source organism: Aphis craccivora (assembly GCA_009835225.1). NCBI lineage: Eukaryota > Metazoa > Arthropoda > Insecta > Hemiptera > Aphididae > Aphis > Aphis craccivora. The sequence continues at coordinate 120,762 of VUJU01000067.1, forward strand.
AATAGTATCAAAAATTTTGCGAGGTGCCCATTTACACTTTCACTTTAATTTTTTTTTTAATACCATTTTTACAAAATCATAAATTAGGTAATTGTTAACTTAACAATAATAGAGACGAAAAGTATAATCATATCGACTAGCATAAACAATTCCTTACTGAGTTATTGTTTTTATTTTTTAATATATACAAAATCCAATATTACGCTAGTATGGATTGAATTATTTTCGGATTTTACCTCTGACGTTTTTATTTGGTTTTTAGTTCAGAGCCAAGCATTATCTTATCGAACATTATTCATACACACCGCAAAATATTTTATTCGTAAAATTAAATTTCTTGTGTCTATCAACTAAGTTAAAAGGGAATTCAAAAGGCAGATCATACGAATTAACATTCCAATGTTTTTGCAAAAAAAAAAAAGTAATAATAAATCCGAAATACTTACTAGTTGTCTCGCCATAAAACTGATTACATTTTGCAGATGCTGAGAATATTTTCACAAATTTACTAAGTAAATATTTTTAAATAAAAGAATACCAAGAAATAATGTACGAGTATAACAGTATATTAGATAATTTGCATTCGATTGCGCTAAAGGTGACTCTGCAATAACTCAGGAACAACTATAATTTAAATTTCGATTAAACCATTTAATTTTTCATGAAATCGTTTTAGCCTAACCACAAAGCCCTTATTTTTGACAAATTTCGTAAATAGAAAGCTTGGTATTTTTGATCATTCATACTCTATACACTTAAAATTTTAATAAATTCATAAAATATATAGTGTTATAAATAAATAAGTGCATCAGTGATCAGGCGGTGAATATTATTGTGGTGTCGGTTAATAATTGTCACCTAACACCAACTCCAAATACGATATAATATCATATATGAGACTATAAGGATATTACTGAAAGTTTACACTAAAATTTATATTATAATACTATATTATATTCATCAGGCGCAGACCGGTATTTTACCTAGCCCGTTCGTCTCTAACCGAGAGCATGTTGACAAAATTTAATTCGTGAAGAGGAGTACCTACCTATATGCGATATAATATAATAGAATAATAATAATTATTATTATTATATGTGGGTATATATTATAAATTTATAAACACTTCTCGGAGTTAGGTATTCACCTCTCACCACGTCGCCGCTCTCAATTATTGTTTTTAAAGTCGCCAAAAAGCCAAATGACACGTACACCAGCGCAGACGAAGACAACGTACGTGGTATGCCTTTGAGAATAATTTAACGGTCGTTGGTATTTATAATTATTTTATGGCACTAGGTATATACTATATATTATTATTATTTTAGTCGTCACGATTGCGCTTCGAGCTCCCACAAAACGGGCTGCAGCCTTTAAGTGTGTAGCACAATGTTATATTGTTATTTAGCCATTCGGGGACAATATAGATTTTTTTTACGATACTTAGGATATAACTTAAGTACAACATGATTCAGCAAATATCAACGACTTAAAATGTATACCTACCTACGTAATTTCCATTGTATATTAATCATTTGTTCTAATATTAATTTATTATTTTTTTTTTTATTAGACCATTTTATGAGGTAATTGATTTTATTTATCGATGTGTTTTCGGCATTATTTGGTTTATTAAATTCCCAAACTTATTTATTGCCTATATATTTTATTATACTTCAATACAAATTATGGTTGACGAGACTTTTTCACTATGGTTCGGTCGACCCGCATCGCAAGTTTTAGGCTTCGACGATATATGTGGTTTCTGGTGTTGGATAACGAGATGGACTTTCACAATGGCTGTTTTAGAAGGCCTACTTAAATTATTTATTTGTAATTGTATTTTTTCCCCATCAAAAACAGTAAAATAAATAATTAATTTAATTTATACTAGTGTACATAGGCGCCCCTAAGGGGGGCAAACTGGGGCATTTGCCCCTCTGGTTTTTCAAAAATATGTTTAAATAATTTTTTAAGATAAATTACTATTTAATATTTATTATATAATAAATCCTAACATTGCCCCCTCCTAGAAAAACTTGCGGGCGCCTATGCTAGTGTATACTATATTTGTACTAAAGAGATTTTCAATTGTAATACCAAAACACCGATCATTGAAGATAAATGCTTGTTTAATAATTAAATAAAAAAAGAAAAATATTTACTTTAGAAATTATTCCACTCGAGGAAAATGTATAATGTAATAACAGTTATATTTTGGAAGACTATGACTGAAAGACTATTCATCCCGCATAATATTTAAAACTAAAATACGAATTTCCGGTACAAAATTTAAATGGCGCTTGTGTGCAGATTCCGTTAGAAGAAATATTGCATGTTCATGTTTTTGTGATGATAATAATTATAAATAAATCGTTTATGTACAAAGAAATATCATTATAACTGTGTAGGTACCTACAGAAACTGGCGCGGTACAATATCCGGACTAACCTACTACCTGGAGAATATACCCGAATAATATTATTATCTACAACCACCACCACCGACCAGCAGATATTATCTACAAAAAATATAATAAACAAGGATATAAATAAGTTATCATTTTTTTTTTTTTTTATTCGTTTTCCCAAACAGTCCTGGTGACGAGAAATGTATAGGGCCTTTATACATTGTAACTATTATAATACAACAAAGAAATTATTGTTTTTTAAATATCCTCGAGCTTTTAATTTGTGATTTTAAACAAAGTTCTTCAACGGCATGACTTTAACTGAATACTTGTACTGGGGAAAGGTACGATTTAAAGTTATTAAAATAAATATTGAGTTTATTTTTTAAAAATAAAAAAAAAAAAATCAGTCCTTGAATGTTACAATTATTATCATGGTAGATATAAAATAATGTCGAAGTTAAAACGCATATTATACCGAAGTGGTAGTCGAACTGTTCTCTTTTTGCAAAATTGCACTCAAAATGTTTGAATTTCAATCGATCTGATACTTTTATACTGATACTGTCTTTCGTCTCTGTGTGTTCATCATAATATTATGATCAACTTATTTACAGATGCCTAGTTTAAAAACGAACGTGTCCATGCTGATTCGATAACTGTGTACACTAAATAGTAAATTGATCTATACATTTCATAAAGAAAACATTATATATAAATGAGGTGTACACACCGAGTGTAGTTTTTTGAAGTGCCATTACATTTTTTCTTGTCCAGGGTGCAACTCGACAAGGATAAGAGTGATTCGACCGTATACCGTATATTATATACCCCATTCCGATAACATACTACAACTTTTGTAATATTTAGTGGATAAGTTAACTATTATTACGGCCGATCAAACTATTAATGGAATACTTTTCAGCTGCAGCCTGTTAACATTTTGAAGGAACTTGTGTTGACATTTTACAGTTGATAAATTTAGGTAGGTTTATAAATTGTATTATTCGCAATTATTATTATATTATATTATTATACAAGCGACCAGTGAATGACGTATACGTCTTTCCAGTTTATCCATCACTATGTTAACGCGAAACATTTTGCTGCCCAGCCTTTATTATTGTTATCTATATATTATTATCTATATGTATATTTTGAGACGCGTTTGTGACTGTCTCTATAAACAAAAGAGATGTGCTGTATAAATACATGATTTTTAAGATATATTTTAAAGTTTGTAAAAAGTACGAGCATTTGAAGAAACGAAAGAATGCCGGTATGTGTCGTATTCAAATCAAACACGAACCATAAAGAAGAAGAGTTTAAGTAAACGAATGGAATTATTCAAACAACAACAGAAAAATATTTTTGAAAGGTAAATAATATAAAATGTTTCAATTGAATACATTCTAGATAAACAAGTGTATCCGCACGAATAATATTTATAACGATTTTACTGCTGCAGTAACATTAAATGTAACAGGTTGTACGAGCCACATAAAATATGCATTTGTTACATTATTATATTTTACATTACTTCAAAGTATTATTACAATAAATTAGTATATGGTGTGCTTGAGAATTAAATTAAATAGTTCGTCCCGACATTAAGCGATATCAAAGGTTAAACTTTAAATGTATTGTGTCCGCCGATGGTGCATATTATTATACTTGACCAACAGAACTTTGTTTACACCTGTACAAAAATCACGCCACCGCTCGAATCATATTGCCAAGACAAGTAAAAATACTAATAGAGCACGTCTTATATTATTATTCAGTAGATAGTCACAGTTTTCGATTTACTGCGTTATCCAAGTAATGTAAGGACTACCGTTCATCGCAGCCTTTGTCACATTGGAATGAGTAATTATTAGTCGTTCGTAGTACCTGCAGGACTTATAAACATTTAACATCATGTAGCTATTTTGTATTTAATTTAGTAGCTTAGTATTAATTAAGTAACCAGTAGTTTTGTGTTTATTATAAATTATGTTCCTATCTCTTTGAAAAACGTCTAAAGGTCACTAATTCGTTAGAATAATTATACGTGTGACCTATTATAGTGTCCTGTACAATTACACCACTACAAAGTTTACTACATGGATATTACCTAATAGTTTTATGCGTATTTACTATTATTATTATTATTTTTTTGTTTGTTTGTTTGTTTTTGTTTTAAGGTGATAACGATCTACGGCTGCTATAAAATTGTCCAAAGGGAGAATATTAATGAGGTTTTAATATAAAGAAAATAACATTCGTATATAGCAGGCGATCTGCCGCGGTAAAGTGATTTGCGAATTTACAACTAGTTATCTATACGTACAAATGCAAATTATATTAATTTTAAACATTATGGTAATATAAAACTAAGAGAAAACTAAGTCTAACTGTGATTCAAATCCATTTACAATGTTCTTCATTTGACACAATAGTTAAGTGACACAAATACTTTGTAAATTACATTGTAGTACCTATATTATCTTTAACATTTGAATTATTGCTGTTTTATTTAATACTGATGATGGTATTATCCAAAAATCAATAGCTTGATAAATTAAAGTCACTTACAAGTGTAAAATACATATTTTCACATACAACATAAGTTCAATACTTGAAATTTAAGTAATCAAACCAAATTCATTTATAAAAAAACAATTATTATTAAATAACGGAATAACAAGAATATAAATGTGCTAGCAAATAGTGAGATAGGTGGCATTCATTTAAAGCACAAATTATGATAAATGACTTATACTTTTTGAATAATAACAAATATTTAAAATCGTTTGAGGATAAATCGTTATCGTTACACTATTTCGTAAAAATTTAAAAATTCAAACGCACTTAAAATTTTTCCTATAATGATGCTTAGATACTTGATACTTGAAGATAGTTGAGCCAAGATACTTGAAGAAAAACTTATGGAAAACTAAGTGTTGTATTTTTAATCCTTAATTATTAACACAAAAAATTTTATGATTTTTCAACTTCAAAATTATTACTTGCAATTTTTCACGTTTTCGACAGATTTCGTAAAAAATTGAACTATAAACTCTTATAAAAAAAAATTGTGACTAACGATTTTTATTTTTTTTTAGCTACAATAAGAACAACTCATAAGGAACCTTGTATTAAATTTTCAAGTTTTTTTGGTCATCCAAAATTTTTTTATCCACACTTCAAAAAATATTTCTCAAAATAATCGAAAATTTCAGTGGTCTATAAATAACTCAAAAAAAGTCAAACATTTTTTAAAATTTAACTGTATATAGATAACACTAACATAAAAATTTGATGAAAATTTCAAGTATTTACAGTGATTAGTTTTTGAATTACAACCATATAAAAAAAAATTTGGTCGACAACTGGTTTTACGTAAAAATTCCCGTTTTTCCTTAATTATTTTTGGTTTTTCCCGGCGCTTTTGAAAACTATTGGGAATTTCAAAAAATGACCCAACTAGATTCATTTTGCTATCTGAAACCACCCCCAAAATCTGAAATTGAAGCATTATTTCGACACTTTCTCGTGCACACAGACGCACACAAAAAAAAACACACAGCATTTTATAATCAAAACATTCATCACTTCGTTCAGAATCTAAACAAACATCAATAAACTTTAGACGGAAGCAAAAAATAAACTTGTACACGTACATAATTATATTGGTAATGGTTATGAGCGAGAGTCATAACATGAGTTGACGTTATGATGTATTATATGTCAATATTCTATAATATGTTCATTGTACAATGTTTTAATATATTATTGTATAAATTATAGTATAGCATCCAAATAATACAACGTAATAAAATATGTATAATGTATTTCCAAAACAGTGAACGATCGGTTTTTGTACTTAAAACAAAATATAGAAATGTTATTACCTACGCATTTTGGTGTACAGAATTTACAAGGTAAAATCATGTGATATAAAATTAGAAAAATGCGTGTATATAATACCATAATATATACTGAGTGTAATATACATATTATACAAATCAAAAACCTTTTTTAACAGCAAAAGTATCTATTATATTAATATTTGATAAATATTTGACGATCTGAGTTTTAGATTGCTTGTTATGTATCTTTTTCAAATATATCAAATATAATATTATAATGTCAAAAAAGTGGCACAACCTACTTTGACTGTTTTTTTAAAAACCAATTATCAGTTGCGTTATAAAATTATCAAATAATTTTATTTATTTGATAATTTAATACTAAATATTTTTATAATGAGGAGATTAATATTATATATATTATTATTCGTTTTGTTCACGAAATAGTTATGTAAATGTTTATAAAGTAACTGCATTGTTTTTTTTTTTTTTAGAGGGTTGAAATTATATGTTTGCTGTTAACTGCCCCCACTTGTCTCCCCGGCAACCCTGTTCTGATGTTCTACTGTTGCTGAATAGTAATTAGTTATTATAGTAATATAGTCTACATCGAATGTTCATCATTAATGAGAAGGTCACTGTAATGATTGTACACAAATTAAATGCAACTAATACAATCATTATAATATTATATAATGATATGTATTATATTTTAATATATTTAGTTACACAAAAATAATGTAATTCAAAAAAAAATGGTTGGTAAGGGGTAACGCTCTGTTGTACATTAGGCGTTGAGTGAGTCACTGTTATGGGTGTGTTAAATTCGAATTCAATGATATATTATTGTATTCAAGTGGTTATAATATCACTAAGTATATTTCGAGATTTTTTTATATTATATACATAGCTATTATAGGAATTTATTTTACTTTTAGTATTACTTCATACGTTAATTTTTTGGAAAAATGTAATATTAAATTATTATTATAATGATATACATTTATTAAATGCCATATTATTAAAATGTATATCGCTCGAAATGTAATTTTATCTTTTTATAAATACCGAAAACAACAATAATTAATCCATAAATACTACTGAAAATAAGTAAAAATATCATTGTGTATAATAAATTTCATAATAATATAATACAAATGCCTACCATGTTTAAGTTTCCTGTAATTATTGTGTTTTTTAATTAAAATAAAATAATTAACATTCTTATTTATAGTTTAGATAAGTTCTTACTAATTAGTAATTTCGTCTAATTTCGAACGTAAAATTTCTGATTTTTAAAAAAATAATTGCATTTAAATACTTTGAGATCTTATTGTTTTAGCACGAACTATTCACAAGAAACCATATGTTAGATTTTCAAGAATTTTAACTCAGCGAATAATTTTTTATCGACATTTATAAAAATAAAACTAAAAAAATTAGAACATTTTATCATGTTATTATACTGATAATAATAATATAAAAATGTTGTAAGAATTTCAAATGTCTATGATAATTCATTTTTGAATTGCAATAAGAAACAAAAATTGTTCGAAAAGAAATAGTTATTATTCAGAATTTCAGATGAATATATAATGTGTATTAATATTTGAATTTCAAATGTTCATGAAAATTAATTTGTATTTCTGGTAAAATTTTTCTTTATATACATATTATACTAAAAAACTAAATATTAAAAACCTTGTATTCAATTTTTATAATTTGGTTATACCTAAACAAACAATTTTTTATGTATTTCTAACTACAAAATAAATTGTATTTTTCGTGATTTTCAAGAATTGCTTATAAAAATATATTGTGACTAAACACTTTCGATAATTATTTGATTAAGAAATTAATCAATTATGAGAAATCTTGTAAGCTTGTATTAAATTTTCATATATTTATACATTTATATAAAAAAAAAAAAAAATGTAAATATCGCTTAATAGCTCATAAGAAGTTAAAATATTTTGAACAGTATACCATGCATGGAAAATGATAATTAAATACTTGCCGAAAATGTCAAATTTCTGTAGTTATTCGTTTTTAAAATATAACAAAATAAAAAATCTGGTTTAGCACAAAAATTCCGTTTTTTCTTAATTTTTTGTTTGTTGTTCCTGATCCAATTTTATATTATACAAAACCATCCTCAAAATTGATAATCGAAGCATTTTATCGACAACTTATTGTACATACTATATAGTGTATATGCATATACAAAATACCCATCATTTTAAAATTAATATATTCATTGCTCTGCTCAGAATTTAAAATACCTATGTAAATTCAAAAAATAAAATAAATAAGAAATATTTCTATATAAAGTATAAATATATAAGTAGTATACATTTTTCAATAAAACCCATAGATTGCATTTATTGTGTATATAATGTTTACTGTTTTGTATAAAACATTATAGTATATAGTATATATTCATCAAACGTACTCAATAGTCAATACTCATCCGAAATATTAAATTTCCTCAATAATGCAGTTATCAAAATATAATAAATTTTTGAAATTTTAAATATACTAAGATCACATTTTCAAATATTTTTGATTTTTCGCACTTTAACTAACGTCTGTGGAGATACATACTTCATTTTTTTTCAAATGAGAATCATTTGTTTCTTCTATAAATAAAATTATTAAACGACAATTTTTTTTTGAAAATTTTGACACATCAAAATTAAAATTATTAGAACAATTTTTTTTTGAATAATTTAACATTAAATAATACGGATATAGCATAGTCACGGGCCCAATGTCGTATTGGGTTTGGAATGGCATTTATGACATAATTTTTTTGGAATACATGGGGGCTAAATTTAACTAATTAATATTGATTCATCAACATTTTAAATTAATTTTAAAAATGGTCTATGTATATGTAGTGATCTAATATTTCATCTATTTTTATATTAGTTTTGTGAAACCAGTTTTAAGTACAACTATTTTAACAAATAAAAAGTAAGGTAAATACTCGTTTGATTTCAAATTAAAAAAAAAAAAAAAATTGGTAAAGAAATATGGTTCATGAGGTTACCTATTTAATATCAAAATGCTCGAAAAAACCATCCATCATATAATTAATGAAAAAAATGGAGTGAGCATATTATAACTAAGCAGTGAATAACCCCTTTAATAATTTATACGTATTAAGAAGACATATCATCCTGTTGTATGTATATATGTTTTCAGTGAGTACTTAACATCATAACACACTGATACTGTTGTATGCCGTCCGAACATGTGTATCTTAATGTATACATTTTTTTAACTCAGACTCATCGGTAACCATGCACGTCCTCGAATAGGATTCGGAACAATTATATTAGTACTATATTGTATGCAATAAACTATATTATTATTTATTACTGTCAAAGAGTTAATAAAACATATAATATATACTATCGATCAATGTTAGAACTTACAGTACTTACGAATAAATTATATTATATTATATACATAGGGGATCGACTATATTAGAATATATTGTGTGTGTTTGTATTATTTTCTAGCGAGTAAGACAGCGGACGATTATTTGACGGTATTATGTGATCGCGTTGTACATGAACATTAATATATGTATAATATACTTTACTTGTAGATCGTATTACGTTTTCTATAATATTATATTATACGGAACGAAAATTATTGCACAATGGATGACCTTTTCGTTTACGACGACGTTAGTGAGTCGGCTCGACGAGGGGGATGTGACGGAGTGACGACTATAAGTATGTATGTATGTATGTACGTACTCCTCGAGCACAATTATTATTCTCTAACCCTTTTCCGTCGTCCATTGCGGTTCGACCGCACCGTGTCGTCCTGTAAACAGATATATAATAATATGTGCGCACATTATAATGTATAATGGACGTTGTGTATATATTATTATAAACACGAAATGCTATATGTGCCTATCCGTCGAGAATTCGGGATGTCGCTCGAATCGTTTAGATTTTCGTCGTGAAACATAACGATATTTTAACGCACTGCAACACGAAATACTACGCGGCTTATATCATGAATATTATTATATTGTAATATGTATATCATACGGGCGTCCTTCGGCAGTTGTTTACGAGTTTACGCGTTTGCGATCGCGGCGGCGGCGGCGGCGATGGCTTTTAGCTGGCAACATCCTGACAAAGGCGCATCTCGCACGTAAATAATGCCTTTTGTAAAAATCCGCCAGACCAAATAAACTATATACAATAAACGCGTACGGGCTCGCGAGCGTACGAAAGCGCACGACCATTTAAACATATTATTTTAATACCTCGAAACGAAAAACGAACAGTCATATTATTATATTTATTATAAATGTTCTGCGAAGAAGCTGATGCGCATGCAGTCGTTTCCGCGGATTACACTATAAACACTATACGCTTTACACGAAACGATCTGATTCCTATTGCGTTTCGTCGATGCGGTGAGAAACGTTAAAATATTTTCGTTACCTATACATAAAATATAATAATATTATAATTTATAGCTAGTCCACATTATACGATTGAGCCCCCCCCCACACGCGGACTTATTTAACGGGACAAATATTTTTTCATTTCAAATAAATTAATAATAATGTATAGAATATCATTGCAGTTGGTTTCGTTCGTATATGGTATTCCAAGAATCGTAAACTCGATGTTAATCAGTTCGTGGCGCGAAGGGCATGGAAACTACACATACGTTAATTCATTCAATACAATAAAATAATCGAAGTTAATCAAAGTATATTAAGTAACACAAGAAATGTATTTTGTTTACGAATTTTCGAAAAAAAGTTGTCACAACAAGCTGCAGAGGTACGCCAAAACGACGTTTGCTTAACCTGCAATGTTATAATCGATATAAAGTATTATCACTCGTCAGACATATTGTTTGAAGGATATAGTAAATCAAACAATGCAACGACGTCCTAGCCCTTATGCATTTATGATTAGGCCTGAAATTGTCAATGATGGATCTGACAATGTCATTTTTTTTCTAGTGTTGTATAAAACGTTGCTCAGTAAGTGGAAAGTATGTCTTATGGTAGTGTTTCTCAACTTTTTTATCTACGCCCTCCCTCCCCCCTTGTAGATTTTCAAAAATCTTACATCTCCTCCTATCAATCATCAAGAAATTGATGACGTCATTTTCTCCTCTTTTTGTTATTATAAAAAAACCGTAAAACGATTAAATATTTTAATAAAAAAAAATTAAATATTATGCCTTAATATTAATGCCAGATAACGGCTCACATTCAAACTTATTATTTATATAATATAAAGTTTTAATCGTTATAAGTTATAACTGTATTTTTATCGACGTGCGATAACGTTTCAAAATAATAAATTGATGATTATTTTCTTACTCATTCCTACTGTAGACATTGTAAGTTTAAACATTTTATGCTTTATTCTTACAATTTAATTATTGCTATATTATTTTCGTGCATGTTAAATTCTCTCCTAGGAGGAATTCCCAACTCCTGTTGGGAAACACTGTTTCAATAAAAAGCCGTCATCACTCATCCTTATAATTAAAACGATATTTTAATTTTTAATTTTTTATGTATTTAGGGTGCATTTCAATTTTTTTGAAAACTGTTCATGAATTATTTTTGACGAGAACGTAAATAATCGAAGTAAAACAAAAAAATCTATTATAAAAATTAAAACCAGTATATTGGTAAAGGTAGTAGGTACAAAGTGATCAGATAATGTCGAAAGCACCAATATTATATTCTATATATGAGTATCTAATGGAGTAATAATAATTATTATCGAATATCGATCACTTTTTTTATATCTACCAAATAATTAAAGAAACCACAATAATGCTTTTATATTTTTATAGTGTCTTTTAGATTTTAAAGTGTCTTCTGAAAAAATGTAATATTGTTTAACACTTTTCCGTTAACTACTCGTATATCAGTTTTTAAACTCTAAGGATTACATTTTTAAACGCGTTTTTATTGTGCACATTTTAAAAATTTTTCCGGCATTAAAATCTTAGTCAGTTCGACCAATACATTTTATCAATATTTTAGATTCTGAGCGGAGCGATTGATTTTACAATGTTGTGTGTTTTTTTGTGTGTGTGTGTGTGTGTGTTCGTGTACACGAGAACGTGTCAAAATAATGCTTCAATTTCAAACTTTGGAGGTGGTTTCCGACAGCAGATAGCAAAATGAATCTAGTTGGTGTATTGGGGAGGTCATTTTCATTTATTTCTTTACGTGATTTAATTTTCAAAATTTTTGACTTTTTTGAGTTATTAATAGACCAATAAAATTTTTCTGAAAATTGTTTTTTTAAGTGTCGATAAAATTTTATGGCCCAATAAAAATACTTGAAAATTTAATACAAAGTTCCTCATAAGTTATTCTTATAGTGATTAAAAATGTATAAGAATACATAGACACAATTTTTTTTTATTAGCATTTAAAGTTCAAATATTGACAAAAATTCGTCAAAACCATGAATATTTGCAAATTATTTTGTAGGTATAATTCATAAAATTTTTTGTATAAGTAGCTAAAAGTTGAAAACTTAATACAAGGTTTTATACATGAGTTTAGCTTACAATAATTATAAAAGAACTTAAATTCTGGTGTATTCAGGCCATTAAAACATAAACCACCTTTTTCATCAACCATTCGAAATTATATTCTAGGCTGACAAATCATCACCGCTCAGAATCGTTTTTCGTATACAATGATACATATCATTGGATTCAAATTTAACACTCCTATATAATATATAATAATGATCCATACGGCACCTAATGTACAGCAGAGCGGTACCCACTTACCCACTTTTTATTCTTAAATCCCATATCACGAATATCATAATTTAATTTAAAATTTAAATTAAGTAATTGCGTTGGTCTTTGGAAATAAATTATATCGTGTGAATAATTGTTGTTTTGTCAATTAAGAATTTTGAAGCAAAGGTAAATGGAGTAGAATACGCAATTATTTACGTTATCCGATTATCTTAAATCCCTACTAGCGCCTATATATATGTATTAATAATATAGACTGGCGGCATTGACCGCCAACGTGCATTACCTATTATATAATTGATTTGTCAAAACGATTTATTACAACTGCCGTTCAAGTAAAACGGTCGTGTACTTGCAATGATCGTTTTCAATCACAAGTAAAACAGTATATATTCACCGGATTTAATACGCGTTTTGAATTGAACATCATATTATGTTATAGCATTATTACTATTATATTACCTGTGTGATTAATGACGTTCTGCTACAGGTTTAAAAGAGAACATGATCGCGTATTATATTATTATTCTTCATTCCATAATAGTCTACAGTAGTATCGTTTCATTGTCGTTCCGTCCGATGGCCATAATTTTTCTAATAGCTATAATAACGTTGTGTATATACTTTTAACACGGACAAAATTGCTAGCCATAAATTTCCACTAAGCCCGTGTCATGACTACATAATCATTAGCATGCGAATAACGGCATCGCATAAAACAGATATTGATTTTTAATCGTTCCGACACGGGTTTGATAATATTGTGATGATTTTTTATGGTAGATCATTGTGTTACAATGTGATCGATTATCCCGGCCACCTACGCGGTATGAAACGAGCTACCTAATATTTATCGTTCGGTTGAGCTTCCCGCAAGTATGACGCAGTGAATAACTTACTATATTATAGGCCGCTTACCTATATTATAATAAATATTTATCAATCGGAAAATTTGCTTTAAAGCAGTTGTCCTTCTTATCCGTTGTATTAAAACAAACTCATCTAATCTTACCGCCATTAAAATATCGTCACTCGTCACAGCGATATTTTAACACTAAAGTTTTACTCGAATAATGCACTTAAATTTACACTCGATGTAGTGTCGCTATAGTAGCGAGAATATAATTAATTATCGGTTAAACCGTTATTAATGTATGATAAATTGTTTAAATAATATACGCGCTACAACTATGACATTGTATAATAATAATCAAACCAGTTTCGGTAGGTTGACATTGCTTAGTGCTTCACGAGGAGGAAGAGTTTTCGATTACGATGAAAATCACACCGCCGTAACTTTAATTGGTTGTAGCGGCGTCTTGATTTTAATTGTCTATTGAACACAGTAAACAGATTTTTTTAATATGTATTAAGAATCATCCACTATTTTTATAGCTATGCGATTATTCCATAAAGTATGAGGAAAATTAAGACGAATACAATAATTATAAATAAATTAGTATTGAACACTTTTCTCTACTTTTTCAGTCTTAACTTCGAGTAGGTAGTTACAAATTATATATTTTTAGTGCAAAAGATTAAAGTTAAAATATTAAAACTTTATGAAACAGTCAATATTTGCATAAAATATTAAAAATGATGTTTTCAAATATTATAACTATAGAATGTTGTTTTTAAGTTTTGGAGTGTCTTACACATTTAAAAAGTGATAATACAAATAATAATAATCACAAAATTAAAATTGTGAAACCTTGAAATTCACCTAAATTACGTTTTGAAAGTTTGGAAGCAGTCTGTATGTAGGTTGATCACATATTATTTTGCCATGACGCACAATGATTTACAATTTTATTTAATGTACATATTAAATTTAAATTCATTGAAGTTTGTTAAGTGTTTAATAACCTTTAATAGTCGAACACTATCAAAATTTTATGAATATATTATGATCACCATTTCTCAATGGAAAGCTAAGGGTTTCAAGCTACCTAGTACCTAGGCATACTATATGCACTAAATTATTAAGTGTTTTAAGTCAATAGTTCATCAGCTGCATTGAACTTTAGTAACATTATAATTATACACAAATTAAATAAATTGATATATCATAAATATATCACACATTGATAATTAATTATGTATTCATTCACAGTGTAATATATATATATATATATATATATAATTTATTATTGTGAAATTAATAATTTTTCAAAAAAAAGTTATATTTAATTTTAATTTTAAGTAAGTCTGATGCTGTATAATAATTATGACGAAACAATATAATTTTAATTTTCTAACAAGTATTTATATGAAATTTAAGCACTTCAAATCGGATTACAATTTATGTAAATAATAATACCTCAACTCGGACACCAAAATATGTATTATATTCACCATCTAATATTTATTTTTTATCGGTGTTTCAAATTGCTGCTGATTTCTGGTCCTGAACGATCGGTAGGTATAGTGCATTTTCTAACGTTATACATATAAATATGTACAATATTGCCATTTCAATAATATAATATTAAGTTATCATGATGTACATAATATTATATATACAGTGTACTGTAGACGCACAAACAAACACCTAATATTGTATATCACGCGTCACTCGACAGTATATGTCTACCTTCGGAATACGTTAGATTATTTTTCGACACGTCCAGTCTTCTTTATTTCAATTTAAATTCAATTGTCTTAGCGTTATCGGCAAATGGCAATATTAAAGTGCTGCATGCGTCAGATGAGAGACAAAGTACGGTGTGTTAGAAATGAAAAAAAAGCTTTATTAGTATTTTGACTGTTTTTTGATACTCGTAACTCGCCCAACAGATATTGAACAGTATCTCCTGAATTACATGCAAACAATGTTAGGTATGTTTTTTTTTTATATATATAAATGTTTGTTTCATTCGTGATATTATTTTAGTACGTTTATTAGTTTTTATTCCTTTTAGATGAAATATTCACTACATCAGAAATTTTAAAATTAGAAGTATTTAATACATCGTTAAATTATCTTAGTAGGTATTTAGATATACATTTTAAGCTCATTCAATGTATTGTACAACTGTTTTATTTTGATTGTTTCATTTTGTATACAAAATATAAGATAATTATTATGTTTAATGATTCTTCTTAAAACATTCACCACAGGTATTGATAAAAAAAAAAACATTCAAACAATATTATTACCTTTTTTTTTTTTTTTGTACAGATCTTGCAGTTTTGTATTGAATAATTTGTTTTTGACTATAATATAATAATATAGCGTTCTAATAACTTTAAGATTTAAAATAAATTAAAAAATGTATAAGTGTGAATGCTTCCGTCGAAGGCAAGATCAAAATAGACATTTTTATTTATAATTAAATATATATAGTTATGTTGAAAAGTTAAGTACAATTACATAGAATATTAACGATTTGCATAATAAAAAAATACATGTTATACATTTCATACCTAGTTATTATGTGAAAACTGGTGCGTGTTAAAATAAATTGATATCTTAAAAAATCTCTAACTGATGATAGTAAAATAACATAATATCTATTTTTCCAAGAGTAAAAAATAATAATAATAAGCGCTTTTTCAATTACTACAAGTCTAGTGAAACATATCTGTAGGTAATTTAGCGATACATTAAAATAACTAAAATAGAGTGGGTAAAGCGCAGTAAATTGTAAGCAGCTCAAACAGTATAATTAATAATTATAAGTTCATTCCGACAAGAACAAACCTATTATACGTAAAAAGCATCAAGCTGATTGGTTTATTGTAATGTTATTGATGTAAATCTCAAATAAGTTAGTTGCATTAGCGTGTTTTTTTTTTTTGTTTTTATACTCGTCGAATTAACAAAAGTCATTAATTCATAAATGATTTCATGGTTTTACAAAGTAAATTTAAAAAAGTTTTAGCATACTTTAAAATTGTTTAATTGAAATTATGTTATTATATTTCGATTTTACGTATTTTTTTTTTTTTTAGCTTATTTGATGGTTTTTGATGGGATTAATACAATTTTCAATAGTTATAAATTATAATAAAAACTTTTATAATTAAAAACAAAGAAATTGGTTTGATATATTAATCTTACTATTGTTTATCGTGGATTCATGAAGACTATACCAATACTCTTATTTTGCTTTATCTGCTCGTATTATTTTAAAATAATGTTTTAATTAGGATTACAAATGGTGACGAATGAAATAACAATCGATAAGATATTTTTTACTTTGATATATACTTTGGTTGTATTGAGGTAACGGACCTCGAACAATCCGCGGTATATGGTTAATACATCAATATGAAAATATGTATTTTTTGCCACGAATATTATAATCTACCACTAATGATATTATTAAGTTCATATTATTATATTTAAAACACTATACTGCCCGCAGTCAGCATCTTGGCGGTGATTCGGCCACAACTATAATACGCCATAATATAATATCATGTATTATTATATGTCATATAATGTTATAAGTATTTATAAGTATAACATTACAATGCGAAAAACAAAAATCCTTCGGACTTCTATGACGTATGGAACTGAATTCGGTCTTTCCCTCCTCCCTCCCGAACTTGTAACTCTGTTTGTGATACTTATGGATGGATGGTCAATACGAAAATATCACGTGTATTATATATATTTATATACCGACAGGCGTATGACGTGTAATATATTAGGGCTGCGGTCACGCGCATGTCTCGTCCGTTTTTACTCGTGTTCGATACGGTTCGGACAATGCACACACACACACACACGAAAAAAATTAAGTTTTTTTCACCTTTTCTTTTCACGTCTTTTGTATTTCCGCTGTAATAATACGTCACGAAATCGTCTAATCGTTTTACGCACTGAAACAAACGCGCGCATAGGTACTGTATACGCGCACGTACCTAAATACGTATACCACAATATATAATATAATAATAATTACCCTTTTTATATACGTATACCCTGCACTGTATATATTACACAGTTGCGCGTCGTAATAACATCACTAATAATATGTAAACAGGTACACAATTCCACCATATTATATTCCGCTCTTGCGTTGTAATTTCCTTACGTCCGTTTCGTATTCTATAATACGTCGTACCTAATAACACACACCTCCGCGGCTACTAAATTATTTTATATTTTTGTAACGCGTATGCGGTATACTACGCGCAACGTCGTTAGATTATTACATATTATACATATTATAATATTGACGAATTGAATACAAACACACGCGCACACAAATGTTGTACTTAATGCCATGATGATGATGATGATGATGATGATAATAATATGTATATAGAAATTCGGTCTTGGCATTCCTCTCGGGGGTCGCGGTCTGTTTTGTGTTTAAATATATACGTGTAATATTTGTGTGTGTGTGTGTTTATTATAATATTGTGTATATTATTTAAGTATATACCTGTTATGCGTTATATATTTACTATTATATGTACCCTCGAGGTGTTTGGGTCATTAGCGCCGATGGGGTAGGTATGTACATTTGTGAGACCGCCACCGCCTCTCTGCGGGTAAAGGACCTCGGGCCGAGGGCGGTGAATCTGACCACCGCCGCCGTCGTAAGTCCGTTTCTATATTTGAAACTCGGTGGCGTCTGTGCACTCACTCGCGGTTATACACTGACGACGACCTACTAAAAGATATTACGTTAATTGATTAAATTTACGATATAATACTCATCATCAACATCGTAAAAATCGTCATACCGGTTTATCGTGACGTCCATTCGTCGAGTAAAATAGTAAATTAGAATGTAAATAGGTATACACTGACCGTGTTCGCAAGTGTGTGTGTGTGTGTGGGGGGGGAGGGTGTATTGAGACGTTTTTCTCAGTCCAAATATTTATTTTGTAGAAACGTTGTTCAGAGCGGGTTGTGTTAGAAATTTCAAAAACATTTAAGAAAAGTCAGAAATGTTAAAATGAACAATATACTTTAAATATATTTCATTTTAATTATTACTTTAATTAGTTTATTGATATTATATAAAAGTTTTAAATATTTTTTTAATTAAGTAAATTAAGAAGTATAATATATTTCATCTTTTGCTTGACTTTATTTTTAATCTTAAATAATCTTTATAAATTAAATCTCAATCCTCTATATTTATATTTGTGTATACCTATATATTAGTTTTAAATTTAATTCTTCAATCAATCAAAGATTAACAAAGTATATATTGTAATAACGTAAAAAAATATTAAATTAAATTAAAATAACTAAAGATAGATAAATCTTAAATAATGAGACTGTAAGTGTTGGATAGTGTAGAATACAATTATCACCTATCATATACAAATGTTAAATTTAAGCTATTACCTTCCTCCTTCCTACTGATCTTCGGGGGGCTCTCGAGGTCGTATATTCGAAAATTGTATTTAGTATTAGTTCACCGTGCAATAAAATTTGTATATAAAATATAATAGAAGTATGTAACAATCATACACCTTAATAACTGAGTATAGAATATATATTATATTGTGCTTTTGTGTACCTGGTAAGATAATACAAACAAAGTAATCCGTGAACACGAGAAACCAAATAAATATAACTCTGATTTAGCTCGTTAAAAGAAAGGTCCAGTCGTCGTTCAAAAGATATGGTGTATAGAGAGCAGCTAATATGGCTGGTCCTCATGTACCTACTGATGAAAAAACGATATACCGTCATATCGATCAAAATGACCGGTGGCTTTATCAAAGACCATTGCGTTTCCAAGAAACTAGTTTCCTTCTTGGCGGCAGAGTCCCTTAGGTTAGGGTTATGGTCTTGTTAAGCCATGCCTTGTCATCTGGCAGCACACGAGAAAGTCACACGTTTTACATTTCATTGTTACAAATATGTGTCAGTTACTATACGTGACCTTATAATGCGAATCGTCCCTTTCATCAGTGAAGAAGATTTATATTGATTATTGGGTGTAATTATTATCTGTAACCAACAACCTTTACGTTATTTATTTATTATTTTTAAGATGTTATACAACTATAATAACATATGCACACACGTACAATATATTATAAACAAACGATAAAATATTATTATTATATAATTTCTTCTGAAGATTCTCTAACTATGAAAGTCTCTATGTATGTTAAAAAACTTGAGATTTTAATGATATTAAGTAAAGACAAGAAACAAATAAAAATTTGTAGTTATTTGTTGTTGACATCAGGTGAATTATAATATCCACTTAAGATCAGGGTAGAGCTATTGGCAATGTAGGTACTCTTTGTACATTGGGCGATGGGGGCCTTACTTTTCCGACACCGAAAAAAAATAATAATATTTAGACAATCATAAATGTATTATAGGTATTTACATTTTGTTATTCACTATAGTTACCTGTTTTATTAAATATTTCTCAATACGATTTTGATTATTAAAAATATAGGTATATTGAATAATAATATGTACAACGGTTTTGATAAATTTGCAACTATTATTAAATAGGTAAGGGAATAATACAATATGATATACTATACCCCTTCTAGCTATCAATGCAGATGTCTAATCACAGAACTGCAGAAACTATACATAATTTAATGTTCATTCAAATTGTTGATTAATAAATTATCATTTAAAACAGACAATAATAATATAATGATATTAAAATATGTTAATGTATTATTTTGCATAATATTTGAAATCTGAATCGTATAATGCAATACGCTTCATATCAATGACGAACATGTAAACATGGACTTCTTTAATAAGTAAAGCTAATTTGACATTTTCTTAGCTAAAAAATATTTTACACGTGTAGGTATAGCAAGTATAGTGCTATCCAATCGTACTATATATTATATACATATGAGGTTTTAATATTATGACTGCAGTTGTAGTGTGGTATTACTTTGTATTTACAGTATTGTAGCTATAGTTCATCATTCAAACTAAATACGTACATTTGTAAGAGATCAAGTACCGACTCAATTTAACAATGATAATTGAATTGTAATATAATGTTGTAACTATTCGAATTTACTTTATATACTGGCTAATACTTATTTCAACATGTATACCGCGCATTGCTCTATTTTAATATATTATCATATTAAAACTAAACTTTATAAAGTACTTGATTAAAAAAAATAAAATAAAAATACTTGCAAAAAATCATTTTCTTATTTTTGTTTTGTATTCCGGGAACCGATCCCTTTCATTCAAATCTCTAAGAATTCCGTGGAATTTCCAAGAGTTCCAAGTTTCCAACCCTAAATTTGCGTGCAAGACATGTAACAGATTACTAGAAATTCATCTTATTTGATTGAGTTATCTGCAATTCTGAACATAAAATATTTAACTCGTGTAAATACCTATAGGCTATAATATAAAATTATAATACACTGTTTTACAAATATTTATCGAAATAATGGAACATAATATAATGTGCTAGTCCTAGAATACCACTGATATTAAAAACTTAAATTTGTCATTATTATCAAAATAAAATAATTGTAATAAAAAAAAAAAATCATATTGTGTATAGCAATTTAAATTTAAACAACATTTTGATAATTATTCAGAAATAACATTTATAATAATTAATTGATATTATTTTGTAATTTTCCATCATAATATTATACTTACTTTTAAGTAAATTATGATTTCACTTTAAAATCAATCTTAGTTAATAGTGTTTAATTAATATTGGTCAAAAAATAATATTTTAAAGATTGAATGAACAACTTGATGCCTATAGTTTTCACCTTACCCGTAATAATTTACTAAAAAAAGTATTTATTTTGGTGAAGTATTTTTATTGTAAATGATTTTACACCAACCTTCGATGAATACTGAATAGACAATTTTAAATATTAAATATTATGATGTATTTTAGTTTTGTTGTTCTTGTTGTATTTAGGTTTTATAAATCACTGTTCAAATTATTGTCAAATGTTCGCTTGATATTTTCAATTAATTAAACCTAAAAAGTTATGTTTACAACTTTTGATTTCGAGATAGATTAACAATTAATTGAAATTATTCACTAACATTTAATTGTAGAGTACCGCAACACTTTTAGAGTAATTTTGTGTACCTAAATGACGATGTTAAGTCAACTTGTGATTCACAAATTAATGTATCAAACATTTTATGTGGCACTGACATTAATTATTAAATGTGTAAAATTATTATTACGCAGGAAAATTTTTATTTAAACTGTGGCTATATGCAAGGACAAGAACACGAATTTAGTTATTCATATTAAAACTATTAAACTATTTACTATTTATTTTATTATTATACATAAATGACTGCAGCAAATTTACTAAGACTATATTTACAAGTTTATAATGAACTTAATACGGTATAAATAGTTTAAATGTTTAAATCACAAAACTCAGCTTAAACTTTGTTTAGACGTTTCTGGATATCAAGTTCTAGGGTTTTCAATTCGGGTAAGACAATTTTCAAGGAATCAAGGGATGCTATTTATTTTCCTTATTATTTACTTATTCTCAGAAGGCTACACTTGCGCTTCATAATAACTGTGGTATGGTTTAATGATGACATTGTGTTGATCAAATTTTAAGCGAACATATTTTATTATTAGATGCAAATAAAATATAGTATTGTATAAAATTGTCTAAACATGGTAAATATATTAATAATAATAATAATAAAAAAAAAAAACAATGAGCTATTTTAAACGTTTTATTTTATCTCCTGTGTATACCTACGTAAGTACTAAGTATTAACATATTTTACAAATGAAAATCAATTATTATCATACACGATTTACAATATTGATAGTAGGTAAATATTTAGAGGTTTTATCAAAGTATATTGAGTATAAAACCGTATATTGGATTCACGCAATATGACCCATTTCTTAATTGACTATGATGAATTAGACTTAATACTAATAAAGAAACTACAGTAATTAATAATAATGATCTCTGTGTCAAAAATTATTCTCCATAATTATTTTAAAACACAATCGTCTTTTATAAGGAAATGAGTTATCGAAGGTTTAACGTGAAGTAGAAATAATAAAATTTTAGAGCGATATATAACTTACAACTTAAAAGTTTATAACCATACCCTACCCGCGCAGATATGCTTAATAACAACTAGGTAGATAACTGATTATATTCTTATCAATAATCCTTGGTTGCCTGGTACTGGGGAAATGTTTACAAATATTGTTCGAATAACAAGAAACAATAAATATGGCAAATTAAATGACTATATTATATGTATATATTATTTTTTTTTTATTCAAGTTTCAAGTAGCCAAGTAAAGATATACGTCGTCGACCTGCTCTTATCGTATTTGTTTAAAACCACTCCCTTAACTAATTCCTGGCTACGCGATTGCCCATGTACTTGTATTAGACTCATAGGTTTATATATTACAGAATTAAATTCATTTTCGTTATAATATATTATTAAGTAAGTAAAAGGTCTGATCTGACAATTGCTCTGTTTTATTTTTTTAATATCCATAAACCTGTGTAGTCGTTAACAGTTCCATAATATCTGTGACTTAACCTACCTACTAATAATAATATCCACCAAATAAATTTATTTTATAAAATATTACTGCATTATACTGCATTATAAATACGTAGGTATAGGTTAGTTGCAAGTTTGCAACGTTGATATTTAATCACCTTGGCTAATTACTAGTCAATATAATGACAATAATTGTTTTTCTAATAACCAAATTTCCTAGAAATTTTAAATAATTTTTAACCGTCTCAGGCAATGATAAAATATTCATATATATTACTATTTATTACCTATTAGCTATTATTTATTACTTATTAGAATTTAAAACCAACATCAAAGTGCTTGTTTGTTTTATAATTCCAATAAAACAGATATTATATTAATTTGACTTAAAATATATATTATTTTACACACGTCATGACGTCCTACCTAACCATTCCTGGAGATCAAGATAGTACCTATCTTGCTAAAATCTCTCCCAACATAAATATATATACATGTATATAATTTATATCTTATTATAATTGATACCAAAAATTATATTATCGTTCGACGATTCGTAAAATATAAATACTGAGAAATTTTATAAGAATTTTTCTTATTAAATCCATTATATTTAAAACTAAATAATACTCCTGTACACAAGCGTTAGAACTGCCTAATTAATTGATCAAATGTTATAAATTATTACGGAGTATTATTATTTTCAAAAAAATATCTAGTATTAAATGATATTGTAGCCCACAGTATATTATTTTTCTTATTTAATAAAGTACACCTAAATATTTTAATAAGTGTTTTATTGTTATTAGAAATATAAATTAATTTTTAATTTTAATATATGAGTGCGTAATATAAATAAAAAGATTTTGCATCTTTAAAAAATTATAACAATTTATAATTATTAATTTTAAAATATTATTGTTGTTTTAAAAACTAATGTGATTTATAGGCACCGCATGTCAATAGTTTGTACAATACTAAAATCAAACTATATCAACTGATACATTTTTTTGTAAATTAATGTAATTACATTAAAGAATAAGTAATATAAAATAATCAAAATAAAGAGAACAAGAAAATAGATCGTTAATAAAAGCATTCCGGTCTTCCGGACTGCGGGAAATTTGTTCAATAACGGGCCTATTCAAAACTAATCGAAAACCATTGGTGCAGTTCATATTAATTATGTTTAATTTAAAAATTGAATATTTACTTTAAATATGGCCGGAAAATTCAATGGATATAAAAAGATTTTTGAAAATATTCGTCTTCCATACAATATGCTGCAAATCATTTATGAATCTAACTTGAACAAATACTCAAATAACAAATAACGTGTACTATGTTACTTATTAAAGGTGCCACTTGTTTCAAGAATTGTAATTATTGTTGGAGATTTAGAATTTTTCACTAAATATTTTTTGTAGTTTATGTCATAACAGAACATTGACAATTGATTGGATTTAATTTTATAAGATGTAAGGTTTTCGTTTATTGATAGTATAAATCTTTTAAGTTTTAACATCGTTTATAATTTGAGTTCCGGAACAAAAATGTACAGAATTTGCTGCTAACATGCAGGA
Source organism: Aphis craccivora (assembly GCA_009835225.1). Classification (NCBI taxonomy): domain Eukaryota; kingdom Metazoa; phylum Arthropoda; class Insecta; order Hemiptera; family Aphididae; genus Aphis; species Aphis craccivora. The sequence continues at coordinate 145,860 of VUJU01000067.1, forward strand.
AAGCATTTCAATAAGAAATCACAACCAATCATTTTTTAAATAAATTAAACAAATATATAAATAAACGGGTAAATAACTATTATGGAATGACAGAAATAATGGTTCTGTCGGTATTCGTTTCGTCGCGCTTGTCTTAATTTCTGTGGCGTCGATTGTTTTTGGAAATTCAAAGAAAATTATATAATATTAATAATATTATATTATTACTAGTGGAAAAGCCAAAACACCGAATCGCGTGCAAAAAGAAAAAAAGAGATAAAACCGTTTCCAAAAACCGACGACGAATCCCATACCGAGAATTCAATTCTAAATACAATTCATTATGATATAATTTAGTATCGTCGTTTCTGTACAACGTAATAATATTGTAAAGATCGGCGTCGTCGTCTTTGGCTCGGCAAGTGTCGTGTTTACGGCAGATTACGCCTGTGACACCGACACAGAGATGCATTGCATTCAGATCTACAAAAGATGATATTATAAATTACGTGACGCGTTACGTATGAATAAAATGCGTCTGCACACATTTGCCATCGGTATAATATGGTTTAACCGGAAATCGTTCCGTCGAATGATTCGTTAGTGCTATCGTTCGTCATGATATTAATAATAATATGTCTTATTTCGTCTTGGCCGATTTACGGTTTATTGCGTAATAATATTATTATATTATTACTATGTGATGAATAAAAGATAATATAATACCTAATATGTATACATACGTCTGTTTCAATTTTTAATAATACTATAATGGTTTTTATTGACGACGAATACTTCAGAAGTCAGAACAATGTGTTGTGCATAACGTCTTTGTAAAAAAAAGTGTATATTATAATATACGTACATACTAATAACAACGGCTGCATTTTTTTGATTTAATATATATTTTTTTTTTTACAGTCTTAAATCGAATTTTGTAATGAATTAATCTTTTTAATGTTTGAAACTTTAAACTGTTTCTTCGTACATATTTTCCTTACAAATCATAAATGGCAATTGTTTAATCGAATCCTAAAACTTTATGCAACATTCATTATAATTTGTATTTTATATTATTATGCATACATTTTTTTATAATATGCGAGAGTTGTACAAATTAAATGCTATGGACCAGACGTACTATGTACATACCTACTTGTAATACGACGATAAAACTTTAATATTTTACAAAAATGGTTATGCAATTCAATTGAATTACAACACTATTAGAATTTATTATAATTCTTAAGAATTGTTTATTATAGTTAATAAATACCTACTAACAATCAGTATTTGTAGGTAGTAATTAATAGATTGATTATAATATTCTTGGATATTTTATTTGAATTACTACCATAGTACCATGAAATATTAAATTTAATCAATTCAATTTTTTTTATCAAGGCTTGAATGTATCAAGTGATACTAACTTAAAGTTTCTTAAAGTTTAAACTAAAATAATTGATACATGATGCGAACATAAGATAGCATACTTCACTTTTTTATACTAATACTAATAAGTTTTTTTTTTTTAATTACATCGCGTTATATTATTATAATATTTAAATATTTTTTATTTGCAGAGTGAAAGCATAAAATATAAACTTTATATTATTGTATTGGTACAAAATTATTATAAAATACAAACATTTGTTTTTTTTCTCTCGCAAACTTGATGAAATCGGAAATTAATTTACACAGACGGCATTATGGATAAATATCACAACTTTTGATGTATATAGGTATGCAAAGACCTGCGTTTTTAAAATAGAATTTTCCAACGTGATATGCATAATATTGAAAAAAAATCGCCAATTGTTGATTCGCCTAAACTTAATTAAAAATATCGAAACTAAATTGTAATTACATTAATACAAATATTTATATTGAACAATAAATTCCAAATATTATTCAAAAATGTACATGTATATGATGTATTTTGAAAATTACGTAGATATAAAGTCCATTTTATTTATAGTTATTATTTAAATGGTAGATACTATAGTTGGTTAATTGTTTATAACTTCAATTAATTTGATTTTTTTTTTTTTTTGGTTTTATGTTCATTGCCTACTTTAATAGTATACTTAAAAATAGTATACTTTAATTAGTATAATATTAAGTTGAGTTTATAAATAAAATAAAAAACAATTATTTTTCCATTTTATTTTATTTAACTGCGACTTATCATGTATAAAAGTTTATAATTTATTTTTACAAAACAATACATACAAATTTAGAGCAAAGGTTGGCAATATAGGAGCATTTTTTTAATGCTGGTTTTCTGGTATTTCACACATTACAGATAATTTTATTGATCTATTTTTATGATGTACCTACCTATTTGTAGATGACAACGACGCAGGAGCTCATCGTTTATCGCCTGTTCACGATAATCCAACAATTTATTAGAATTCATTAATACTTAAGTTTTTTTTTAAATTTTTTCGAAATTTTTTTTCAAATTACTCGTGTCTGAACCACATACAACTTGATTGCCAACCCCTTTTTAGAAGTGCCTGTTTACCAACATTGAATCCATTAGTATAATTAAAAATTATTAATTATGCACACAGCATATAATATTAAATCGGTAATTATTTGATTCAGCGAATACTAAACCGTCCCTATTTGTATAATTTAAAATATGTGTATTGATGTTTCGAATTTCACTGTGATAACGATATAGCTTTGACATGTTTTTACTTTTTAGAATATACACTAATATCATACATAATATATCACAATTCACAATATGCAAACAAATAATAAAACACTGCAGTAAAAAACGCAAAAAAAAAGTTTTCAATAAAAAAAACTTTTAGTGGTTTTGTATACCTACTTGAATATTACAGGTTGCTTTAATTCAGACTTACAACACTCGTAATACACGATATGCATTTTACCTACACAATGTACTATTTAGTATACTAACATTTTTTTTGCTCAATCCGTGGAATCAACATTACCTATATAATATTTATATATAATTTTTTTTCGTTTACTCGCATACCGCTGGCTGAATTGACATAAACGAATGCATCGTACATAGTATAAAGGTATTAAAAATGAATTAATATAAAATACTGCAGAGGAAAATAATTATTATTTATAATTGGCCGTCATAATATTGTCTAACTCGAGCGTAACACAACGATACATAATAATATAATACCGCATTACGTATACACAATATGCCTGTATTATGATATAATTCGCCTTCGATTTCGGAGTCGTTTACACGTTTATTGTGTGTAATATACCGAATTATGCAGTTTTATTATAAATTTTTATATACGCACTTGTACGCGTATACACACGATGTTACGAACCTACCCGTGTAGTTGTTTTTACATTTATACGTATACCTATTATAATACTAATGTGTTATCGTGAAGTCTGGAAATATGCGCGTTGTACACACTCGACACATATTTTTATATTATATATACAGGGTGATTCAAAATTTATGTTACAGCCATTTTAACGTATTGATATTCAAAATAGAAAAAAATGTACAATACACAAGTTTTTTGATTTAGAAACACCTTAAAACCCCCCTAAGATATTTAAAAAAAATTATAAAATGTATAAATCATTTTAGATGTTTCTAAATCAAAAAACTTGTGTATTATACATTTTTCTCTATTTTGAATATCAATATGTCAAAATGGCTGTAACATAAATTTTGAATCACCCTGTATATGTATGTATGTATTATAATATAATGTGCACGCTCGTTCGTTATCGACGATGACGTTTGGTCCGTTGTTACGCGGCGGCGATAATACGTAGGCAGGTATAATATCATGTCGGACTGCGCGAGGTGGCGGCACTAAATCGTAAGTATACCATAAACCTATGCCTACCACGCGCGAGTGGTGGTTGAAAATAGGCACGTAAAATAACAATAACACTCGGATCAAGTGTATAAAGAGATCGCGAAGTACTACACAATAATATATTATTATCATAATATTAATAACGTTGTGACGTTATAAGACTCGGCTTGTCGGCGGCGACTGTCGAAGCAGGCGGGTGATGCAATATAAGACGTCATCGGCGCGAGTATCCGCACACCGATTGCGTTATCGTTTCGTTAACAGTTCGACTTGTCGCAGTGATTTATTGGCTTTTATTCTCCGCGCCACCAATCACACACGCACAACACACGTTCTGTTATAACTTACAATATTATATGCTATGCTTAACTATGTATTACAATATTATTTTTATTATTGTAATACAATGTGCAACAATATCATAATGTATTATTATTGTCGTTATTATAATATTATACGCCTATATAATAATACGACAGTGTACACCCGGATGTTGTTCGTGCGTAGACGGCCGGGGCATCGCAGGTCGGGCCGTCTCGCGAGGAGTTGACACTTGTCTTGATGGTTCGTGAACGGGCGAGGGAGCCGTCAGCGGCGGTGGGTTGTGGCCGGGCAGGTGACCGTGTGAACGATTCGGGTGTGTGTGACCGAAACCCCCCGGACCGGGGCGCGCACGTTTCAAGGTGTAGTACGGCTGATACCAACTCGGCCCGTTATCGTGTTAATGAAATCGTAAATTCGTGTTTTAAGTGTGTTAACAAGTGCACGGACGTTTGTAAGTAATAATACAATGATTACACGGCCCGTTAACGATAACATTATTACACACCTACCTGCCCGCTGTATGTGTGATGTACCGCGTGTGTGATATTTTTGGACGAAATGACTGGCAACATGAATTATGTAAAGGCGATGGACGCATTTAATAATGTATATTATTATGATATATTATATGGTCGTGTCTTACGCTCAAGTGTTGAATGATTTATATTCTTTTATTTTTTTGTATTATATAAAAACGATCCGTTCATACTTTACGCGCGAGTTATAATACGCGTTTTACAGAATAAACGTGACGACTACCTCAACCCTCGAACGATGCAGTATGAAAAGAACGAATAAGGATAGTGATGATAATGTTATTATGGCCGGAAATACGCTGTTTAATCACGCTAAGGGACCCTTCCAAATATATATATATATATATTATACAGATGATATGGGTAAGTACTGTGACTACTAAGGTGGTTTGCCAATTATTATGATCACCTCCATTTTTATTTTACTTACTTAAAGACTGTATTTTCGAACATACACTCTAACACTATTCGAGGAGTGTCCTGTGCTGATACGAATTTCGTTTTTTTAAATATAAGCCAACTTAAATTACAGTATAGTCATAAATCATGAAACGAACAACTTTTTTTCTCGGAAAGTGTGGACTTATTTAATATTATTAAATATTATATTATGTAGGTACTAATATATATTATACTATATTAAGGAATAATCTTTTAATTTAGTTGGTATACATATAACATGCCGGTAGTCCGCATGTCCGAGAAGCACTAACATTTTTATAAAATATACAGTTATTTTTATGTAGATTAATTATATATTAATAATTAATAAAGTAATTATTATTATAATTTTAAAATTATCATTTTTGTCGTATATCTTACCAGGATGGATTTTATTGTCTATATAGTATACTAATATATAGTTACATAACTCGAAAACTACTTCTTTGAATTGCAATTTAAATAGATCAACATTTTCAAAAATATACAGGAAAAGAAGGTGGGGTTGTTATCGTTATTTTTTTAAATGTATTCAATAATAAGAAGAAAAATATACGGATGAACACTGAACAAGCTTATAGTACAACCGCGATAGAGATTTGTTGTAAATTAAAATATTATTCTTTGTAGGCATTATGCACCCGGCCACGTAATGACCGCGTTGAGACATAATATTTTGTATCAAAGTTTGTATCAACGTTTTGTTAGTATTTTTTTTTTCCCCGTACGTCGTTATCGGCACACATTTTGTATAGGCTAAACGGCCGCCACCGCCGCCGCCGTCACCGCCGACACGGTACGCGACGACGAAGGTTGATTTACGACGTGCGAAGCTTGCAATTATACGGTCGCGACTATATAATATTATTATTATATTGTAACGTCAAACGGAGAGAAATGGAATGAAAATAATAATAATAACACCGAGTACGCCACGGCAGACTGTCGTGCATGTACATGCGACCCGGTCGCTGCAGTAGTAGTTAAAGCCGCAACAGCATTATATTATAGTGTAATAATAATATGTACGACACATAATATTATTATACGCTTTTATTATATATTTTACTATAGACAGCTGCAGACTGCTGCTACACACCATGTTGCCCATCGAAATAATATGTACATACTTACAATAATAATGTACCAACGCGCGTCGTATACGCTTGAAATGTATATTATATAGTAATATAATATTTTATGACGTTTTCGTTTGGTGGAATATGTATTATATAGTTGTTGAAAATCGACCATCGACGACCGCGGTTATTATTCCAACGTTTTGTGTATAGTGTTTATTTTGTGTGGCGGTCATACGATAAAAAAAAAAAAAATTACGACACCCATCGTCTGCAGAGTCGCGCACACGGGGTATAAAGAATATAATATTATATACAGGGCAAGACGAGAGTCGTAGTCGCGACGATTTTGTTTGCTATTTTATTTTGCCAAAGGTTTAAATTTATAAATATCGGTTTCTCTGAAAATTATATGAGTATCACATTTCCGATTTTTAATTAGAAAAAAAAAATTGTTTTCCAATAGGTTGCACCCGTAAAACAAAATATTAGACGTATAATACAACGCACATTTGTGTCAAGTGATGTCTACACTGTCAACCATTCAAAGTGAACGACATACTGAAGTCATAATAAAAGTACGTTATTCGTTATTGTCGACAACTATAATTTAGTCACATGATATTATTCGTCTAGAGAAGAACGAGCTGTTTTAAAATAATGAGATATTTATCAATGAATATAAGAATTAAATGTAGGTATCGATGTAAAAGGTAAACAGAACAGTTGTGTTCCACAGTAAACGCATAAAAGATATATAATATCTCAGTCTGCCGACAAGCGAAAAGACCTTTTGATTATATACCTACATACAACTTTTTTTTTTGTTTGTTTAGCATCACTTAAACTATGCAATAGTAGTATGCATAATTTCAGTATACAAACCAAAAGGTTTTAACCCGTTAAAAAAAATATAATATTACGTTAACTGAAACATCACTCATTGTTTGACTATGCATGATTTTTTTACGTAATTAATTTAATATTGTACTTGCAAATACTATATGCCTGTAAATTATAAAAAAAATATGTATGTATTTACGACCTAAAAGTTCTATTGATGGATGATATTGGTGTAATATATTTTTCCAGTACAAGAATAATATTTTGTAAGCATTTTTGAATTAATAGATTTATTAGTTCCACAAAAAAAAAAAAAAAACCTACAATTAATATTTGTTATATCTATTCTAATACATAGTCTATACTCTATAGTTATAGTTTATTAATTATACTGTAATAGGTACATAAATCAAATTATACAAACAAAATAATCTGTTTGACATATTGAACCGATAAAAAAGGCGATTATCATAGTTTTAGAAAAAGAGTATTTAATTATATTAATTTATTTAAATGGAATGAAAAATTAGCTTAACCAAACGCATCTGATGGAAGTATAATTCATAAAAAAAACTCACCTTAAGGACGGAGAGCATTAGCGGGAATGATTCATGAACATGTTTTCTTTTCGCCCACTTTATTGATTATTGATTAACATAATATAAACTAATAAAAGTGTTTTAAAATAAAATGTTATGGAAATTTAAAAGTGCCTTGTTGGCAAATTTTTATCAATTATTATTTTACTATAGTAATACAATTATAATAGTTTGTAACACAACAAAAATAATGAGTTTTAAACATGTTTTTGATCTTTCTTCGTGTTTTACTTACTGCATCATAATAATCATAATAATATAGAAATAAATCTGGTAAAATCAAGACCGAAATACCTTTATAGGTTTTAATTGAGTAATATTATTACAAAAACACAACATTTTTGTTATAGAATTATTGTTATTTTTTTTTGTTGTTGCTTAGGTTATATTTAGATTATTATGGTTTCTTTAATACCTATTTTTAAATTCAGCATGTTTTGAAAAATAAAACTAATATGTGTATTATTGTACTACGTTTTAATAAAATTAAAAACAATATACATTTTGACTTGTAAATCCTTGATATTTAGCTAATTAAGTTAAAGTTTTGTAAAGATACATACAAGGTTAAAACTATTTATATATATTTGAAATTTGAATTTACATGCGGTGTAACACTGTAACATAAAGGTGAATCAGTAATAGGTACATTACCTTTACATTTTTTAATAAAAATTAACTATTTAACTAGGCATAATAAATTATATTACCTATATTTTATTAACTGCATTATAATTTTTACACAATATATTCGTATATAATATACAATAATTATAGTAAATATAAAATAATGAAGGTATAATATTTTAGTAGGTATATTTGGTATATTTAATAATATTAATATAATAATCCATGTTATTTTTTTTATTACGCTGACTGAAATTTCTAAAATACGAATATAATAACTTTGCTTAGTGTCAAAATTATTTCTTTCGTGTCTTCTGTCAACCGCTGTCACGTTTGTTTGAATACAGTTATAAAGTTTTTGTATTGATTTGTACATCAGGCACTATGGCCATTATAGCGTTATATTATATGATGCTTTTCATTTTTGAAAATACTAATATCGTTAGTTAATGGTTTTCCAGTTACATCATTTGAGCTTTATACATTTTACATTAAATTTTATTGACAAATGAGTTAAAAATTAAAATAAAGCATGCCGTATGATTTATTTGTAAATTTAATTTGTTTAATAATATAACGTTAATGTTTATTCATATTAAACAAATATACCTAAAAACCTTGATAATATGACAAATAATCTACAAAATATAATAAAAGAAACAAAATTTAAAATGCTGACTTCTAGGCAGTAAAGTTTTTTTATAATTCGTTTTAAATCTTAATTTTTAAGTTTAAGAACTATAAAATTATTTTAGTATTTTCAAAGCGTACCTAGGATGTATCAATATTCAATAGTATCATAACAAGATAACGAAATAGTAAGTAAGTTAATCCACTATTTATGTAAACTGTATTTTTAAAGGTTATCTACAACAATACAAATGTATAAACTCATTGGAGTAACAAAAACCTTCCATAAAGTACCACATAAAACTATTTACCGGTTAGAGCCAAATATTTACATTTTCGAACAGAAACATTATTATCCGAAATTATTACTTAACTAATAAAATATACTAAAGCATCCAGTAATACCGTAATAGCTACTATATTATACTATTTAATTGCAGGATGGCCCATTATAAACATGTACTAAATTTAGTGAAGAATCGTACTTGTCTTATATGAGCTGCACAAAAAAGATTATCTACCTAGAAATTCTGCGGAAAATAAATGTTTTTCAATACTATATATTACTCTCATTTTATACTTACCTACCGTTAGGTTACTACCAACACAATTGAAAACCATTAATATCCAAGATTCACTGAGAGGTAGTAAATAATTTTGTTTTATAATTAATTGTAGCATACAAGGACCTTATACAATTTTTAAAATGGCAACTATAATTCTAATTTCTAAATAAAGTATTTACTTACCTATTGATTTTTGATTTGTCAGTAAATATTTTTAAGGATATTTTATATTTTTATGATAAATATATTATTTTTTAGCTATTAATAACTTTTTTTCGAGTACTAGTTACTTTCTAGTATATTGTGTAGTACTTTAGTAAGAACCAAATTATTATAATATTATATATGATATTACTTACTATAATTGTATATAATATACCTACTGTAAAATGTACTTATGAAGATAATATAAGAAACGGTTTTAAGTAGATGGAGATTGTGAAAATATTTTTTGTTCAAATATTCAGATTTTACTCAATTTTAGTGAAAAATAATTTTTTTATTTATCATAATTAAATAATTATATTGTTATAAAATTTACAATTTAGAACACTAAAATATCTTCGTTGCATTCAAGCCTCGGTAGCGCAGTAGGCAGCGCGTAAGTCTCATAATCTTAAGGTCGTGAGTTCGATCCTCACCTGGGGCAATACTTTTTGCAATTTTTTCCTTTACTTTTTTTGTACATCATTTATAATATTTTATGTTACCGTTTTACGTTTGACCGAGTTATAAGAAAATTGCTAGGTGAGGTAAATATTTTCTTAAACTTATTAAAAAAAATAACAAAAACTAAAATATTGAACAATATAGGTATTTTTTTTTGTTTTTATTATTTAAAATTATGATATAAATAAAATTGTTGTATATATAAATAAAAATATATATATAAAAAATCTTTGATATTAAAGCCGTGTACAATAAAAGTATTATTAGTTTTGATTCACCTATATACGTGAAAATTAAACGAGATGTGTAAGTTTAAACTCAATAATAATAGGTATAGCTCGAGGTATAGTATTTATTATTAGGTACTCTTAGAATTAATAAATAACAGAAAATTGTTCATTATCGTCGTAATATACATAAATGGTAGTTAATTTTTAGATTTCACTATTGTGCTTATAATAGATTAAGTATTAGAATAACGGAAGAACTTTTCTTGGTCGTTATTATATCACGACATATAGCGCATCCATAGTATACAATATATATATTATATATTTACGTTAGAGGCTTAGCCGTAGACAAGTAATAAAAGTACCTATCGTTCGATAAACTGTGATATAAGTATGCAAAATGATAATTTAAATATAGTTTTCGTTAGGTAGGTACGTGTATTTTGCAACTAATATAAATAATAAAATATATATTTTATTAAAAATTGTAGCGTTTACTTGCATCTATATCTGTACGTTCATAATTTTTTTTTAAATGTGTGACGAAAGGTTATCTTTCTAGAAAATTATTCTGAAAATTGTTTTTAATTGAAATCATTTTTATTTTTGCAATAAGCAATAGGTTAGGTTAAAACTAGGTTATAAGGTGAAAACAATAAAAATAATCCAAACGAAAACCTATATTGTATATTATTTCCACGAAACGATTATGGATACGTAATGCCATTCACTAACTACATAACTCAATCTTATAAAATTTTATAATTAAATTCAACTATACCTTTGAATTAACTATGCAATAGATTATTATTATTTTTTTAATATTATATTTAATACACACAAACTTAATACGTTTGAATTATTTTTTCTAAATATGCAGTCAATGCACTTTTACCTAATATTATATCCTATGATAGTGCGTAACATTTTTTTCAACTATGTATAGGTGTATAGTTATTTATTGATTTAGACATCTTAGATATTTTCATGATATAATAGTATATAATACTATGTATGTCAAATACTTTCTTGAAGTCACATCCTTATCCTAGACGCAGTATATATTATAATATAAATGTAGGTACGCACATACGTATATACTATATTCGTATGTTGTACGTATTTGTATACTTAATTTCCTTGGAGATTTGATTTTGCCGGACACCGGAAACAGGAACTGAAACTCTTATTAAGCTAGGTCCCTGTCCGAAATCCTACTACGATCGTATTGTTACGGTCAAAAAAATCGTTACATTACGGGCTGCTTGCTGCAGTAGGTATAACAAATGTAGCGTATACCAATAAACTTCAAAGGAATCCATACTATGTGTACTTACGATTGTAACGAACAAATCAACCAAATATACGAAATATTTGTTCGATTTGTTCGTTGCCTGTCACGTTGACCAATAATTGTTGTATTCAATACATATCAATACGGCAGTCAGTGTGGCAGTCATATATTATTATGAAATCTGTTTTTTTTTCGATTTGTAAAACTCTTTTGACAAAAGTGACAATATTGTAAACATGGTACATGGATGATCAACTGATCATCGTATATTTTTTTATCTGGCCCGTGCTGCATTTTCAAATAAATTACTTTATATATAATTTTAGTGTTGTCTATCTATATTTTATTTTGTTATGTTTTTTAAACTATGTTTTAAACATAAAAAATAAGAATCTTTTATTATTTTTTCTTTTGCTTTCTATATTCTCTGGTCTGATAGATTTAAAAATGTTAAAATTTGACTTTTTAGTAATTATAAGTTACCCGTCCTGTTATATAAGTATATATTATACTTTATAACATGCGATAAATTCAACTGCTTGATATTAAATTATTATAATATAGTATAATATATCTACTATACGAAATACTATAATTATTTTGATTTTAATAGTTTGAGTTGGAAGAAATGTTAACTATTTTATTATGTTATATTATGACATTATGTAGTTTTTTACAGTAATATTTTGATTTTTGAGGCGTATTAATAGAATTAGAGGTATATTTTCAATATTATTTTTATCAATAGAATGATTTAATAACAGATAATATAGAAATATCTATATTTTTTTGTTTTGATAATTTTTAAAACTTAAAGATACTTATATACTACAATGGTTACTGGTACAGATCTGTGTCATTTTAATCAATGAAAAAAAAAAATATTTTGACTTTACAGTCATGAAAATAATAACCATGATAAGTATTATATTATAGCGAGGAAAATTTTAGTGGGTTTATTTCAGTAGTGGTTACTGGTAATGTTTGAAAATTTTTGAAATCGGTTTGTGAGTTTTGCTAAGTGGTATTGTAGGAACTACTGTTGTAACATAACTAGCAATTTTACAAAACTCTTTAAAAACATTTTGAGCATTTGAACGCATGTTAAATTTGAACAAAGTATAGTATACTTCATTCATCATTTAGATACATCTATATAATATGTATGAATACAATATAGATGTATACTGTACATGGTAAAAAAGTAAAAAGTAAAGAATATTATAATAAAATATATATTTGGATGGTTTATATTATTCTGAAAATGAAGACAAAAAATTGAATAATTTTGATTGAGCATTTACTCCCTCCTTTCATTTTGTAAATAACTATTTGAAAGTAATTTTGCTTAAGTTGGGTAACAAAAATATATTCCCATTACGTGCCACAAAAGGGTTGATGATAAATTACCTGCAAGGAGGGAATATAGTCTTTTTTTTGAGTTTAACTAAATAATTATGGCATTTGCATAAAATAACACATTATTATCTATTAATAAACTTCAACAAAAGTTATTTTAAATCCACAATCTTCAAATTATATAAACAAAAATACTTTATTATACATGTATTTAAAAAAAAGTGCATTTTTTCAGCTATTTGAATATATTTGACGGATTTAGTTTAAAAACTCAATGATGATGTCCATCATAAAAATTAGTTAAAACAAAGTTAACTAAAAATTAAAATATTAATAACACATTTTTGTTGAATCAATCATTTTATATCGGCTTTATTTAATATTGAGATAAAAATATTAAATGATTTTCACACATTATTTAGGTTATTTACCTATCTTCCTATATATACAAGTTACGGATGTTCATTTGTTGTATTATATTATATCTATATAGTATTGAAGATATACGAAATTTAATATTTTCATTGAAAACAATTTGATAAATAATAAAAAAATTAATTTTAATTTAGGTATAGATATATTATAGTGTTTTATAAATAATATTTAAAAGATATAAAAAACATGTGGGTTTTCAGCTTTCTAAGTTTAATCATTGATCGTTGATTTAAAATTAATTAAATTGTCTATTTTTTACATGTTAAATGAATCAATACCACATTTTATGGTAGAAAATTGAGTTCTATACAATAAACGTTTTCAATTCAAAATAATTGTTAAATAACGTGAATATAATTATGTTTCAAATAAGATCTTTTATTCCCAATATAAACGTACGTAACATTAAGTTCAGCCAGATTTAATGAAATATATATATATATATATATATGTCATTAACCATTTATTTTAAGTGAATAAGTTATTTAAAAGAAAAAAGTGAATATGGGTAAAATCATTCTGCTATAAATTAGGTGTCGAGTGTATTTATTGTCATTGCGTTAGGTACTGTAGTATATATTTTAATATGTTCAATTTGAATTCAATATTAAATCATTGTAATATTGTATACAAAAAATAGTTTTGAGCAAAATGACAACTTGCAAACATCCTATATTATTACTATAAGTACAGGTATATTTGTAATATATATTCATAATACATTTATTTTAATAAATTATTAAAATACCATATATTTTATGTTGCTAATAACTTAAGTTCTACATAAATTAAGTTGATGCGTTGGTTAATTAAAAGTATATCTTGTAATAAATGTATAATGGTATTAGAAATACATTTTCTATTAGCGAAATTATGTTTGATTGAACTTATTTTTGTAAATTTTGTCAGCAATATTTTTAAGTAGAAGTATTTTTGTGATAAATGAATATTTTTAAAAATAATTTAAAAATACTGAAAAATTGCACATAAAATCCAAGATGGCGGATACTTCCGGACCTCTGAGCGTTTGCGACTTTTTTTTGGTTAATCAGAAACCCACAACCAAATTAATTTTCTGTGAAGTTTCAAAACTTTCCGATTTAATTTCTAAAAACACCTTTTTTGAAGCTTAAATGACTGGACTAATAATAATTTAATAATTAAGAATGGGTACTGTAGTTTTTTGAGAAATTTTAAAACGAATGAACAACATTTTATAAAAGATTTAAAAACCAATTAAAAAAAAATATATATATGTAGGTATGTTGGTATTAAGTTTTTTATGTTTTGATTGATAGTTGTTACAAGTGAAACGGGAGCACCTAAAAGTACCACTCTCCGTTAAACCAGTATGTCAATTATCATTATATTATATATATAATATAGGTTATATATTTTTATACTACATAAAGAATTTAATGGTATAGTTTATAATCTATATTCTATAGATGTAGTTGAGATTATTCGATTTTTGGTTTCATGTATAATGTATATAATTTATATACTTTATTTCGACAGTAGTATTAAACTACTATATGATAGCAACAGTAGGTAAATCGACATTTGTTAAAAAATAATACAAACAACGAATTATTCTTTTTGTATAGATTTTTAAGTAGCACTTGTTTGAATTTTAGTAAACAATAAAGCATCTAAATTCTACACGTTATAGGTAAAACAAAATTGTTTATTAAGTACAGCGTAAAAAAAGTTAAATATGTGATGTTCACTTTGAATTGGTAACTAACGTTTGATATATTTTAGTTATTTCTCAACAAATAATATTATTATTTACTATTACCAATCATAAATTACAATATTACCTACTTATTGTTTTTAATATACTATACTTGTTTATTTTTACACTCTATAGTATGTAGACATATATTTATTTACTATAGTTTTTAAATTTGACTAATATATAATAATATAAAGTAGTATTCACACACATGAAAATATGAAATGTATAAAACATTTAAAAGTTAGATATTGTACCTAAAATAAATAAAACCATGCAGATGTATAATATTATCAAATCAAATATTTAACGAAAAAATAACTTTTTTGTTCCGTTTTAAGAGCTTTTTTATGATGTTAAAACAATATCAATAATATATTTATAAGTGATTAACATTGTGCAAACAATTTTAATTGTTTTAGGTATCCATTATTTATACAATGCAATAATAAATTTTATATCATGAATATTATAAATTATAATATAGTCACCTTGGTAAAGCATCACATATTTATATTTTTATAATATCATTTTACATTAATTTTATCTTCTAATGCCAAAATGTTGTTTATAATTTAGTTAAAACACATATTTTTATTTTTAATCACTATTTAGTTAATGAATACTCTATACTCCTATCTACCTATTTTTAAGTATAATTTCAAACCATTTTTTTAATAAGTTATATAATATGAGTTTTTATATTTTGAATTTATTATGTATTTTAAATTGAGTTTATAGCGGTGTTTCTATTGATTGGCTAGAGGAAATTGATTTAGAAATCGATGTTTCCGTAAAAAAAATGTATAACAATTACGAATTACAAACTATTTTTCTAGTTTGATTTGAAGTTAAAATTTTAAATTCGTGATGCAAGCTAAGCATCTACTATAAGAACACATTTATTTGGGGGTTAGACTTAGGTTACAAATTCTGATTTTGTAAATACAAATTATTACATATTGGTCATTAATTAAAAAAAATAAATAAATAAAATATGCAAATTTTCACTTTCGGTGTACCAAACTGATTAACTCATCTATTTTTACCACTGATCATATATAATATTATTATTAGGAATCGTATTAAGAATAGGTTAATTGAGCAAATTTGTACATGTTATACCTCATTGTAATATTGGTATATTATGCTGTATGCCTCCGGCTCTCCGGTCACTTGTGATCCGCATTATACTATTTATAGCTCCGTTTCACACAGATAGGAAGTTAGTAGTTCCATTGAACGCTTCTCAATGCTTTCATGAAAGCTTGAAAGCTCATTATTATGTACATGATAATATACAGTGAATGTTAGCCAAGGGCTTTTGAGTGACTTGAATAATGTGTATAGATAATATTTTCTATTTTTATTTCAGTTGCAATATTAAAATATAATTTTAATTTTGTGTGTGGAAATACAATAGCGAAAAATTTACACGGATAAAAATGACATACCTACTTTATTAGTTTAATTACCTTGATGCGCATTTTACTGCATTTTAATGACAACACCAAAGTACGATAGCGAATTATACCATTTAACGTTATTTTTCAGTTTTAATAAGATTTAAGAGCTATATAAGACCTACAATGAAAGAAGACGTTTAAATACAATAACCTTATTTAATAAATAAGAAATAGAATTTTTGAAATTACTCATTTTAGGAACATTTTAAATGAAAGTGATTTTGCTGGTTCAAAAGCTAAAAAGATATTCCGTAGTTTTTTTAAGCCTGTTATATCTATTTTCTCATATTTAATGAATTGTGTCGATTATTTACGATTCTATGTACATACATGACGTTAAAGAATTAATATTTAATAGTATTTTCTAATAAAAGTTATAATATAGTAAGTGTCCTTATTAAGTATTTGTCCCTATTAAAATAAATAAAATCATTCACTTTGTCTGTCGTCAGATAACGAAAAAAAAATATCATTATAGTATAATATTATAACTTATTGTAGAAACTAGAAACGCTTATTCTTTTTTTGGTAAAATAAAACGATTTATCGATTCCAAAACTTTGATTAATATACGAAGCGTCTATTCTAGAAACTGTCACTAAAAATAGATCTCTTTCTGGGAACTCAACGAATCGTTTGCATTATTGAATACATATTTTATCTTGAGATTTCTTGATAACGTCATAATAAATTATAGTTCTTCAAATTTATTTAAATGTGGAAAAGTTAATTACCCCAATACCACATACTACAAAGTAAATGTTTCGGATGATTGACTGAATTCGTGTTAGCAGCGAATGCAATATTATATATTTATAATGTATATCACAATTCATAATATATATGAGTAGTATTGACAAGTGGGAATTCAAAATGTATAACAAAAATTAAATTAGTTTGTGTGATTTATTATATTTTAGTTAATTTATTTAAATATGATTTTTGTGAACGTTGAGTTATGAACTATTGGTAAATCAATGGGAAAAAAGTATTTTATTATTAAAATGAAATTTTTTTTAAAAAATGTAAAAAAATAATTATAGCTATAAATAAGATATGCACTTTGTTAAAAATAGGTAAATAATAATATTAGTTCACGAAAGAAGAAAAAATATACCATTAGAGTTTTTAAATTTATCTTTTATTATAGTACTTATAACAATTTAATATTTAATTTATAGTTTACTCACCAAAAACGTTTGACGCTAAACGATCGAACGATCGGTGGCCATACGCAATACTATGTATGACAAAACTTGTATAATTTCAAAACGTATACTTGTTTCCTCCAATATAAGTTTGCTGTTAATTACTCTAGTGACGTATTTACATATTGCAAGGATAAACGATTTTATATTATCCGGCAATTTTCTAAATAACGTATAGCTTAACAATTCATACAGTCAATAAACTCCGTCGTTGACAGTGCTTTCTGCAAATGAAACGGGCCAGTAAGGAATAAGCACACTACTAAAAATAATATAATACCTAGCAATATTTCGGAAAAATAATACTTTATGTAACGGTATTATGACATTATATTATAATAATTATTAATTATGATGTAATATAAGGTATAATAATTAATAGATGTATTAAAATAGTCAGTAATACGTAGAATTGTTTTCAAGAATAAAGATGTCATCATCACTTCTCACCACGTTAATTCAGATTATAATTACTTTAAGCGTATAAAAACTAATTATGTATCTTAAAAAGTACCTATTTATATTATTAATGCTGATTTTATCACAATTATTTTACGTCACTAAAATACAAAATTAAAATTTTTTTTATCTATTTTTATTTTTTTACTTTATTCACAACATATTATATATACATTTTTAAGACAGCTTATTAAATGAAAAATGTATGCAATTTTCCATAAAAGTAAAAACTCATATAATGAAATATTGATAAAAAATTATGGTCTGTATTGACTTAAAATTTTGTGAAAAAAAAATATTTCCAAAAACGTTAATAGAAATAATTAGTGTTTACTGTTAAAAATAATTATCCTTTGTAATAAATGAGTATTAATGTTTTTATTATTAATAACTTGTTTTAATGTACTAAAAAGTAATGTAGGTGCTAAAGATAAATAATCCTTAGACCTTAATAATGGTTTTACATATAATTTAAAATGTAATATTTAGTCTAGTTTTTTTTTTTTTATTATTATTCGGATACTTTTAAAATTATAACATTTATAATACCAACAAAATAATGGTCATAAAAATACTGATACTTATACAATTAATAATTATTAGCAATCAATAATTACTATAATTTTTGAATAATCATAAACCTCATATCATTCAAGCCTTTGAACAGTAACATACAAAATTTATTATTATCAAGAAATTTTATGAAATTTAAATTTAGGTAGGTATATGAACATTTAAAAAAACATTATCTGATTAACTGTAAAAAAGAATGGTATCTATTTAAAAAATGAATATAGCATCCAGATGTAGAACCTGATGTCCTGATGTTATTTCTTAAATGGTAAAAAATCGAAATAGATTTTAAAATATGATCTTTAAGAATAATTTAAAATTCCAAAATCAGATTTTAAACACATATTATAATAGTCTTCGCCATAGTAATATACTAAATTTATCAAAAACCTAAAAATAATATTTATGTGAATTGATAAAATAATAAGGAATGAATATTTTCATTTTAATTAGTCGGAAATTCCTGACTGCAAGTTTAAATTTTTCAATAAAAAAAAAAAAAAAATACTTTTACTTCTTGTATTACTTTATCCAAATATTAAGAATGTTAAAAATGTTAAAAATAAATTTGAGGGTGCTTTAATAGTTACTCTGAAAATACAATCTACACCTACCCGATTAACATAATATTATAGTTAATATATATTTTTTTAATTACTACATCATCTAATATTATAACATTTTATTCAACTGAAATTACATTTAAAATCGTTCACTTTTAATAATATAAAAAAATAATTTAAAACCAAATGGAAATTCAATATTACGTGGAAATATATTATAATATTATATAATATTTTATAGTTATAATAATATGTTGATTTTCGGTAACAATAATAATATAAGATATCGATAAAAAATATTTTAGATCATGTTATCTTGTCAATTCTAAAATGTAATAATGACGTATAATATACTACCTTGTTTCTCGATTGAATTCAAATGTTAATTAAATAAATAGGTAAGCTCTTAAGTCGAGAATCTGCCAACTTTCAATGTGGGTGAACCCACTATACCCTCGGATTCCGTATGGTTGATAAATGATAGCGCACACATGCCGTAATGTGCCGCTTATAAATTTTTATAATAATAATAATTATTATTATTATTAAAATATTACCATACTACCATATTATTATTATTATTATTATTACCTATACCTTGGTAAAAAAAAACTCGTCCTATGGTACATTCCCGTCGGGGCTGTGGCGGTTGAATGGTACACTCGCCGAAAGCCGCCGTCGCAACGGACGACGACGAAGTCTCCGCGCGCGCTGTCGCCGCCGCCGACGCTGCCGAGCACACACGACGACCACTCCGCGGATACGACCGGGTCGGGTGGTTAGCAGTCATCTGGCGACCGGTGTTCGATGCACACTGCCGTTGTCCGTGTCTCTCATGTGTGCGCCACGAGCGCGTGTGTACAATAATACATTACAATAAAATAATAATAATATATATGTGCTCCGTCAAACCACCACCGTTGTCGCCCTTTTTCGTCCGATACGTAAACATTTTCGCCGATTAAAAACGGTTCCGATTTTCGTCATTCGTCTTTGTCGTCGTCGAGTGTTTCCGCTATTCTCCGTCCCACACATCACTCGGGGTGTAAAAATCGCGAGGACTGCCTCCCTGGCACCTAGTCCAGACTGTAATACGCTACTTGTCCGCGGCTCCGGAGTGATGACTTGACTACCCGCCCGGGGCCTTTTCGCATCCGTTTTTTTTTATTTTTTTTTTTTTTTTGAAAACGGTTATTAGTATTATTATTATTTTTGTTTTTTTAATTTTTTCGTTTTAATTTTTTTTTGTCGGAAAACATTGTGTAGGTCGCGTGTGACATGAAGACGGTTGTGCCCGTGATAATATGCACGCTCGGGTGTTTGCTGATCGTCACGGTCCGCGCCTCCGTGGACAGTGGCAGCGGCAGCAGAGGAGCGCCTAACGAGGCTTCCGTGACCATCATCGACGATGAAACAGGTAAGCTAAAAATATTATTATAATGTTATGAATTACGTTACATAGACATATTATTATGTTTTAAATATTTACTTACTATTAAAATCCCTATTAAAATAGTGTACCATAGTAGTAGTGTTCGATAGGTTAACCGTATAAATTTAATGGTACATATTTTAGCAATCGCGATTACTCGATTTTTATCGTACACCCTTCGACCACAATAAAAATATTAATATTAATTAAAGCCTTTTTAAATAAGCAACGCAATGCTAATATACAAATAGGTAATATATTGAAAATACGGATGTCGTTATAGAATGGTATCGTCGAAGCTGTGTCTCATGTACTGCTAATTCGTAAGCAAATAATATATTATATAATTATTATAATAATAACTGTTATACTATCCATCTAATGGTGTAATATCATTCTTAAACAGTTATTTCTATATTAAATAAAACCTTCAATGATAATATTATGTACCTATAATAGTTAATTTTCCATAAAATTATTATAAAATTATATTATTATGATACTTGTTATTAAAGTTATATTTTTTTATCACTTATTTTTCAAAAAATATTTCATTGATATCACATTTTTTTTTTTTTAATAATATAGAAAATAAGCAAAACTACAATTTCAAATTAATGATGAATATTTCAATTCCACTTTTATTTCATGATGATTAATATATATTGTTTATGAGGGATTTACAACTTTTTAAAATTATTACGATTCTCGAATTTTTTTTGTTAGTATTTAGATACTTTAATTCTAAAAATTAAGATATTTATAAATTAGTTCAAAAATTAATTCCTCTAAAACAACGATGTAATTTTTATTTTCTTCTAAATATAATTTTTTTTGTTAAAGTCAAAACACAACGATTCCGCGTAAAACATATTTTAGAAATAACAGCCTGTATATTATCATTTTGTACGTTACTCGTAATTCAACGACAAGGTGTCGACGTTTAATGCTCAAAGTTTTTCACACTGAGTATAGGTCCAGTAGAAATTTCGCCAAAGAAATGGCTTGACTTCTGATTACTTTTTAAAACCACCAGCTGGCATAACGGTTATTATTAAGGTTTCATTTTTCGTATATGTGTCCGTTGATTAAACATTGTTAGGAAAAAAACAATTGACAATAATGAAATGTCATAAATGTAACCTATATTTGAGTATAACATTAAAGGTGATTGATAACAATAATAATCTTTATAAATAATATATCTAATTCAAAAATAAATTTTAAGACAGAGCAACAATTGAAATAATTTCTAAAAATTTAAATTTTATAAAAATCATCGAAAAATATATAAGCGAAAATATAAAAAAGTAAATTGTATTTGAAAGAATTATGTGGTCCGGGGTGTATCGATATTCCTTACTACGAAGTGTAAAGTTATGATGTAAATCAAATTTAAGATAAAAATAACAACTAATAAATATTATTACTAGAATAGCCATCGTGTATCTTATAAACATACACACACAGATATTATCTGATATTTTTTTATCTCACGGGTGAGAAACTTTCTTGTGATGTGGTCCACCCTGAGGTTTAAAATATGTGTGTATAATATTTAATACTCATGTACAACAGTTTTGAAAAATGTAGTTTTATTCTTCATTTGACATAGAACTGACAAAATGTAAATGTTTTATGTTGAAACTTTGCATTAAAATATAGATGACAGAATTGTGAAAAAAATAAACGAAAAGGAAATTAATTTTAGTCGTATAGTTTATAATGTTTATGTGTATAAAAATAAACATGTAAGTAGAATTATGTTTTATGAATAACTTACTCATAGTTACAGCAAGGTACCTGCAATAAGTAATATCTAGGTTTCTTATACTAAATATAGTTTAATGAAATCGACAATCAATGATGTATGATGTTTGTTGATTTAAATGTTGGTTAGTTTTAAAATTAATAATACCATCATATACCTTATACTTTATGTATTTGAAACAGTCGGTTTAATATTATTATATTTATTTATTTAAAACATAATGTTATTATAATGTAATTGCTTAAAATAGTTAAAATTAGTTTAAATATGTAAAACACATTATTAGGTACTTATACAAAACAATAATAATTACTTAATGTCAAACATTTTAAAATCTCTATGATTAATAATTTTTAAAATACAAAAACAAAAAACAAAATAGATATTGTCAAAAACTGGTATGTGCTCTAACATTTAACCACTTTCAGGTGGAAGATAGAAGTATTCTTTCTGCTTTAAAACGTGATTACAATTAGTTAATAAAATATTATAATGCTTTGCTAATCTTAATTTATAATACTTTCAACTAATTTATCAATATTTTAAAATTATATTTTTATGAATTGAGAAGTTCTCAGAAATATATCATTTTGCTTTGAAATATAAACTTAAACGTAATACTATGTTGTTGTTATTAAACAAAATAATAATAATAATAAAAAAAAAAACTGATGAAAATTGAAAATTATTTTATTGTAATAATACATAGTTATGTAAGAATAATGTTTTTAAAAATGTTTAAAGTATCCAATACTCATGAGTGTAGACATTTAAATGAATCACCTCGTGTAATAAGAACATAATATTATATAGGAATACTGAGTAGCATATTAAACAATTTTATTATTTTAAACAATTTAAACTCAGTAAATCACATATTTATAATGTTATTGATACTGAATAACATACTAATACTTTTAAAACGGTATGTGGATAAAAACTTATAATAAACAAATATAATATTTTAATTCCGAGATTAAAACGTTTGAATTAGTAATTTTTTTAATCATAATATTGATATATCGTTTCATTACAATTTATTTGTAAATGCATATTTTGAAATTACAAGTTTCTGTTTTTACAGACAACTTAATTTCAATATATTATACTATAAAGATTGAAATGTTGAAAAATTATTTATTTTCAACTAATTCGATTTGTAGAACGGCGCATCGAGTATGCAATTTAGTGTCTTCGATGTAAATGTACATTATTTAATAATAATTTTATTATAATATTATAGGTATAATATTACATCCGTTATGAAGGTGTTCAGTATTCTGTTATTATTTCAAAAAGCTTTTAATATTTCGTAGATACTTTAATTAAATTGTTATTGCAATAACTTGTGTTTGTGACGATACTGCAGTTAGTTAAATAATAATATTACATTTTCACTATATTTACATTACGCTATCAATATCAAAACAATATTCTTGAAGGCACGATATAATAATATTCATTGTCTTTTATAAAATATGTTTGTATACCAAATATTATAAGATTTTATTTCTTTTAAACAAATTTAATTTAATCGATTTTACATTTTTAACGAATTCATAAAATAAGCTTAACTTAACCTTAATAGTACTTATTTTC
This sequence comes from Aphis craccivora, assembly GCA_009835225.1. Classification (NCBI taxonomy): domain Eukaryota; kingdom Metazoa; phylum Arthropoda; class Insecta; order Hemiptera; family Aphididae; genus Aphis; species Aphis craccivora. The sequence goes on from VUJU01000067.1 coordinate 170,122, forward strand.
TCATAAACACTAATTATATACAATATCTATACATTATACACATAGGTATTCATCTGAATAAGTATGACTAGTTATAAATTAATAAATAAATTATATTTATAAAATTAATATAAATAATAAATATATACACATAAAACGACAGTAGCTAGTATACTTTATAGTATTCTAAGCATGACAGTAATAGTTATTCTAAAATATTCTAACCAAGACGTAATATATTTGTCCAATTTTTTTTCTTTATTCATTAGCTTAGTTTTATTCCATATAACAAATGGAAAATGTTTATTTTTCTTTCTGCCACTACAAGTTAAATATTAATTCCGTTTAATGAGAATTGTGTCTTTGGGCTAAGGCCCATCACAAAGTATTTACTTTTGTCAAATATTTTTCACTTTGATATGAAAATTTGGTATCCATAGTGATTCCAGCTAATTGATATTAATATTTTAGTTTAACTCAGCTAGTAAGGTTCGGTTTAAGGTTTTACATGTATTGAATGTATAATTATACATTAATTTTTATAATAAATTAGTAATTTGGTAGTTAAATAGATTTTAAGTATTGGAATTTAGATACGTTGGCATTTAAAAAAACTGAGTAGTGAGTATTTAAATATTTTATTCTCATTTGTATATTAAAAAATTAATTAAAAACGAATCTAAATTCTACAAGCTATGCAATATATATCTATTTTAGATTCCGAACGAAGTGATGAATGTATTGATTTTACAATGATGTGTTTTTTTTTTTTAATTTTTGTGTCTGTCACCACGTTTTGGAGTAGTAAAAGTGCTTCGATTTTAAAAAATGAGCCCTGTTTCTGATAGGAAAGTGATTCTAGTTGGTACTTTGGGGGGTTAAAAGTAAAAAATTTCCAATAGTTTTCAAAAGCGTCAAGAAAAACCCTAAAAAAGTAACAGAAAAACGGGAATTTTTACACAAAACCAGTTTTCCACCAAATCGATTTTTTTATATGGTTGTAAATCAAAAACTAATCACTGTAAATACTTGAAATTTTCACCAAAGGTTTATTTCAGTGTTTTCTGTATACAGTTAAATTTTCAAAAAACTTTTTTTGAGTTATTTATAAACTATAGAAATTTTCGATTTTTATGAAAAAATTTTTTTGAAGTGTCGATAAAAAAATTTTGGATGACCAAAAACACTTAAAAATTTAATACAAGGTTCCTTATGAGTTTTTCTTATTGTAGCTAAAAAAAAATTAAAAATCATTAGTCACAATTTTTTTTTATAAGCATTTATAGTTCAAATTTTTACGAAACCTGTCGGATTTTGAAGTTGAAAAATCATAAAATTGTTTGTGTTAATAACTAAGAATTCAAAATACAACACTAAGTTTTCCTTCAAGTGTTTATAGAGAAAACTCGAATCATCATTATAGGAAAAATTTTAAGTGCGTTTGAATTTTAAATTTTTGGGAAATACCGTAACGATAATAATTTATCCTCAAACGGTTTTAAATATTGTTTTTATTCAAAAAGTATAAGTCGTATGTACATGAAAATTTTACCAGTTATTAAGATTGCCGTTTTCTTTACGTCGTGATTTAATTTTCAAAATATTTTGACTTTTTTTGAGCTATTTATAGACAACTGGTATTTCTGAAAAAAATTTTTTTGAAGTGTTGATAAAATTTTTTTGGCCCTATAAAAATACTTGAAAATGTAATACAAAGTTCTCCATATATTATTCTTATAGTGATTAAAAAATTATAAGAATACATAAGCACAATTTTTTTTAATTAACATTTGGAGTACAAATATTGACAAAAATTTGTCAAATTCCTGAATATTTGCAAATTATTTTGTAGGTATAATTCATAAAATGTTTTGTATAATTAGCTATAAGTTGAACATTTAATACAAGGTTTTTCATAAGTTTAGCTTACAATAATTGTAAAAGAACTTACATTTTGGTCTATTCAGGTCATTAAAATATAAACCATCTTTTTCACTAACCAATGGAAATTATATCCTAGGCTGACAAATCATTTTCGTTCAGAATCGTTTTTCGTATACAATGATAATTATCATTGGATTAAAATTTAACACTCCTATTATATATAATAATGATCCACACGGCACCTAATGTATAGCAGAGCGGTACCCACTTGCCCGCTTTTTTTTTTTAAATTTAACGCACGTCTAAAAACTTGGAAATTCTTAGACTTTGAATAAAATTTAAGATAAACGTAAATCAATTTAAAATGTAAAGTCTACCTAAACATGACATATGGTATGTTTTTTCTTAAAATTTAAAATAACTTAAAAATGATAAAATTGCCAATTAACAATTAGACCAAATTTGATATTTTGTAATGTTAATTTTAAAACTTTTGTTTAATGTTTTTAATTAACTGCTAAAATCTATACATATTATATAGAACCACGCGTTCCTTAATTATCTGTAAGAGATATTACCTATTTAAAAATGATCTTTTATATTATATTGTTTACATTGTATCTAGTCAAAAAGCTTAGGAAGTATATTAGTAAGTTCTAAATGATCGACAGACCACTTATATTAAAACGGGTGTTATGGGCTTAGTATTTTACAAAGTTAAAAATGTCCATCAATTGCTATTAAAATAATTACATTATTTCGTATTAGCAAATTAATTAATTAAATGCTGACTCAGATATAAAAGCATTTCACACAGAATATGTAAAAAATAAAATTAATTGTAAAATAAAGCAAAATATGAACTTATAAAAAATTAATTTAATTAAAATAATTAACAAATATAAAATATTATAAATATTTCCTTTATTATGTCGCAACCATTTAACTATTTTAATGTTTCTCATTTTACTATAAAACGAATAATTTTAAAAACCTTTCGGAATTACTTTTTTACTTTGATAACATGAATCAAGATGTTAATTATTGTCAAGATAAATATTTCTTAAACTATTCTTTTATAATTAATAATTAGGTACAATGAGTAATAATAGTTATTAATAATTTTATAATTATACAATGTATAGGCATTTTGTATTAGGTGTGAATAAATTTAAATAATTTGATATTTATTTCCATATTCAGTGTTTTTATTTTTTTGAAAACCACTTTGCTTATCGAATGCTTGGTAAATAATCAGTAACAATAACTTTTTGAAATTATTAGACAGCATAAAAATTAATATTATTTAAAAGTTATGGTATTTTTATAATAGATTTTTTTGGCTTAGTCAACTATTTCAAAATATATCTGATGTACATAAGTTTTAATAAAGTATTAGTTTTTAATAAATGAAAAAGTTTATATTTTTAATTAAATTCGAAAAAAGTAAAAGCTTCACCATTTAAGTGGCATACAATCAATATTTATTAATGTCTCTATATTATATTACTTATACTGAACTTATACTGCAACTTTAGTTAATCTGAGTTCATTCATCATAACTTACTATTTAATACAAATTTATCTTATCAATAATTCTCCATATATAGCTAATTTTACTGATTTTTAAATCGTATGAAATGTAAAACATAAAACGTCATACATTTGTCCCTTGAGGATAATTTAACATCGCATCGTCATTTGTCATGCGATATAATATGCGCAGTTTTAAGTATAAAATATTTACATGCTATTTTTGTTTTATACTCAGCATTATTTTCATACATTTTATTTTTAAATTTACAACCCCACAAAATAACTGTTATCAAATTTAATCGTACAATATAAAGTAACGATTGTAAACATTTTTTTTTTTTTAATACCAAAAATAAAATAATATAATGGTACATATAAATAAATAATAAATATAGCTTTATTTAAAAATGTATATAGATGAGAAAAAATATTTGTTAATGCAATATTATTAATATAAGAACATATTTTTTTTTAATTTTAAGCTTGAACAGCATAACTATTATTAACACCAATATATTTAATTGCATTATATATTTGTATTGTAGAACCAAATATTTATTCCTTATAGTACCTATTAACTTTTTTGAAACAGAATAATTCGTTTTGAGATATTCATTATTGTAAAAAATATAAGATACTTCAAGTAATATAAAATTATGATAACTGATAACCAAAATTAAAATTTAATTCATCATTTAAAAATTATTTCTTTTGTATATTACATTAAAATTGAAATATTCTTTAATTTTAATTGCGTTTAAATTATAAAATTACAACAATGCAATATATTTATGTTTAATTGTTATATAATATTGTTTTAATAAAATCAAACAAATTAAGTTAAAATAACTTTATATTTATTATATAATTAAATTTATTATCCAATTAGCATATTAATTTAAATGAAAATGAAAATTTAATAATTTTAAAACGGTTATTACTATGCTGTATTTATTTAAGCTATACTTACAAATTAATAGTACTAATGTTTGTGTATTATAATTTCTGTAACATATAACGACCCCGTTCAGTAAGTTTACCTTCACCAGATTCTTTAATCTAAATTAAACACCATGTATTTGATTATTTGGTGTCGGTGATGACTAAAAAGTTACATAAGAAACCATTTCCTTGTATGCTTATGTGCTTAACAACAAATCATCATCCAGTAATATAATTGTTGTTTTATAATTCCTAAATATCACGAGTTGTTTATAATACAAATAGCCACTACTTTTGAATTTAATACAAAAAAGCCTATCTAAACCACACCATATATAGAATATATAAACATGCAATTTCCGGTCCATCGGTCAAACTTGGTTGAACTCGTTTGTTGTAAATCTAAAGTCCCTCCGGACCTTTATAGTAAACAATATATGCTTAAAGTTCTCCAGCATAGCTGAGCTATATTTTTGTCATCCGTGTTCTTAAAAAAATATAACTGAGAAGAGAAAAAAAGAGAATAATAAAATGCTAAACACATATACATATCTATACATATTTAACGAAAGGCCATCTTTTGGACTTATTCATATACATTTGAAAAAAAGGTTGGTTGGTTTGTCCCGATGGACCATTATCTCATTTGAACTGTTGGCACAATGAAGTATATAAACATTATAAACGTGTTTAAGAGTATTCTTAGTGTATCGTGTTTAGAGCATTTATTAATATTATGGTTAGATATAAAAAGAGCTTTAAGTTAAATATGCATGAAATTATCATGATCCAAAATTATATTGAAGTTAAAAAATTAACAACGTTGTATATCTCTTCAAGTGGCTAGTATTTGCAAAATAATTTTATTATTTATCATCATTGTAAAATAGTCTTAGAAACTTAAAGTTTATAATTTAAATATATCAGCATGTCCTAGTTCTAGAGTATTATTATAATATCAACTATTTAATTTAAATTTCAAAATTCTGAAAATCCATAATCTATTCGAAACTTAACTAAATAATAGTTTGCATTTAAATAGTTACCCGATGTAAATATTTGATGTGCTCTAGTAAAAAAAAATACCATAAGTAAATTGTGAAATATAATTATACTACTAATGAACATATTTTAAAATCATAATACTTATAAAATCAAATAGATTAACGTCTTTACACATATGAGTATTTGACTTATATACTATATTATATACTTAAATTAAAATTTACGCATGCATAGCATAGTATGAAATTTATTCAATAGCTTATGCGTTGTGTAATAATAGGCAAAGAAAAAATGCATGAGTACTAGTGCACTACGGGTACCTACTATAAAAAAAAGTGCGGCCAGCGAAATAAGGCGGGTGACCGTCGCGCGCCAGGTGGCCGTTTTCATGTAAACTAGGGGTTCTAAAAGTATTATTATCATTGTTGAATAGCTGGTGCAGCTGTGTTTCGGATATAAAAAATAAAATTATCAAATATATTACCTAATTGCTTATTAAATGTTACTAGCATACTCGGTTGTGATATGTTTTTAATTACTACCTTTATGAGATCATATTTGAAACACGTAGGTAGTCTTTTAAAGTCAAATCTTCTACTTCAATTATTATGCTAAAATCTTCAGACAGTATTTTATAAAATCAAATTATTTTACTAATATAGATTTCTTGCTTTAGTTGACCAGCTTAACTAATATATATTATACATATTATAAGAACCCTTTGAAACTGGTAGACGTACTTACAGTGTGATCTACGTTGATATCGTCCAATCTCTTGGGTCTTAAACTTTTCGGTTTTGAACGGAATCAGTGCGTTTCCTCATCCCAGCAATACTAAGTGTATATTTATTGATTTACCACAAGACAAATATTGAAATATGGAATATAAATATATTTGAATTTCATTATGTTCGACAAAAGCGTAAAAATTAAACGAATATATCTATTATCTTAGAAGCACTTCATGGGCAGATTTACATTCGTCTTCGATAATGGGGACGATTGGAAATGGTATATTGAAAATACGCAACAGAAATGGTATGCAATTGAGTATAGCGGTTGATAGAACAAAAACCCAAGTACTTTTAGATTAACGAATTGATACTATAGATTCTATAGTATAGACTATAGAATATAGATGATAAGAATTCGAATGTTGAAACTTGAAATATCTGTAAAGCATACAAATTAATGTATTCAAAGTAGGTACCTTATAGTTTGGTACACAGAAAATAAAATATTGTACTTCTACGATTTTTCTACACATGACTTAGTAAATCAATAGATAGGCAAATATAGTACTATTACATTTAAGTACATTTTTTTTCAATTAAAAAAAAAAAAAAAAAAAACATTAATTGTTATTTAAATAAAAATACTATTATTATTTTTATTTAAGAAAGTTGAAATAATAATAACTATGAAAAACCACGATATTATTAAAAATCTATTGTTTCATAATTATTCGAAAATATATCTATGATATGAAATTATATTATATTTAACATACTATGTATGTATATGCGTTTTTTTTTTTAATTGCTTTTAATTCTTCGTGTATTCAACATTTTTATTTTTAAAGAAAAGATGTTGGCTATATTATAATTTGTAATTAATACTTAAAAAACAAATTAATTAACTTAACCAGTTTATTTAAATACCTATGTTTTTTTTTGTTAATAAAGTTTTTACAAAAAACTTCGTTTTAACTATCTGATATCCTGCAAAGTTATGATTGTATCAAAATAATTATTTAATATTAAAGATTTAATATGTTTGTGTACAATATTATACTTATAGAAGTATATTTTTATGCTTAAATTAATTAAAATGAATTCAATTCAAACTTGCGTAAGCACAAAGAAACCTAGTGGAATTTTCAGTATAATCAGTTAATGATTTTTACTTAAAATTCTTTATCTATCAAAACTTTCTACTTCAACATTGGAATGTATAACCTTTAATAAAAAATCCGTCATTGAACATCGTCAAAACAGCGTCAAGTGGCGTTATATACTGCATAGTGCTCTTTATATATTACTTATTATTATTAAGTCCATTTTTTTTCAACAGTAGGTACGTGATGTTTTTCAAAAATAAATTGAACACGTTCATAATGTTTCTAAGACTAAACAAGTAATCATTCAAATGCAATTAAGCTAGCACATTCTTATCCAAAATATTTCTCATGAGTCACGAATTCATGCGTACTTGCTAAAAATTATTAAATTATTTATTAAAATGGAATGATGTTAAATAATATATTGGTGTAAACGAAATTTTGAGTCATCATTAACATAGTTTGATAATTTTTCAATATTTTTATGTCAATATTGTTCATTAGAATATTATATTGTATTAGTATTTTATATAGATAAAACTTTATAGAATACGATTTAACATTTTGGAAATACAAATGAAAATTTATTTTTTAAATAAATATTCTGACCTATGTTCAACAAAGAAATTCCTAATAGTTGTCAAATATATAATAATTTTATAATTTTAAAATAATGAAATACGTTTATTTTCATTTACTAGAAAATCTAATAGTGAAATATTATAACATTAATTTTATTTAATTTTACTCAATAAGCGATTACAAATTTACATTACAATATAATTAAAATCTATCATTAAAATAATTATTTTGAAAAATAGGTAAAAAAAAAAAAAAAAAAAATGCTAGGTTTTGTCACAAAATGGAAAACGATTAGTTATTATGTAAATTATGATTAAGCCATCTCGATTTGTCATAAAAAAATGAGAATAAATATTTTCATCAAGAGAATATTTACCCAACTATCTTCAAACAAGTACTAAAAAATTAGTGTATTTTATATTTAGTTGTTTTAATAATTGGATTGAAGTTCGAGTACATTTTAAATTGATTATTGACAATTTTTATAATGAATTCTTCTAGGGATTATACAAATAATTTTATAATTTATTTAACTTAGATTTAAAATAGTTTATATTTTTATCACTACAGTATATTATATTGGTTGGTGGTTAAGTACTATAGAGTTACATTTTGTGGAAGATTCCCGCTTTGTATAATTTTTAATTTTGGTAATCCTGATTAAAAGTAAAATAATTTTTTTTTTAAATCTTCCTATGAAAAAGTATTATGTACAGTAGATAATTAATCATATTTTCTTTTCTTTTGTAGAACAAATGACATAGTTTAAAGTTCAAATTTCATGTCACTAAATTTGTTAACTATGTATAATAGCGAAATTCGTTATAGAAACACGTATTGTATTTATATTTCATAAGCGTGATAATAGTTATTGTGGTGCACTTATCTATTTCTTGTTTGATTTCACGTTATATTTCTACAATTTTACATAATATACAGTTTCATGACTAGAAAGTATAGAAAATGTATTTATTTAAAAGTTGAAAAAATTGATAAATTAAATAAACACAGTTTTTAATAGTTTAACGTAAAGTAAAGTATTTTATTTTAGATATATAATGTTGAAATAAAATATAGTTTGAACTTGAAAATTGAATAAAAATAGTAATTTCATCTAAGTAACTGGAAAGGGTTTATTACTATTAGTATGTGTTCTATGGATATGTCTAGTTTCAGATCATGCATTTAAGTTGTCCTTGATTGTGAATAGTTGCGTTTATAGGTGTAACTTGGATTTATTTCACATGGGGCAAAAATATTTTTTGTAGCAAAAGAACATAATATTATGTTTAAGTTGGTTGGGGGCAATGCCCCTTCTAAATTTTGGCCGTGGGGGCAGTTGCCCCCACCAAGTTACGCCTATGGTTGTGTTAGTATAATAAATGTCTAAATGATATGATTATACGAATTTGAATAACTAAAATAGTAGATACATTATTAAACATCGAAACATATATTGTTTCACTCTTTTATTTGTTATATGTATACGCATTGAATATGGTAATTACCCACTAGTTTTAGTATATAAATAATACAACTATAATACTACAATTTATAATAAGTTATACATCAATTAAATATACGTTTACTATATAGTAATAATAACTATTAGTACATATATAGGTTTATAGTAGGTATTAGAAATAAAATATAAAAATGTATTTATTGTTTATATTACGTTGTATATAGTTTGAGAGGAAAATTGGAATAGGTTAATTTAAAAAATATCATTGATGATAAAAAATTGTCACACAATTTATTGCCTTGTATACGCTGTAGAGTGTAATATTATCGACCACGTCAATCAAGTGTTTAATACAATTTTTCCACGTCTCTTTTATCTTCCGGGGCTCTAATCCAGCAATACACACAATCCACAACCGTTGGACTGTTCATCTGACCTGTAGTGAGCTCAAAACCAAGCCGAGAATTATGGTACCGGTCACGTCCATTTTCTGTTTGCTCGATTAAACCTATTGTACGTGTATATATAATAAACGATTTATTATTGTGTTAACAAAATATCAACTAATATATTATTATCTTTTCGATCAAAAGTCAATTGATGTCACAGACGATGGTCTTTAATAATAATAATAATATGAAGTGTGCGGAAAATAAAATTATGTTTGGTAAACACGACGAAACTAAGTTATTTCTGCAGGAAAGTTATGATGTAATAAAGTGTATTGAAAAAATGTATCGCAATTCATAGTGGCGTTAAATGTTATAAATAGGTAATGAGTAGTTTGGTTAATATATGTAATTACTTTTGTTATTATTATCATTATAATAATAGACTATGGAAATAATAAGTTTTCTGATTTTATGATGTATACCTAATTCACTATATTATTGTAAACCCCGTGTAACGACTTATCTGTATAATAAAGGATATGGCGATGGTATCGCGTGGTGTGCTGTTCGCGAGTTAAGAAACAAAAAATAACAATAATAATAACAGTATTAATATAAAAAAAGCTTAAAAAGTTTTTTGATCGTCCTCCGATACAGCCGTCCCAGTAGTCGAGACATTTTTCAGTTGACTAATGAAAGGGAATTTTATTATTATAATCTATTAGGAAAATAAATATTATTACTGCCATTATAACGTATATACGCTTGGAACGACGTTGCTCAGTATAATATTATAATGACGTATATAATAGATTTCACATCGCCATAATATCACAGGTATATCGAAGTAAAAGTGAAAAAAAAAACAATAATCATAATATCATTATTATAATATTAATAAAAAAAAGGTAAACGCGAGTAGTTAAATATATATATAATAATATACCACCAACTGTGGTGGTTAAAATCGGAAACCAGAAAGTCACAGTCAAATGGTTTTTTTTGATTTTAACGATTTCGACCCTAAAATTATATATTTAAATTAAACGACATGATGCAACTAACACGAATGTTGATAAATACCTCAGTAAATAAATATATACTTTAAAATATGCTCTCACAGTTTCTATGAGACGTGGGTCAGTGTTATAGTATATTATTTTATATAAATACTTATATAAATACTATAAAGTCTATAATACATTAATACGATAGGCTCATATATTATATTATATATATTTGAATTAATTTTAAAAGTGGGTGTAACGAATAATGGTTATAATTATTATACGCAATTCTGTATTATTCTGTTTAAACGGTTAAAGCACGGTCAATATTCATGATAATTTGTTTAAGAGTACACAAAACGCAATATAATTTGCACATTTTTGATTGTGTCCTTACTTAGAAATAATTACAATTTTACAGAAAATGTTGGATTCACTCAGGAATGCTCTGCATTGATGTACAATCTGTTAAAAATACTCATAATATAATATGAAAATATATAAAAAAAATGTTTCAGCTATATTCTATTTTGACTAAAATGTTGAGCGTATTTTTGTATTACTATAATATATTTATAAGGTTTTATTATAAAGTGTAATACTGAAGGTATACAGCGTACACTTAAACTCATGTTATATTTAGATTAGTCTAATATTATAAAAACATAATAATAGTATATACCATTTAAATACATTGCATTTTGATTTCGGTAATTAAAATCATATTTTTGATCGCAAATATGAAACTGGCATGCATAGAAAATGTAAATTTGTAATATTATGGTGTATTCGCGTTGTCCATGTAATTACCAAACGTAATTACTAAACGCGATTAATTGAATAATTGTTCAGTGCATTGCTGCAAGTCGGTGCATAATAATACAATGTGTATGGTAATTTCGTTTATATATTGATTCTAAAAAAAATTAACGGTTGAGCATACTGTCCACGGGTATAATAGCAAACGTGTGACGGTGTAAGCTGAAAACACGACATTTTATAAAACTTTGTTTTTCTGTCTTGTAAATTATTGTTCCGACCATTTTAGTTGTTTTTTAAAACTGTGTTCGATAATGTTTTGGATAATATTTTACCCATAAACATGTATAACAGTCAAGGTTTTCGAGAAAAAATGTTACATATTGGTTAAAAATGTATAGAGTTCAAGAAAGTTGCAGGTGTGAAATACTAATGTTATACATATCAAATTCGTCTTATTCTTGAAAACTTTGTAACGACCTAATTTCAATTTGTTTTTTTTTTGCTACTATAAAAACCACAGTATTTTTGAAACGGAAATTGGTATTTGTAGATGATTAATCACGCAAAATAGTGTTGAATATTAGCCTGAAATATGGTGTATTAAAATAACGCTATAAAATTACGTCTCAATTAATGGGAATAAGTTTTCAATAAACACTAGCTAGGTGGATTAAATTTTTTCGGTAAGGTAGCTGTTTGTTTATTATAATGATATTGTATATTATATAAAGATATCTTCATATTTTAAATTGCGGAAGGTTTGTGATATCGTTGGCCAGGTGAAACAGTTTTACATACGCGCAAGCAACGAATTTAAGGCGCCCGGTGCCAATGCGATTTTGTACACAAAAATACGCTCTACGAGAATAGGGATCCTGTTCTGTAGTATCAACCAAATTTGATAATTATTTTTTTAAATTAATAGAGGGTAATATTCTACAGGCCGCATCGATCTCCGTTTTCTAATATTTTAATCTCAAACTTTATTATCTATCTTCAAAAATAATACAATTTTAAGTAATTTTGTATAAATTATATTTTCCTATTATTTAATAAAATCGGAGTTCGATGCGTCCTATGGGAAATCTTCTTTTAAATAAAAATATAGTCACCAAAATCCGAAAATTTTACAAGGTCTGAGAATTATTCTCGTGAAGTCATTTTTTTCGATATAATATACCCTATCAACCCCCCTTAAATAGGTATTGGGTAGTAAATTAGTAGAAAAGTATTATAATTAAAGTGATAACTACAGTACAAAATTAAATTTTCAAATTTTATAGAATTGCGGAAAATTTGAAAATCTGGCACCGGACTCCTTAAGAGATAAAATATTGTATTACATTATACATTATCGTGTTTACATTGGTGTCGCGCCAAGGCGCTGGTTCTTTTTTTAGTGTCAAGTGGTTAGTAGAGTAACTGTTATAAAATGAAGGACTTCGTTGCGCCAAAGAGTAAACAACAGTCGGATCTCGCAAGTGACTTTCGGTTTTTTCTTTGGCATTCGGTTCCTACCTTAACTATATTACGTTTTCTCACTAATTCGTTTTGCCGTAAGTGATGGGGGTGGGCACTTCATACTGAGTATACATAATACGTAATATGTGTACTTTCGTTGCATGACGTTATAATATACAGGTGGAGTGTAGTGTATGTATAACACATATATTTTTTTTTTTTATATAATGGAGGTTTTTCAAATGTCTTCTATATATCTATTGATTAAACAAATAGATTACTAACAGGAGAAACTACCGAGAGTTTAATCTGGAAGTGCATTATTCGTCTTAGTTTAGTGAAATTTTATTTTCCATTAAAATTCGGTACCTAATTATTTGCTAGGAATAATGTTATAATACGGATGTACTTGCTTATTTCCAATAATACAACATTTGTCGAAATTAATTCTAATGAAAGTCAGCTATTCATTACCAAAGTAATTGGCATGTTATTATATTCATTACTAAAATAATTCATTACTAAAATAACAACTATTATACACCTGCATCATTATTCATTAAAACGCCGTGTTTATTTTAAACGCAGTGTATAATATATTAAAAATGATGGTTGGAAAATATAATACCTACTTGTTTGTGTACTGGAAGTACTAATTTATTTATGAATTTTTGTGAATATTGTGGAAGATGAATGTTGATTATAATATTATTATAGAAATAAACAAGTATATTTTTGTTTTTAAAAAATATTTACAATCTCTGTTGGGGTAGCATAATATGTAAATATGATAAATATTATATTATATTTTAACTTAAGTTTTATTTGTGAAATAATGTAAAGAGGGAGGTGAAATAATGTAAAGAGGGAGGTTAACCAATGATGAAATCTAACGTGATATATTATTTTAGGTTAATAAATCACTGCAATATTTTGTCTTGAGTCAGTGGATGAGATTTATAGAATGTGTATTGCATAAAATTTGCAATACTAGAGGTTTAGTATGGGGTTGTAAATTTGAAATAAAAATATCTGTAATGTTTGGTGACTATTTGATCACCCGATTCTATTTTGAAGCAGACTAAGTGATTTAGATACAAACCAAAGTGCAGAGAAGTGATCGATTAGAATGCTAACATAATACGAATTTGTTTATTTATTTGAATAAACAATTATTGCAGTTTATTTAAAAAAAAAAAATAAATAAACGAAACTAAACAATTGAAAAAAAAAATGTGTATACATATGAAAAAAATAAAGGTGTTGAGAGAATTTAATAGAAAACGGTAATATTATTATTTATTTTGTTTTGACAACAAATAAATTATTTCAATATATCTTATGTATATTTAGTATTTACAATTTGTTAATCTTAAATTAAATATAAAATTCATCAAAATACTATTGTCCTATGTAGTACATTAATAATATGCATACTTCCCATTTTTCAATCTTGCATAAAATATGATATTTAACAGAATATTTTCATTTTCTGTTCTTCTGAAGAGCGTGTTCACTGTCTTTAAACGAAAGTAACACGTTTTAAAAATATAAAAATACACAAGAAGAAGACATTCATATGTCAGACTATCAAGAGGTATTTTCAAAATTTTGGTTGTTATTAAAACTGATTACATTATTCGAGGTGTATTAAATTAAATCAAACATTAAATCGGTCAACATCTACAACGCTTATGGTTTGAGTGGTATAAAAATCCTGATGATATCCTACATTAAAATTGTTTGTTTTTATTTTTATGCTAGGTTTCGTCTAAAATCAGATGTAAATGAAACATCACGGTATAATATGTAATTCTATGGTTAGTCTCTAGTCATAATACTGTCATCCAAATATCGGTCATATAGTGTAGATATAAATGGTTACGTATGTTGGTGCCTATTCATGTAGTACTGTAGTAGCTGTTGTATTTGTATATCCCACTTAACAACTTACTTGTTAAATATTATTATACACTACATTTTGATTCTAAAATTTTAACGTTCCAGTATTATATTACTTTTTAATGTCTATGACACACTGAAATTAAATCCCTATTCGTTAACGGTCCATGTAAGGAAAATCGAATGTCTACAGCTATAACGGATTTAAATTTCTACGATATTATTTTAAGCATACAGATGTTATATAAGTGTATTATATTAGTTTATTCGTCTATGTGAATAAACAATAAAACGAAATATGCATAGTTGAGATAGATACGTATAGTATATTAGTTTTTTATTGATCATATTAAATATATTATAATGTAGCAATGATATTATTAATTATTAAACATAACATCTGCAGTCGAATATTGAATTTGAAATTTCTCGGTTGACGGTGTTCATAAAAAACAAATAGAATGGAATCCATTTCAATGTTAACTATAGTACTGTGATAGTAAAAAATATATACTTGACCTTTGTGCGGATGTACTTAATAACACGACGTTTTAAATGCATATTATATATTATATATTTAGATGCTCCTTTTAAGGGCTAAGTTGTTCACGTTTATCGAAGTGGTACTAATAACCGTTCTCGCATAATATTATTGTATATTATTTACTTTTATTGAATATTTAATATGCGAAACTTTAAAAACAAAAAAACAAACGATCGTCTCTATTATAAATGTTTATTATAATATAATAAAACGGCGATCGACTGAAATCCAATATTCGCAGACAAAAAAAAGTAAAATGTATACATGTATGTAAATTATCAAACGTAAGTGATTAAATACGCTTCTACTCTATCGCCTTTCGTTTCTGTGAGTAGTTCAACCGATTAACCAAAGCAGAAAATCTTGGGCTCCATAACGATTTACCATAAAAAAGACTACGTATGCAATAAAAGTATAATAGAACCTATGTAATGCTGAAAATTTTGTTGTATTATATACATTTGAGCGATATTAGTTTATTGTATGATATACCATAAAGTTTTCATTTGACTAACAAAATTCCAGGATTTTTCGAAAAGTTACTAAATTAATATATACTTTGATGTGTGTAAAACGACGAATCGGGTAATTTTTAGAAAAAAAAAAAACTACAAAAAGCGTAAAGGAATTTTAAATAAAAAAATCTTTCATTATAATTTTTATTGGAATTTATTTTACTATTATAATAATTAATAATAGCTTATAAAATATTCCACACGGAACATACACTAAACGTATAAGGAACCTAGGATGGAGCTATATATTATAGTTTTTCGTTGAAAGGTTAAAAGTTGCTTCGAAGCAACAACTGAATAAAATGTATTTATAAAGCATTTGTAATAATGCGTTTTGCAACATTTTTACTATCTTATATTAGTTTCTAATGTGAACTCTGTTATTTAAAGGTTTCCTGAATTTAGAAAGCCTTGAAGACAGACGCCTGATTATGGTGCACTTGAAATGCCTATGCACGTCGCCGTGTGTTCGTTATTTATTAGTTATTATTTATTACCTAATGTTATTATATATTTTTGGTGTTAAGTAAATATGTATACGTATTGTAGTTAGTGGTTGACTAACACAGTGAAAAAGCCATTTATAGAATATATCATATTCTATAAGTGATATTGGTATATAAATAATAAAAAGTACTTAATAACAACTTGATTTTCATTCTCGAATCTTAATATTTTGACTGCAGTACTAAATCCCCAATATGATGATATACGTATAGGTAATAATATCATAACAAGTGAGTTTTACGTTTTATGAACAAGTTGCAGTTTTTCATGAAGATAAATATATATTTCAAGGAGGCCAATTTGTTTTACCACCCGGCTGGCAATACTGTAAAAAAATCTCTTAAAATTATACACAAGAACGTTTAACTGTGTAATTATAATATTATTACAACCACATAATTAATTTTATTTATGAATTTAGTAATGGAACATAAAATCAAATCAGGCTCTTAAGAAACATTATTGCATCGTACCACTCAAAATTATGAATTTGATTCGTTGGTGAATTTCATCTGCTCAAATAATTTTTTTTCTTATTATTAAAAATATTTAAAATCTATACAAACAGTAAGTAATAAGTAAATTTTAGAATAAAATAAACAATAAAAATCAAAAATTGAATAATTGAGCGGGGAAATCGTTTACAATGAGACCTTAAAATTCATTTTTTTTTATCCGTTTGATTTCTGATGTTAAATAAATTTCTTTAATTAACGTGATGTAAATTTTTGTATCGTATAGTTAATATTTAAGTCGATTTTTGTTTTTAGTAATTCGTTTACATTTAATAATAATATTGATAAAGGTTAGATGTTACTTTGGTTAGTTGACATTTTTTTAAAAATTAATTTGTCGACGACAGTTGTCAAAAGTCAGGTAATAGTGAGTTGATAAGGGTTTAAAATTAATTTAAGAAAGAAGTTAATTTTACAATTAAGTTTTTGTCTGGATTTATATTATTTGTATTGGTAGTGTCTGATTAGATTTAGCTTTGTAAATTATTTTAGTCAGAAATGTTATTATATGTAAATTTGAAGTGCTATTAGACATTTTATTGGAGCTAACATATAACACGTATTGTTTATCATTACGATTTCGAGTTACGATTGGTGAGCTGTAATTATGTATTGTGTATATACATTATACATGTATCTCGCAATAGGAGCACCGAGCTAAAACGAAATTCTGACATCGTATTGCAAAGGCAATCGCGTTAAAAGCTACTTGGGAATGGTGGTCAGCGGCGTTGTGTACGCTTATTGCCATGAGAAGCGATAATAATAATAATTAGTCCTGACGTTCGGCCGTGGCAAGTATGTTATGGGCGCAGTTTATAACTCGTTCACACACACACATATATATATGTATATTATAGAATCATGTAATTGTCATTTGCAAAGTGATGCAATATCCTGGTAAAACTACATAACATTAGCGGCATTTAAAAAAATATATTTTAAGTATGCAGCGTATTGAACTAACCTTACAACGAAAACTCTGCCATTGAAAAAATGTTAAAGTAGGTCAACATTTTTACCTTTTAGTGAAGGTTATATCATATATATATATAATCAATTAAATGTACAATATAAATACTTGGATTTTTTATATTACAAAATGAAGATTTGAGAACATTTCTCACAATTCACAATTTTTCACAAGTCAAAAGCTTAACTGAATAGTTTTATCGATGAACTAAATATTATTTGTTTTAAAATATGATGAGTTAAGAGTAGCGTGCATTAATATAGGTATTTAAAACGTTACTTCTACTATTTTTTAAAATACATATTGTTAAAATTTATTAATGTTATTATCAATGTTTACAATGATTATGAAATTATGCAATTGCCTACATGAATTAGGCACTTTTGTAGTGTTATGCAGTCTAGTTATTTTTGACAATTTTAAAATACCAAAATTTTAGGAATATCCTAAATTCCTAATACATTTTATATGTTTGCATAATTTTTGGTCAGGCTGTATTTTGTTGCAATGTTTTTAAACATCATTGTCATTTATCAACGATTGTTCATCATAATCGTTATTGGTTACTATACATTATTATATTATTACGATTACCCAGTGGGATTCATGATGAGTGTGGAGTGTTTCGCATAAATATAATATACTTTATCTGATTTGTTTGATTTGTTCGCCAATCGATTGGAAACGTACGTCACATCCAATACCACTGAGTTCGTATTTCGTATGATAAAATTATAAATGATTATAGTTTTGTGATAGATATGTCGATAAAATATTGATGCTTAGGGCTCAATACGCTATAAAGTTGTATAATATGACGATAATTTAAAAACTCAAAGATTCGGTGTCCACATCTGAACCCAACGACAAACACTGTAGTAATTAAAATTAAATATGGGATAGCTATTTATAGATCCTAATAATATCATTCACGCGTCTATAAAAGTACATAACGTCTAAAAAAATAATAACTTAATAACATAGAACGGTTATTTGTTTTTTTTTTTTTTCATAGGTCTCATTATTATCATCATCAACATATTGTTTGTTCGATTGTGCCGAACATATACACATTACACACACACAATATTTTATAGATTAAGTTAAGTTGATTTATATCATATTAATACTGTTATTATTTCGTCTGTTATAAATATTGCTTATACATTATACAGACATACTGTATTTCTGCCATCGCGATTTTTGGTCTTCCGAACAAAACACTTTATACTTTGGGAAAAGGAAATTAGACTGAGTTCTTTGTAATGATATATTATTAAATTTTATGCGATACATCTGTACATACACGTTCACCGCGAGATGTACAAATACAAAATGTAATTCTGAAAATAAAATGGAAAAATAAACCACTAAGCCCGTTGACATACAAGCAATATAGTCGTTATTATTTCAACGACTAAATAAATAACTAATTTTATTAACATGGTATTATATGACATTTATTTGTTCACGCACAGTCACTATTTATTGTTTTTTATTCGTCTTTTTAAAAGGGCATATAATAGATTATATTTACCTTTAACTGGTTTAAACTTTGTTTATTTTTTTTTTCACCCGAAATAAATTAATAATTTAATAAAATTTTACGTTCAAAACATTTTACTGAAAAAAAACATTTAAATAATATTTTACAATACACGATACATAATATTGTTTACAAATAAATTATTAATACGGATAATAAAAGTGTTTTGATTTGATATTGATACATTTTTCTGAAATATATATAAACTTACAATATTGTAGTTTATTAGTGTAAACGTAACCTAGTATTTGACCGCAACTAGTAAACACCGTAGTTTATGCATAGAATGGTGTTACATTTTTTGTTTTCTGACGGCTGTTATATATTATGCATATTGTAAATAAGTATCTTAAACATTTAAATATATTTACATTATAGTTGTATTATTTTAATTTGATTTAATGAAAATGATTCTATATGTATTTTTGTAATAGTTGATAAACGTATAATTTTACTCTGTAAAATAATATTTATATTATTTACCTATTATAAAGGTCTACTATGTAATATAATTATAATATGTAAATATCCTAAGGCAAAATGTCTAATTTATACTGTACAGCAGATAGATAATCGAATTAATTTTGAAGTACAATAATATGCGAATTTCTAAATAGTTAGAATCGCAAGATTAGATGATTTTTAAAGGACGTAGGTGAAATTCCGAGTGAACACAATAATATTCAACGCATACCTATATAATTTATTCGGCTCCCTCTCTATATGCTACATCTCATTTAGTATTATTTTTTTTAATATTCACTACCTAAATGGTATGTAGTAGTAGTATTTATCTACATATTATTATATTTAGCTCTTTATAAAATATAATATATACTTTCATTACTTTCATTTTTTTTTTCATATGCCATATAATTGTAAAAATGAAGTTTTATAAGTATTATTATTATTGTCGATACGTATTTCGATAATGATTCTCGACAACAGCCGATTTTGTAATAGTATAATAAATAAATTACAAAAGTAATAATAATAATACAAATACGTCCTCGAACGACGTGCTACGGTGATGACTATTCAGATTTCTTTCACTCGCCCCAAACGCAGATGCATTGATAATAGACGTTTTAACGATAAGTTTGTTTCGTCCGGAATTTATATATTATTTACTCATGTATGGGTATTTCGACACGATCCTCTGCGACAATAAAACATAAATAAGTGCATTGATTGATAAATCTTTTGTTACTGTATAATGGGCATAGTATTTGTGGTTTTTTGTTTGTTATTTTAGTTTTTCAATATGCAGCAATTTACCGCATTTTGTACTATACGAATCTGGCGCGTGAGCTGTGTGTTATTTCTTCCTATATGCATCCGCTCTGACAATAAAATATCGTGTGTTTATTTCGTAGTTCTGATACAATGCGTGCACGCTATATATGATAATAATATGTCCATCGTACGTGATATTTATCAACGTATAGTAGTTGTTGTCTTTTCCTCGAACGATCTATTGGTTTGTTATGTTCGACCTTATATTGATATTTATTATTTTATTATTCGTTTTCAACCAAAACAAGAATTACCAACAAATAAAAATAGGCGAATAGACGGTTTGACTGGAACGTCTGGAACTGTAAAGTACGTTTTGAATGAAATAAACAAAAAAAAAAACCTCGCTTCCTAAATCTAGAAACATTTGGACGAATTAATAATTATAATAATATATTAACCGACAACTATACGTAAATGACGAGGGTTAGGTAACCTACCCTGTACCTACTTATACACTCTGGCCGCGTCAGGTATAGATGGTTAATCTGTATTTAATTAGTTCAGTATAGTTTGCGGTTGGACTTTACGCCGAATGGTTTATCACTTTAAAATCGATTGTATCAGATTAGCATATAACTACCGTTAAATACACCGTATGCCGCACTTAACCACGTGAATTTGGATTTATGTATAATATTATAATAGTATTTTGGTGCACAACAATACGGTTAATGTGTACGTGATCGCGGTGCATTTAAACCTCGCGGGCATCTGGAGCTTACCTGTTTATGCGAAAATCGTTTTGTAGAGTTGCAATATACGATGTGGCACGGCTGCGATTTCGTATTCGCGAACATTGCAAGTATCTAATATATTATAGTGTTTACTGTTTAGACGTTAATAATAATGTTCATCGTTTTTTTTAACTTTGAGAATATCAATGAATTCTCGGAAACAAAATATTCCAACCGTTCTGCTTTCAGTGTATAGTGTACTTACGTTATTATTATTAATATTTTTTTCACACTTCAAAACACGATTGGTCATCGACTGACTTGGTAATTTTGGTCGATGCGATATTAAAGCTATGTTCATCTCCGTGGATAGATTCTATATTCCATACATTATTGTTTATATTATAGGTACACCGCAGTATATTTTTCAAACCGTCAGTAAAAAGTGTTTCAACTGATTGTAGCCGTGTATTATACAGGTACTTGGTTAGTATTAATATGTATGCATTTGTCATAATAATAAGCATCTAGGGTATAGAACCAGTTTAACACAGTTTTGCCCTCAACTCAGTGACTGCAGTTTATCACTTTGGTTTATGGTTAACCAAACCGATAGCAATACCACGCGTGTATAGTTTTCACAACGGATTTATTACGGGTTGACATTTGTTTCAACGATCGCTATAATGTGCAAAACAAAATAGTTTACTGTTATAAGGTAAAGGGTGTTCCTACCTAAAAAAATATGTATCCTCCTACAAAGTGTGGGATGGATTAGTTACTTACGCCTGAGGCAAGGTATACTATACATATTTTGCAACTGTATATAATATTTTCAACAATTAAGCCAATTAAAATAACCCTTTCCCATGTATACTAAGATAATATAATATAAGAAAATTCCTTATTTATCCATATTTATTATTACTGCGTTGATAGTAGATACTATTTAATATCTGATTTAATATATGTCTATATCTATATGCTAATTATTATATACATTTAAAATTATACATGTAAATTTTTAAATTTCTAATATTATATTAATATGTTCTCAAAAAAATTACAATATTAATTTTCACTTACCGGACCATGACGAAGATACGTAGTACACCTATAATAAGTACTTTAATAGCAATACACATTTTATAATAATTAAATACTTATCGACAGTTAAATATACTTACGTATATTGTCATAATTAAATCGTAATATTCCTTATAAAGGAAATCTTAATTCCTTGAAAAATATTCCATTTCTAAATGTATATATGTATCAGTTAACTTAAAATGAATAATAAACAAAATATATTCTTTTTTCTTTATAAATATTTTTTATTTTAACTTATATTGATTTCAAGTTATGTAAAAATATTTTCAAACACAGTACCTACGTTTAATAAGAAAATCATTTTAAAAAGGAATCCCTTTGTATATTGGTGGGAATCATACTAATTTTCGACAAATGACATATTGACATATTGTATACAAGCCCTGTTGTTCCCTACAGTGACAGGCCATAGTCGTATATAAAGTGGTCGCGACGAATAGACGCGTTAGATCAGATGTTAAACGTGTACATTGCTGACAGACCAGACTAGTTTTTTCACTCTGAAGGAATGCGTCTCGTCCGATGGCCATCTGAAGTCGCATTGTACATTATTACATAAAGTTATAGTATATTGTGTGTGATGGATAATTACACCATAAGAATAATAATTACCACAAAAGTAATTACAACGATAATAATAATATTACGACTCGTGAGTGTCTAAGAAAAACCCCGCGGTATATGACGTGTGTGTTTGGTGGCGACCATATATCATATTCAAACCATGCAATGTAAATACGTACTTAAATACAAATGTAATAATTATAACAGCGTTACGTCACTGAATAAAATATGTGCACAGTCATAGTTCTCATTTCTCACCGACGTCACACTATTCTCATCCCTCGATCGTAATGCGTTTGAAATAAATATTCTAATAATATAATTTAGTTTGTTTTAATACAAAACAAATTATACGTAACATAGATAATATAACATAATATTTTTCTGTCATGGACATATTATTTTGCATTTATAATGAATTCTATCTACCATAAGTATTTAAAAAAATGAAATTTTATCAATACAAATCAAAATCTATCACATTATTGTTGTTTTGTGATGGTTTTACATTGTACGAATTGTAATACCTACAGTTACACACTAGACCAGGTGAATCTGAATAACATAATATCGAACTAATATTCTTTAAACACTGCAGTCTGTTTATATTTTGGATTGCATATCATGTTCTCATACGCTATACAATTTATGATATAATATAATATTATATTGTTAACTGTATAATTTTACTTATATTCTGTAATATATTAAACTGGAATTAAAAATAAATATAATAGTGAAAGTGGTAAGGCGAGTGATACTTTTATTTATGTCACATAATTCGTAGTAATTATTTAGAGAAAATTATATTTTTTTTCCATTAAATATCGTAATTGCTAAAATGTATATACATATTATATTTCATTTGTTTTAAAAAAACCGAAAAATCTTATTAGTTGATCAATTAAACAAGTGGATATGCTTTAGAATTAATAACGTTATGGGACCTATTAAAATCATTATTCTTTGAGTCGATATAATATTATTTTTGTTGTTTGAAATCAAGTACTTATTTGAAAAATAGGTAAGGTAAAACATAACTTTAAAAGAGTTGAGTATATCTATATGCAATGGGAGGGAAGTGGTGATGATAACATATTTTCTGAAAATATAATAAAAAATATAGGGACAAAGTATAACAAAGTCCATCGTGTATGGACGAATCTCGATGCAAACTTATAACGGTTATATAATATATTTACCTTTATGCTTGTGATGATCATAGGATGCATGACTTAGCCTACGGGCTCCGTACACGATCTTAGATAATAGTATAGAAACGGATGGTGCATTACTCTTATCGGTGATTTCGGGCGTAAGTCCCTTTCGCCTTTTACGTTACCAAGAGTCGACGTACCACTAAATCGCGTTATCTTTTGTGGGCCAGTTGCGTATATTATAGTTGTCGAGAGGATTCTAGTACCGGTCTCATCATTTTAATTAGTTGTGCTTCAAATTCACAGAATTTGTATATTTCATAATATTACTATTATATTGGCATAATTAATGCCCTTTACTAGCAATTATTTTTAAAATAATTTTATATATATATATATATATAGATATATTTAATCGATAATACTTTTAATAAGCGAATCATTTTATACAAAATAAATGAATACAAACGTGTGCTTTAAAACTTAAAGCTATTTAAATTTTTTGATTTTAGTATTATGCTATGCTGTGCACCAGATACTATTATATATTATTAAAATAGGGATTAGTAAAAAGCTGATTTTTATTCTGTGGTCTACTTGAAGTAGTTTTTCGTGATAAATCAAGACATGTGCAATAAAAATTGATTGTTTACCCTTTGATCTACCTATGATATTTTTAGAGAGAAGTGACAAGTCCATGAACATTTCAAATTTAAAATGTATTTACAATGTATATAGTTATTTATTTGAATAATAACTTATTGTTAATATTATAACTTTATAAATACTTTTACAAACTTTCTACAATTCTAAAAAAAAAAAAAAATAAAAATGTCTTGCATTATTATTGTAGAAATGATGATTTGCTTAAGACAGAAAAACTATTCATATTAGCAATGATTGATTATATTTAAATTTAAAGTACAATGTATATGAATATCGGGACTGTTCTTAGGATTTTCGTAGTTAAAAGAAAAAAAAATAACGTAACCTATAGTAAGAAAATAATTGAAAGTCTAATGTACATTCTTACTCTTAGTCTTACCCCTTTATTTCTTCGTATCATAATATTGTCCAATTTTTGGTATATATTTTACAATAAAAGTTATTATTTATTATATTTGAAATACTATGAAATCACCTTTTCATCATTTAAAGACTGGTTTAATAAGAATGACACCAATAACAATATCGTTGTAGGTGTATAAATTGTATTATTGTAGAAAAAAAAAAATAATAACATTACTAATGATAGTGATCACACGATTCATGTCGAATAGAAATCTGACATCTGGTACCTACATATTTGTATTTTATATACTAAAACATTTATCAATAAAAAAAACTAATAATGTAAGGACAACGATGATTACTCATTATACCCTACAATAGATGCCAATACATATTTAATAACTGGTATGGTATTAGTTATAAGTGTACACTCATCCAACGCCTTCGTTTTGACCACTAGACTAGACGTGTTTAACGTTCAAATATTTAATTCCCAATGAAGTATATAATGTATATGATGCCTCGTTCAAAAATCTTATTATGTTGGTCCACGATAATAATATTATCGTTTTACAGAGGCACAATCTTTTATTAGTTTATAAAATATAATAAGTACTTTTATGGCTATCTTTTTCTAAAAATTAAAAAAGTATTTATATGTAGGTACATGTTTAAATATTTAAGAAGTGTTACAAGTGACATGATGTAAACATCGGTTGTAACACTTGTAAACAATTATAAACCTAATTATAAATCGATTGAATTTACATTTAATAATACATAATATATCTTGGCATCTATTTTGCTTAAACAATGAACACTTACAATTATCCTCCCATAAAACTGATGAGAAAAAATACTAATCCTTTATTTTATTTATAATTATTTTTTCTGTTCAAAAAAATGTAAAATATATTTTTAAAACTTTTAACGCCATATACATATATACATGTATATAAAATTATTAAGACAGATTAGATTTTTTTTTATTATATGTTGATATCACTGCATAAATCTATAATATTGTATAAATATTTCTTTATTTTCTTCTTAAATCCATTTGTTGAACGCATCACAGAGTCAAAATGCTCAAAGTTTGAAGCACAAAAATACTCGTGGTTGATTAATACAATGTTTGAAATTTAAAAAATGGCTTACCGAAAGTTTTTGCAAGAAACATCCAAGTGTACGAATAAAAACAGTTGAACCATTGAGCTTTTTCTCCTGGTATACTTCTGTGAGTATACACTCATACACACACACACACACACACACACATACATATATATATATATATATATATATATATAGGCAAAAATTTTATACAGTCACGAAGTTTGTTTAAAAATTGTTTTTATTTAGATACTTCCGAGAGTTTTTTTTCTCTCTCGTTCTCTTTTTCTTATTTTTTTCTAGTATAGTAACCGGTAAAACAGTTTTCGGGAATGGACCATTTTTTCCCCTTTCCTTTTACGGGTCAGAGATTTGGAAATCTCATTACATCACGCCGTTGAAATCCAGACTAACGGGCTGAAAAAGACAAGAGCGCGAGTAACAATATATTATTATGCACGCATATCCCAACATTATTTTCAAAGGAAACAATGTTATTTTATGGTGGCCTTTGTATGTATAAATGTTCTAGCTCTTATGTCTTCCCTCGGGGAAAAATGATTAGGAAACTGCCGAAAACACCGGTGTACGCAGATATTATGGTGGCTATGTGGAAATATTTTTGCCGTATTTTTATGTCTAATACGACCCCGTTCACGAAATGTAAGAGTCGATTTAACCCCTAAACCACAACTCATCTATCTATTTTTGCATCAGTAACTGTAAATATAGTTTTTTATTAACATAGATTGTCTTAGTTCGTATATTATATGTATGGTATACATGTATACTACCCGACTACCGCCAGTACGTATGCTGTTATTTGTTATTATGCTATTACCATCAACGTGGTAATCAGACAACTGGTCGAAAACCCGTTACTTAAGTATGGAAAAAAATGTCAACTGGTTATGAACCAACAATATTTCTATATTATTATGGATATAGTATTGAAAAAAGTTCACCTCATCGTATTGACGAAAAATGAATAAATCGAAAAAAACCGCTCTCCAATTGTTTACTTATTATACCTACGCTTCTATATTATATACCTAATCATATTCTTTATAACAACGACGTTCATTATAATATGATAAAAGATCTCTTTAAAGCTCACACATCTTTATGATATCGTGGTCTATGAACTCAGTGATCATTTTGCTTGAATGACGAGTTTATATGGCGGTTTTTCGATATCCTGCTTACGAGCTAGTCAAGACGCTGTGCGAACGCAATGAGAGACGGTGGGCAAATGACTGAGAGGGAGCGAGTGAGAGGTGTGCGCGGAATAGTTGAATTCCGTTTCCCGTACGATGCGTCGGGTTCAATATAAAACGCCGTCGCGCGAATGAAATAAGGACGAAGGCTATTTTCCGGCGCTGCGCGAGACAAATGTAGGCAAATCTACACGTCCAGTGGAAAATAAACGAGCTCCGGTTCTCGCCCTCACACACATAAAAGCATTATATATAAATATAAGTGTGTGTGTGTGTGTCTCGTCCGAAATGGGAAACACGAATTCTTTATTATATTCATTGTTGTTTGGAAACAACCGTGGAAATACGTTTTGCCCAATGATTTGGCACGGGTTCAATAACAAAAACATATTCCGTTTTATACATCTAAACGTTTGGTTAACTGTGCAAGTGTGTGTACGCGCGAGCGTGCGTGCGTTTTGAGATTAATTAAACGAAAAATTAATTTTTGTTCGTTCGAATGGCTTGGTGATTGTACAACAATATTATTATATAATTATCAATCAAAATTTTTGAAATAATACTCGTGATACAGAACCGATGCATTTTAGTAATACTATATTCAATTGATTACCGTCCTGTCATATAAAAGTACCTGCAATATTAAATAATTATATCACGAGTCATTAATTAATAATCAAGCACGGTTATGTTTAATTTACGGTATAAAGTTATATTATATTTCGATGTCTTAATGTTAAAATGGAATAATATTCATGACATATGTTATTGGCAATCGTTTTTTCTTGCTAATTTTATTTTTCAAAACTCCAATAACTTGTACTATAACAATGTCAACGCGTATGAAAATCGATTTCAATAGAAGGACGACGCTCTTTGGTCATGCAGGGTGGTTTTTTTTATGTTCTTTGCACGCTTGCCCTCAGATTTGTTACTAACGTTTCAATCATGCATTGGTGATCTTTTACACTCTACTTTTAAGGATTTTTTTTTTGTCGTATTCATATGAGTTACAGTAAACTTTTAACGTATGCGATTCCGTAAAAGTATAATTATACATTACGTTGATACTGGTAATTTAGCATACTACGGGCACAATATCGATGTATCAAATTTTATGTTTTTAATTGACTTTTTACACTCAATGTAAGTTTCATGAACAATATTTAATTTTAATTTTATAGTATTGAAATAATGAAGATTCTAAGTAAAGTATTGTGGTTAAGCTTTATTGCGCTATAGTGTGATCAATATTATATTTAATCTATTGATAAAATTAATGCATTTATTGATCAATATTTCGTAATTGAATTCAAAATATAGTTATAGTCCGGGCAACGAAAACTGGCCGGTGACCCCCGTGACCCGCCTGCCTTATACCAGCGGTTAGCCATGGGTTCTCAAAGTGCACCGCGCCGCCGCCGTGCCGCCGAGATGTTCACACAATAGGCGCACGGCATGTGTTTTTTTTTGTCCCTTATTCAATTCACAATTTAGGTACCCTAAAACTGGTATATAATAGGTGGAGAACTGGAATGTATTATGGAGGGATCGTACACGTGTATAGTGTATACGGCTGTTGATTTTGTGCATTATGCTACAGACATTTGTAACAGACGGTGTGTTGTACCTACGATTTTGAAATCAGTTTTGTGAATATTTGTTTTTTTCTTGTGTTTGAATACATTTTTGTACAAGGATCTATTAAAAATGTCTTTAAGTAATAGTGATACACGCAGCCAGAGTAAACAAATTGTTTATAATGTTTATAAATATTTAAAAGAACTGTCATCAAAACCGGATTTAACTGCCGATTTCTT
>VUJU01000068.1:0-52619 GCA_009835225.1 Aphis craccivora
ATGTATGGTTATAATCTAATGAATTAAACTGACACTTTGTGATGTTTTATAGTTTTTGCCTTTTTGAGACCTTTTGAATCACATAATCTTAGGCATTTGCTCATGGCTTTTATTATAGTGTACTGATGTCTAGCTTGTGTTAGACTGATAACTGTTCTACATTTTTCCATGTTTATAGATTGATTCTTCAATAGATTTGGTTTTGCAATTGAACTTTCTCGATCACATAGTTTTTTTGTTTTATTGTAAGAAATATATATTATTATTATTTCTTAATATATTATTAAGATTGTCTTAGTCTCATTAATTTTTGAACTAGATCAAAATACATAGGATGATAAATTTTTTGATTATATACCTTAAATCTAATACACAAACAAAATTGTTGAAACATTTTGTTGCTCATATCTTTTAAATTGACGATTGCTTTATAGTTAAATATATGAAAACCTATAATTCAATTTTTAATGAAATAATCTTTCAAGTCCAAAAATTACAAAGTAAGTAATTCTGCAAAATTACTTTTTTTGTTAAATAACTATGATTGGTCATCATTCACCAATTATGAACGATTCCATTTTAATTGTTGCATTAACAATTTTATAAAGATAATAAACAAAATTGGTAGGTAACTCGGAAAAAAAATATTGTCAAAAATCAAAAAATTTAAACTCTTACAACATTTTCAATCATTTAATTTATTTGCCTTGAAAATAAATTATATCCATCAGTGAAGAAATATCAGCTAAATGAAAAACTTGAGTATCACTGTTTAAAATTGTGTAACTGTTTATCTTGATCTATAGCAATAACATTTGATATTGACTATACAATTTTGCTACATAATTTAAAGTAATTTAGTAATAGAGATAAGACATACGATTTATTAAATTCATATAGAAATCTGAAATAGTAAAATATGTAGTGTTGGTATCTCAATGAACTGTGTACCTACCCAATTTATTACTAAACACCGCAAATCGCAATATGTAATATACTTATATAATTCAAATAAATAATTTGATTAGGTACGCGTAAAAAACTAACTAGGTAGCCATGTAGGTAAAATAGTACTATTGGCCACTCGGTAGCGCATAATAATGTTGAACTGTAATTTATAAATAGCCGAAAAATATATGATCCATACCGTATATTATCAGAACTGTAAATTAGCCGACCAATAATTTGTTTAATCCATATTTTAGTCAGCAACAATAATTTCGGATTTTTTACAGTCCTTCGGCCACTTCCAGAATGAAGTATTTGATAATAATACATTATATAGGTACCTACCTACTAGTATGAAAAAGATCCAAAAATTACCAACTATAGATATGTGAAAATAATTGATTCTTTAACTTAAAAAATTTGAATTTTACCACATTATAAAGTTGGTCTTTATCGATCAAATGAAACAAGTAATGCATACAATTACATGAAAATGTGTGCTTAACATTTAAATCTAAGTATACCTATAAAAATTAAAATGGAAAATCTTCGTGAAAGATCGTTAATAAGTTCATAACTGCTCATATTTTTTAATTATTAAAAAATCCAATAATAATAATTTAAATGGGATTACCTTATTAAAATATAAACTTGTAGATACCTAACTATAATCAATTAAGAAAAATAGTGTAATTAGAGATTTTCATCTAATAAATATTTATTTATCTTTTTTCATTGTATGGTAAAATTTTTTACTAAATTATTTATAGACATAAATATTTCAGTTAAATACATAAATATTATCATTTTTTTGGTCATGGACATTTTTGAATAAAATTAAATACCTATACGACTATACCTAACTAAGAACTTAATTTATAAAGTTTGATCGCCGCAGGGCCAGAACTGTCGAGTATATTATGTAAATATTATACACACTACCATATAGGACATAGGTACTATAATTTATACGGTTTAATAATACATTACTATAGTTTTTAATTATATTATAATCGTATTTTAAAATATGAAGTGGTATAATGCCAATAAATAATAAATTGTCTTACCTATCTATGTTAAGAATTTAAACAAATACAATATATAGGTATAGAATCGTGACACTTCATCGGATTTTATTTTATTTTTTAAAATTTTCAATACCAGATTTTCTATTTGGATTTATTGCCTCATAAGTGTTAATTTTTTATGGAATAAATCAAGAAAATATGTCATGCATCATGCAATATAAAAAATCATTTCAGTTTTTTATATAGTGTCTACCTAGGTACATTATAAGGTTATGTATCTAGGCGTATATTTAGTATAAAATATAATTAATTTAATTTTAATGCTATTCTGACAAGTATTGTAAAATTAATAATTATAGATAGGTATTTACTTACAAGACTACAATTCAATAATGTTAAATTACAAATGCTTACATAAAAATATTAAAAATAACTAAGGTAGGTAGGTACAACTTTCAACTAATAAAGGAGTTAACCCATCACCCATCTATCCTCAATCATGACACTGAAGCGAAATACTTTTTAATAAGCTTAGAAAATACAAAATAATATCTGAAAACATTTTTTCACTTAAAAGTTCATAAAAGAAGTGTAACGAATAATTGGAAATAACAACAATGTAATACTATAACGGGACAGGTTTTTTTACTTACTTTTATATTATTAAATTTGATGTAATATTTCAATCGTATTTAACATTTTAAATGTGTCCTGCAGGTAAATGATCTAAAAATAATGACATTTTATAAATGCAACTGATGTTTATATTCTATATTTTAATTATACATGTTATGTATCGTAGTATAAAAACAAACGATAGCAATAATGATTAGTGATTACGTATTATGTAGGTACATTAATTATATGTAGGTAATTGGTACTAACTGGTATTTTTCAACTTCTCTAGTTCTGTAAAATGACGATAATATAATTTTCCGGATTGAATTCCACGGTCAGCTAAGACGCGAGCGAGTACGTATAGTACTTTTGAGATTTTATAATTGACATTAAATATGGATTTAATCGCTTATAAGTAGGTACTTATCTTATAGTTATGAATTGATTTTTAAAACAATACTTTAAATTTAACTGATTAACCGTCATACAAGTGCACAACCATCACAGTACCACATGAACAATTATTTATGAGAAAAACGAAATAATATTGCTAAAAAAATTATAATAATAATATTGCCCTACCTACCCTATTACCCTAATACAACTATTTTTGAACACAGACTACGTAAACCATCACCGTGTGTTGTTTATTTTGATTTAAACAATATTTTAATTTAATTCAGGTACCTATGTCCTACGTGAGCAGTCAAGTCTCAGTTTCTAAAGAACTACGCGTTCTATTACTTATGGGTATTATTGGTTAATTTATTAATTTATTATTTTTGAAAATAATTAATAATTATTATAGAACATCACTAAAAATATATTTCTGCTGCCATCATCGTGTCTATACGCGTAACACTATAATACGGTACTTATACAGAAAGTGCCAAAACATAATATTATATTTAATATTTATAGTGATTCTTAACTAGGAATAGGTAAATAATGAATTGAATCAGAAAAATGTTACCCTATATATTAACTGTAAATAATTGTAATCATTACAGTGTAATATTGTATTCCTAGTTTCCTACATCACTCCCCGCCATATGAAAATATAATAATAAATAATAATATAAACGTCACGTCTGCTTCATAAAGTTTAACTCGAAACGTATTTTCAGACAAATTTAGTAGACGATTCATGCAAAAAGAATATTATTTATCGCCATCCTACGGAAAAAATATTACTGATATTTTATCATGTAAATGTACGCAAAACTCAAAAATTGGCCAATTTCCAAACATTTTTCATCTACATGGATGAGCATTACACTTTACATATTCTTCGTTTGAGCTTATAATCCGCAATCCTTATCAAAACATATTATTATTGATTGAATTCGAAATAGGTAGTTGTGACTACGAAAACTCGACTACAGTGTTAAAACTTTTAGTATCTATTAGACATATTATAATATGTGTCTATATCTAGTTGATAGTATAATATTATAACAATATATATAGTACCATTAGTACCAGTGTATTATGTGCGTGCGTATTATTAAAATGAAAATTAATAATATTATAGCATACTGTATAGGTAGCTATACTTATAATATAACTGCGATGGTACCTATTTAACTGCAGTTGAATATTAATACAGTAATTTATTTAACATAGATAGGTGGTCATAAGTTTTTATAATGAATGGTATGTACCTATGTACTTAAATGTACGCTTTTTATGTTTGGAAATTTGGAATGTTCAGAGTTTAAAAATATTTTTTATTGGGCCAATACCTATTACCTATTTACCTACTTAACCGTCACCTACAAAAATGTTTTGAAGACTTGTTCTTTTGACATTTGTATAACGGTATGATTCTGATTGCTACTCAATAAATAGGTATTATCTAATGCAAATTTAAAACACAGGTAGGCATAATATTTTATAAGTTGAAAAGTTTTATAATATGCTTATTTCTCATCCCTTCCATCAATACACATCGTAAGCAGCTTATTTCAGCTTTCAATATTATATATAAAAAAAATCTTCATAGATACCTACCAATAACTTGTAATTACCATTACCATTTAAGTATATACAGATATAACTATACGAACATTTTAATGTAAAATATCATCAAAAATAATATAATACTACCTACAACAAATTTAAACTGTTTTTTGTTTTATGTATTATTTTATTTAATATATATAATGTTTAGAATTGTAATTTGTAAACCATTTTCTATATCTATCTAAAAATTATACTGAACAAAAAATGAACTGTTATTTTGTTTATTATTAAATTAAATCCAATCATAATAAATGTTATTAAAAGATGATTTAACTTATAAAACTACCATAGCTAATAAATGTTCTAAAGTTAATATAACTATGTGTAATGGATTTAGTAGTATAACTTTAGGTTTTGATTTTTATCAGTTATTGTCGAAAGTTTTCTTAGTCAACATACCAACACTTAGATTTTTTATTTTTACAGAATTTATTAACATCTGTAACACAATATTAGGTAAGTTAAAGTTTCTAAACTAAGACTATAATAGCTGCAATAATAATAAACATAGTTTTTTGCTCTTTATAGGTATAGTTTTTTTAAGAATGAATCATCAAATAAATATCTTAATATAGCACAAGTAGATTTTAAATTATACTCCTAAGTAACTCATCTAATATTTTTTTTAATCATTTTATAATATTAAAATAGGTACCTAGTTAAAATGATAAATAATAAACTAGGAATGAAACTTACAACTTTTTTTTTTAAAACTAATATCTAAAAGATCATTTTAAAATATTATTTGACTTTTTACATTATTTTTGAATGGTAAAATATACATCATCAAGTTGAATAATATATTCATAGAATCGAAAGAATTGTTTCCATAAATATGTAATTGCATACGCTCGGCTATTAGTTATCATAAACTAATTAATCTTGAATTTTTCAATTTGTTTCATTCATTGATTTTTTTCTTATCTAATATTTTGAGTTTTACGGTTATTAATGTTATTAACTTTGTCTAAAATATGATTATATGTAAATGTTTATTTCAGATACACAATAGAATATTTTGAAACTTTTCTGATCAAACTAAAACACAATATATTTTATTTTTGAATAATTTATAATGAGATGCACATTTATTTTGTACCCGCCATAATTGATACTGAATATTAAAGTAAATATTGTAAGACATTTTTTAATCATAGGTTAATTCAATGCATGGATAGTCGTATGGATTATAAACTGAAGTTATAACATTATGCATATTGCCGTTATCTTTAGAAATAAAAACATATAATTTAATCTATAGTTTACTGGTGTCTATCTGATGGTCGTCCTGAGTCGTGGGACACGTGCGGAATCAGCGAGAGGAGAGGTGGTCGGTACCTACGCCCTGTGGATGGTGGGATCGGACGCGGTCGCGGAATTTCAGCCGGCTGTGGATAGTGTCTAGGGGTCCTAGGGGACCGAGGCCTGTCGGCTACCACGGGTGTGGGATTTGCGCCTATCACTCTGTGGGAGACCTCCGGGAGGTTTTCCCCCTCACGGGCTAAGAAATCCCTCACTCCCGGGTCCAGGACTAGGCCAGAGCGTCTACGCATCCCATACTGGTTGATTGCCGGCTGTTCTGCCGCTTGTTGAGATTGATTTGTGTCCGTTGTATGCTGGTCGTCTATGTCGGTATTGATGTTGATGTTGGCTGTGTGACTGCCTGTGGGCTGTCTAGGATTCCTGGTCCTGTCGGCTTCCTTGGGTGTGGAATTCGCGCCCGCCACTGTTTGGGAGGCCTCCAGGCGGTCGTGGAATCGCATCATTGCCGACATCTGTTTATAGTAACTACGCATCACCGCGGGCCATGTTATCTGGGCCGTTGTCCGGCGGCGGCGTGTCTCCGAGCTGGCCGCCCTGAGTAACTGCTGATCAGGTTCTGCCGCTTGTTCGGATGAGCTGTTAGTGGCCGTTGTGGTTGTATGCTGGTCGTCCATGTCAGTATGTTGTTGATATTGGCTGTGTTACTATCTGCGAGAGAAAACAAATGATAACAAAAATATTTATTTCGACATGCTATTATGCGTTTATTATGTTGTGGTGTCAGGAAAGGGGTGCGCTGTGGATGTCGCGCGTTTGAGGCATTACACGTGCATTTTGCGTGTTATATAGTTGTTGGTCCGTGAGGAACACGCCTTTGCCTAAGCGTTTGTGCAGTTTTACCGGTCCCCACAATTTCAATGCGAAACCGGCGTGAAATTTTGTATGCGTTTTTTGACAGGTGGTGCGCTTTGTAATCACCTGTTTTGTATTTGGAGTACGTCTGGTCACCTGTTACAGCTATGTGGTATTTCCAGTACGTCTTTTTCGGGCTTTTCCCTGTCTATATTAATTTGTTCTATCAGGCTGTCTGTTGTCCGAGTCAGTTTCCAGTCACCTGGGCGTATGCCCTCTCTGCCGAGGACGAGTGCCGAGGGAGGGTATCCTGTCTGGTCGTTACGATCTTATCACGCTCTAGCGTTCCTACCTATTCTATTCATAGATAATAAAGAAATGGATGGGACATCCCTATCCCTATTTCTCTATTATCTACGATTCTACTTCCCGTGTGTTTGCAGCATCGCACGCGGTGAAATCGGTGCGTCCATAAATCAAGTGGCACGGCTATCGTCACGTTTTTTGAGGTTATGTTACGTAACGACGGTTTTCCGTTATAACTTGCAAACCCCGTTTTCGTTATGTGGTTTTGGGAAGGTTTTTGCAAGTCACACAATGGGAAATTGATGGTGGTAGTTAGGGGTAAGGTAATAAGATGTTCACTTACCGGTATTTCCTTTTCGGTGAGCCAGTTGACGGGTACCTGAAGTGCCGCGTCGTTGAAGCCTGAAGGAGATGAAAAGAGTAGAAAACAGCACAAATAATTGGTAATAAAAAAAAAATAACTCACTGTTTTTTGGTATCACTAGTTTATTGTTTCCAAAAAACTGGTGGTGTGGTTTTGGTGCATAAAAAGTGGTCGATGTAAGTGTCAAGAAAAATGCTGTCGGACGGAGCTCGTTCGCTTACGGAGAGAATAATCAGACTAAAGAGTCTAGGACAGTGATGGTATGGACTGAATGGTAAAAATCCCACAGTCTCTCAAAATTTCCCTGCACCACCGTAGTGACCTCTAGTTGTTTATTTCATCCCTATTAACCTATTATAAAAATTTTTTTGAAACAGTATTATAACATAAACCCTAATCGAAGAATGGCCATAGTAGTATATTATTTTTATATTTAATTCATTTTTTCGTGTAATAAGTACGTTAGAAAAACATTTCATAATATATTAATATATTCATTCATATAGTAGGTAAATAATAAAACAGTTATTTATACCAAAATTACAATAACAGTTTGGTACCTAACAGTTTAATAAATATTAACAAAATACAAATTATGAGTACCTATTAAATGACTTAGGTACTAATAAGTATTTAATTATTAAAATTAAACTAATTTACATTTTAGTCGAATACATTTTGATTATGCATGTTAATATGTGTTTATGTTACTTTAAAGTTATTACATGTTATTTTTTTATCCTTAAATGACGATCTAATAGTTGTAACAGTATTCATCGTATTATCCCCTAGTCTATTTCTTTTTTTTGATTTATCATAATTTACAATTGAAAATTTTCTTTCAGCTACTGCATTGCTATGCGGTAAGCACAAAACAAACCTTGCTAATATGCAAATGTTAGGGAATTTAAAATTATCACTTGCATAATCCTTAGCAGTGCTTATTTCATAGCACATTTCTGAAATATTCATTTTTTTAAGTTGACAATTTGTTCTTTGTTATAAAAGTATGGTATACCTCGCCATTCTTCAATTACTTTATTATTATCAATGTACTGTTCAAATGTTTTTCGAGTATGGTGTAAATCTTTTATCATAGAAAGATTTGTAGGATCAAAACAAATGTTAGGATTTAAAAATGCAAGCTCTTTAAAAAATTCACTTTTAATTGGTAATCTGCGAGAAATTTCTTTTGTTGATTTAATATAAAATTTGAGGCAGGTATTTTTGAAATCACTGACAATGTTTTGTGGCAGAGTTTTTAAGAAGTCTTCACATTCTGTTCCAACAAAAATTTCAGATTCTGGTAAAAAATTTTTAGGTTCTGAAAATGACAGTTGTTCTAATAAATCTATCATTAAAAATTCTGGCTTAATAAAGTTTTGAGCAAATGTTTTTAAAAGATTAACTGAATTAGTATACATTTTGTGATTCATAATGTTTTGTGTTTGAAACATGGCATTGAACGAATTGAAGAAATTCAATGAATACTTAAAGTAAAAGTATGCCTTAACTATACAATTATTCAATACATCTAATATTGTAATACCGCTTTTCAAATGATCTTCTGATACAGCGACTAAAAAATAATGTGTAAGACTATTCCAACAATCTAAAATTTTCACTACGCATTGATGCATCGCTAGCCATCTTCTGTCTGCAAGCTTCAAAATGTTTTTTCTCTGCTCACCAAAAAAATCTTGAATCTCTTCAATAATAGCAGTTCGTTTAACACTGCCAGAGATGTAAGTGGATACCTTAAAACATAATATGTGCTTATAATTATTTTTTTTTTAAATGTTTAAAAAATAATGCAATTATCATAAATAAATATTTACCGATCTTATTAAATTTTCTGCAGATCTTGGCAATAATGCAGTGGCTTTACTTACTGCGAGTGCTGATGAGTGGCATATGCATTGCATTAACACCAAATTAGGAAGGTCACTCTTCAAATGAAAAAAATGAGTTATATTTTCCGATCATGACATTTGCTCCATCACTGGCCACTCCAATTAAATTAGAAAGTGATACATCTTTACATTTTAAACATTCTTTAAATTCTTCACATAATTTTTGGGCACTACAGTCGGTCGCATCAATAGCTTTAAGTTCTAATAATCTTGTATGTATTTTCCAATCTTCTAGATGAACAAACCTTACTAATATACACAACAACTTAGGAGTGATTACATCATTACTTTCGTCGACCAGAACAGAGAAGAAATTATTTTGAATAATTTGAATTGTTTCTTCAAGTTCTACGGGTGCATTTATGTTTTTTACTACATTTATGTCTGTATAATTGCAATTTTTAGGCTGTATTTGAGTCGTTGAATATTTCTTTTAAGAGAGGAGTCAACTTATCAATCAACTGAAAAGAAACATTATTTTCTGCAAAAAAAGCTGCTAATTTAATTTCTGCAGTTTTTACCACGTGTAACTCTTTTGTTGATGTTTTAGATGGTCGGTTTACAAATGATGACATATTCTTCAAACCTCTTAAACTTTTAACATTATCAGAATGTTTTTTCCCCTTGTTATGCTTCTCTAATTCACTTTTACTACAAGATAAAATAATATTACAAGCAATACACTTACATTTTAATTTATGATTGGGAATTTTCTTTAACCAATTCTTAAAGTCTTCATGATTCAGCCATTCCTGGCGAAACAATTTTCTGTTTACTCTTTCTTTTTCTTTGGTTGTTAGTTCATTACGAGCAGCTCTTTTTTTCTTAGGAGTATTTGTTTTTTTGAATGTAGGCTCTTCACATTCAAAACTATTGTCCATTTTACAGTTATGTTATTACTTATTAGTACGACAACAGTACAACTGATTAGTGTTTACGAAACACGATACACGTTACAATTATAAATTATTTAGCAACTTTTAACTTTTATTGTACAAAGAAATATAATATTATACATTTTTGTTTGTCTGGTTAATTTCATAGAACATGGTATAGGAATAGGACATAGGTACGCATATTGTTCTGTGGCATAACCACGGTTCTATAACCGTGAGTCGTGATTAACTAGACATAGATTATTAATAGATTTTTTTTCTTTGTACCTATTCATTTTGATAACCACAACATTTCAGTCAACAGTCCTTGGATTTTATATAATATATTTTCGTATCATATATATATATATTTTTTTTGTGAATTGTAAAATGTGAATTTAAAATATTAAAACGAATTAAAATGGGTGATATTACTATAATGGGAAAATTCCCTTAAAATGTCTACTAATCTCCCCGCGCCCCCTTTTTAACAATTTTCATCAAAATTTCCCCGTGCTGAGAAAATTTTCCTGTGACTTATCATCACTGGACTCTAGGACCAGTTAGCGGTGTGGGCGGGTCGATCGTTCCAGACGCGGTCGTCGGGCGTCGTCGACTGGCGGTTGTATAGAGAAGTGATTGCTCAATGCTCAGTCTTCCGTTTGAATTAAAACGGATATTACGCGGGACAGCGTCAAGATGTAGCAACTAGGTATTTGGAATAATTGTCATGCTATTTTTTACATACTAAAAACAGTCACTATGTGTGATTATAAAAGATTATATTATTTGTTATAACAATCAATGTATTTATTAATGTATCTAATTTTGAGGTTATGCAATGTAATCTAAAATAGCGTGCAATATGCACCGTATAAGTAAAAATAATTTTTAATTAAAATATAATAAAGAACATTATATTATTTTATTAGAAGTAGTATTTATAGTGCGGCCAGTAAAACTAGGTGAGTGACCGTCGCGCGCCTAGTGGGAAATTCCCGTCAGTGCTTCCAAAACTACATCCCGTCCAGTATCCGAAATACAGTTGTACCAGCTATTCAACAATGCTAATAATACTTTTAGAACCCCTGGCTTACATGAAAACGGCCACCTGGCGCGCGACGGTCACCCGAATAGTTTCGCTGGCCGTACTATAATAATAAACAAACATGGAACAGTCGAAATAGATTAAACAAACTGCAGAAGATTAATTAATAGTAAAAAAAAAAAGAATATTAATAATCAGAAAAAAAAGGATTCGTTTAACAAACCAGTACCACTAGTGTTACTTAAAATGAACATTTTAGAATGTTTAAACAATAGGTAAATATTTATTTTAAATCGACGAAAACGAACAAGGAAGACAAAAATATATAACTAGCAAGACTCTTAAATTTGATGGGAACAGATGCGTTAAAAATACAACACACTAAGTATTACAGATGAAGATACAGTAGAAACAATACTATCCAAATTTGAAGATTATTGTAGTGTAAAAAAGAATGAGGCTATGACGTTTTACAAGTTCTTCACTAGAAATCAACAATAAGATGAAACATTCGACTAATTCATTACTAGCCTAAAGGAATTAATGAAACTATGTGATTTCAAAATTGATGAAGATTGGATATTGAAAAGCAGAGTAGTGTTGAGAATAGAAAAGAAAGATGTACAAGAACGATTATTACGGGAAGACCTATAGCTGGAGAAAACACTTCAATATTGTCGAGTACTGAGTAATGGAGGCAGCAGAACAAAATAGAAAGGAACTGGAACAATCAATCGAAGCGAACAGAGTATGGAATATGGAAGACAAGACAAAATCTAAAGATAAATATTATAATAATTACACTGAAAAAAAATAATGTGTCAAATACTAATGATCAAAATCAAAATATTAAGTATAAAAGGGTTAATCCACAAAAAACTGAGAATAGTCAAACAGAATTTAACTGAAGTGACGTGCTATAACTCATGGTCCTAGGAGTTGCCCTGCTTATGGTAAAGAGTGTAATGGCTGTTATTGCGTAGGTCATTTTAAAGTATGCTGTTGAACCTTTAGAGCGCATATTATGTTAAATGAGAATGAACCAGAGACAGGTAATGAAATACATATCTCAATAGATAATTTAAAAACTAATAAGGTAGATAATATTATTATAACAACTGTGAGCAATAATGAAATATAGTATAAGCGGATTTATTGATAGATAAGGCAAAAGTAACATTTAAAATAAATACAGGTACTAACTAATATTAATATATTACTCAATAGGTACCTTATACTATATGGATAAAAATAAATAAATCAAAGTAAAAATAAATCGTATGTGTTTGTAGGGACATGTATAGAGGCAATAGGTAAAATAAATTTAAATTGTAAAATAATAAACAAGAATGAGTGTATTATTATACATTCAATGGTTGCATTTGTTGTTATTAAAGAAAAATTGACTCTAATTTTAGGTTTAAAGTTTAGTGTAGAATTAGGATAGGCGAAAAGAATTGATATGATAAAAAAATTAATACAAAAGAAGTCATTAGTACCTACAAAAAATAAGTTCTATAAAAAAAAAGACATTTTTGCAGGCTTAGGATGCTTTCCAGATATTTGTGCGATTATGTGCGATTAAATTAAAAGAAGGATCTATACCAAAAGCATTGATAGCTAGGCGAATACCAATAACCAATTAAAATAAAGGATAAATTTCAAACCACTTTACAGATGTCAGAGAAAAAGGGAATTATTATAGCATTACCTAAATGAACCAGTTGATTAGATAAATAGGTTACAAATAGTAGAAGAACCTAATGGGTCTCTTAGGTTATGCATAGATCCAATATATTTGATTAACGCCATTATTAAAGAAATGTATACCATACCAACGCTTGGAGAGCTAATATCTAAACGTCCTAAACTATCGCATAAAATATATTACACAGTAGATATTTGATATAAAGGATGGTTGCTATCATATTCAGCTAGACGAGGAGTCGAGTAAATATTGTTCTTTTAACACCATCTATGGAACATATAGAATATTGAGAGCTCCTTTTGATTCAAAAATATACCAGCATTTTTTCAAAAATTGGTATAAAAATATTTTTGGGATATACCATGTGTTACAATATAATATGTACCTAGATGATATTATGTTAAGTGTTGATACGATTGAAGAACATGATAATATAGTTGATAAGGTGATACAGAGAGCCGGGAACTTCAATATGAAGTTTAATTTTGCCTATTTACTGAGTAATTTAATTATTTTGATTTTATTCACTTATCGACGAATTACCTAATCAAAATTTTATTTTAGAATGTTATCGAGTTTTAATTTTATATTATTGATATTATGATATAAACAAAATATAACTTTATGCTACCATTATTTAGAATTTAAAAAAATATTTATCTTAAAACATTACTTAAAAAATAATTATTTTATACAAAATTAATACTTTTATATAAGTATTTAATATTATTATTCAAATTAAATTATAAATTGTTTTTTTTTTGTGATTTGCATCTTTAAGAGATTTCTGGCCTTTCTATTGTCAAAATCATAAATTTAATTATTTTGAAAATGTTAATTTATTTTTTTTTACACTTTAATATACGTGTAATTTTTGTATTAAAACCATTTTGTATTAATTATCTTAACGTGGTATTTATAGTTCTTTGAATATCGGTTATCAATTCGTTTATAAATTAGTTTTTCTTCAAAAGATTCGTTAAATAAAACGTAATTATAAAATTTAATAATAATTATATTACAAAAATAATCAAGAAATATTTACTTATGAATATTAAAATTGTTTTCTTAAATTGTATAGTAAAATATTGTAATAAGTAACATGAAATCGAAGGCAATGTATAATATTTATATATAAATATTTGAATTGTATCATGATATAGTATAGTTTCGACATTATGCCGTATCTAGCATAGTAATATTGATTTTAATAAGATTATTACCATTTACATTAATTAAAAACTTCAAAGAGAGTAGACAATAAATAAGTAGGTACGTAAAGTCCTAAAATAATTTGATTTGAATATTGGTACTTTGAAATTTCTTCTCAACTTTGGCTGCTGACAATTTCATAAGAATAAAAAAAATAATAATAATAACAATGAATATTGGCCAAAGTGTTTAGTACGATTCGTATATTTAATATTATTGGTGATATACTTATATACTCAATAGCATCATACTCAGTAATCCTACCCACAATGGTGCTCCGGAAAACGAATCTGTCAACTACTCTATATTTTGTTCAGGGACAAAGTATAATATTAAAAAAAATGTCATGATGGAGTTGGTGTATGGCAGAAACGAAAAAGAAAGTTGATTTTTTCAAACGTTGGAATGACGGATGGTTGAGAGAAAAAAAGAAAAAGATAACAATAATTAGGTAATTGACTGGTGTTCTAAAATTCAGGTAATATAATATGTACATGGTCACATGGGCCATAATTTGTGCATCGGTCATCGCGGTAGTCGTGATCGAGGAGAGGGCTATAAGTATTTTATGTGCTTTTGTGTTATTGTCATCAAACCATATTGAATATTACAGAAATATTAAAATTTGATTTAAAGAAACAAATTAGGTAAGTATATTATATCTTCTATAAATGTATATAATTAGAAATCGACTGCGGTGAATGGATTTCTTGCGTTTAAGGAATCACGACATTGCATATTATATTATTTCTGCAAAACGAGATAAGATGATAGGTACTCAACAAAAAGGAAAAATTGAATACCAGAAAAAATAAAACTGTTCAGGGTTTAATCCTCGTGGCTTCTCAAGCGACTATCTTCATCACCGTGATCGGGATTACCGCGACTTCATAATATTGAGGAAATTCTTTTCTCAACTGTTTCGTTTCGGTGCGCTATTTCTGTTACGAATGCTGACGATCGCATGCGTCTATGTGGTCGACATCATGAACGGCAAAGAGACACCATCACACTCATATTATAGTATATATCCATAATATATTTAATTTTGTATTCTTCGATGACCAAAACTAAACGCTGGAGATTTATAATAGTATCGTAAAAAGTATACTCACATTATGTAGTACCAATTAAGGCGTCTATAATTTAGGTATATGCCTTTTTTATTACGTCGAGTTGATCGAGGTTATAATTTTTAGGAGTATTTATAGGCACCTATAATTATTAGATATCGAAAATACTTTTTATATTATATAATAATAATTCAATGT
Source organism: Aphis craccivora (assembly GCA_009835225.1). Taxonomy (NCBI): domain Eukaryota; kingdom Metazoa; phylum Arthropoda; class Insecta; order Hemiptera; family Aphididae; genus Aphis; species Aphis craccivora. Next base: position 15,432 of record VUJU01000068.1, read on the forward strand.
TGTCGTTTAAATGATAAATTCATTATTTTCTTTAGAAAACCGTTATTATATCCCATATAACGTCGAAAAATTGTATGAGTTGGAAGTTTATAAATTATATTACCTACCAGCGACTACGTTCAGAATGTTATTAAATTTAAAATAAAAATGATGAATTGAAAACTTGTGGTGCCCTTAAATAATATACCTAATGCGTTTTAGACGTTTGAAATTTTCGTTTTAGTTATTCTAAAAATAGAAAACACAATGTACCTATAAGTAATTAAAAATCTACACAATAAATTATTTATTTCACTTTTTTTATATTTATTAAAATTTTAACACTGAAGGTTATAATACATAATAATAATAATATACCCAATGTATATTCGCTCAGATTTAATAGCAATTTCGCACGCAATGTATATAATAGAATCATGTGCGTGCTTAATAACTAATATTAATTTACATATTATTTATTATGATCCAGATTATTATTTTATGATAATTTGGTTGAACGTTCTTATAATTAAACTCTGTATCTTAATTAAACGTTTTAAAGTTTAAATGCAATTTTTTGAGATGATGTACATCAATATGGTACTTATGATACTAGGTACTAATATGATATAAAAAATAGCAGGCAGTTATTAAATTATTGATCAACAATAGGTAATAATTACCAATGATGAACCAACAAACGAATTACTGATCCTGAATATTTTATTATATTATAACTACCTATTTAATTTACATATAGCTTTGTTATAATACAATTTATTAGTCCATAGCACACATACATTATACTTTAGTTATTATATTGTACAATGTACATGTATCAATATCTGTCTAACTTTATTTTTGGAGAATATTCGGTTGATTTATTTTTTACCCATATTCTATGGATCAAATATTGAATTCGACAAAGTTCCAATAGAGTGATTAGAAAACCAGTAAGTTTTTAAAATTATTTAATAATTAACATAATACAATTTAGGTAATCAAATTAAAATATAACCTTGGAACAACACAATACATTTTATTGGATTGTATAGTTATTCCAATCTCATAACATAAATCTTATATTATATTATGACCTTGTTTTTGATGTTTAAAATATTGTTTAAGCCAAAAATTATTCATTTAGTTTTAAGATCAGAATAGTAATGCACACATAGATATCACTAGTTATTATTTTTATGAATAATTTGAGCTGTAAATTACGATCAGACGACAATCGTACTGTGTCTTTAAGGACGGTGGAATACCTTTAAACAGTTTATTTAGACTGCAATTTTTTTTTTTTTTTTTTTTTTGAAGCGATGTATGAAAATTGAAAATTATGAAAAACATCAATAAAAAAACAAAGTTATACGCACAAGAATACCTACCAGTGATCATGAGCAGGTTTCAACAAAAATCACTGAAATATTGGTTGATTTAGTAATATTGAGCTACATTTATTAGTTTTTTTTTATCACTCACATATAAGATTGAAATAAACATATTTTTTTGTTTATTTGTTTGTATAAGTTATCAGTAGATTAATTTACTTTGATATTTAAACGTTAATCAATGTCAAATCTGAGCTTGGATTTTCTTTCATTGTAAACCTATATTATTTATTGTTATAACCCTCTAAATTCAAAAAAAAAAATATTTGATCTATATCCATATTATTTTCGTACGCATAATTTAAAATGTCAAATGTTGTAAACATGTCAATCTATCTATGCGTAGTTATTTAGTATTAAGTATCAAACCTTAAATACATAGTTGATTGATGTTGGTCGACATTTACCGAGAAAAAAAAATATATTTTTTAAAATTTGTTGATTAAAAAATAGAAATAATAAACGAAAGATGAGAATAGGATTTTGTGTTCAGGTATGAAATCGAAGTTGGTTCACGTACTTCAATGAGTAGTGAATACTTTAGAACTACCTATTATAATTGGTGATCAAAAATAAGTATGAAACATATATGTAATGATCTAGTTAAAATATTATTAACATATTAAATAGGTATAATAGGTATATGTATTATCACCATAATTAGGATAATATTTAAAATTTAGATTTTTTTTTATTTGAATATCAAATGAAAATCGGTTACACACATCTTACAGTAAAATAATATTGAAGTTTGTTAATAACTAATTATAAAAAAAAATGTTTACATTTATAGGCTCAGTAAAAATCTATCTAATTTTGTAAAATACCAATTATAAAAATAAATTTGAATATATTATGCATCCAAGGATTATACCTACGTTGTACACAACCGCAGCAAAAGCGTCGTTTTTATTTACATGACCTGAAGTCTGTAGTGGGTATAAGTAGGGTTGGATTTAAGTTCAGGCCAATAATTATCCGTTAAGGCTTTTATGATTTAAATTGTATTTTAGACAGGTCCAGATTAAGACCTCCGATAACCGTAGATTGTAAACAATTTGGTGCTTCTATTTTACTAGCCTTTTGTGAAAATAATTGGTTTGTGTTCATAAGTTTAAAATAAATTTACTAAAGCCCATCATAATTTAACTATTCAACTTGAATAATGCTAAAATAATACTCTTAAATCTTAACTAATTGGACGTATTATTATATATATCACGAATAAAAAAATAAAAAATAAAAGGTTAGGCAAGTGGGTATTGTTCTGTTGTAGGTAGATAAGTTATTGAGTGGGTCACTATTATGGGTGTGTTGAGTTTGAATTCAATATGATATATTATTATACACAAAAAACGATTTTAAGCGAAGATGGTCCGTCATTCAACATCACTAAGTATATTTCATAATAATATTTTTATTTTTTTTGCAAGCGAGTTATGCTATATTATAGTAAGAAAATGATTTTTTGAAAATTTTACATTTATCATATTATTATAACAATATTAATTTATTCCATATTATAACAATTTATAAAACTTGAGATTTAATTTTATCGTTCTGTAAATACCGTAAAGCAGCAAAAATAGATTCATAATTCAAATAAATAATATTATCTTTAAATAAATCAAAAATATCATTGCATATACTAAAATCCATAATAATATAATATAAATACAAGTTTTAAATTTCCTCAAATAATTATGTTTTTATATTATTAAAATAAAATTATTTACATAGTTATTTATCGCTTAAATAAGTATTTCGTACAAATTGGAACTTAAAATGTCTATAAAGAGTAATTGCCTTAATATATATTTTTAAGGTTATACGGTTTCATTGTAAAAAATTTATGTAGGTATAAAAGGAAGAGTTATTAAGAATTTTTAACTACAAAACAGTTAGTAATCTATTACGATTTTTATGAACTTCATCAATATTTTAACTTAAAATGTATATATATTGTGTCTATGCATTATTAATGTTACATGAGAATAACTTTTGTGCATCTTGTTATGCATTTTCAAGAATTTTGATCTAGCAAATAATTTTTTTTATCGACATTGATAAAAAAAAAATCTCATACCTATAAATAACTGAAAACAAATGTTGCTAATTTTATCACAAAATCAAAATGATAATATAAGTATTTGGTGAAATTTAGAGTATATATGGTTATTAGCTTTTGAATAAAATTAAAAAACAAAATCAATAATGTCAAAAATTGGATTTACGTAAAAAAAGTTTTGTCGGTTTTTCCTGATTATAAAATTAAGAACTGGGAATTTTTAAGTTTGACCTCTTTGAAGTACAAACTTAATTGAATACTAATTAATTAAAACAATAAAAACCAATAGATGTTCAAAACCACCACTAATTTAAAAAAAAATGGGAGCATTTTATCGACAACTTATCGTATATACCCCAAAAAATAAAAACACATCATGATTATCAATTCGTTAATAGCTCCGCTCAGAATCTAAAACAAAATTAAATAAAGATATATCAAATACATGGAGTGATTTTATTTCAAATAAGTAGGTATATTGTACGTATAAAAATAATAAATTAAAAATAGTTTGTATTACCACGTTGTGGGCTAACTGAAGTAAAAACTTCAATTAATCAACAACATGATAACTACATTGTTTTACGTACATGACGGCATATAATACTACAAATACTTGTAGTCGAAAAAGAATATTAAAAGATAATTTATATTTTATATCCAATAAATATTATTTAATAATAATAATAATAATATATTATTATTGACGGTGTTTTAAAATCTGTGGTAAATTTCGGTATTGTAGGCTGTAGCCTATAAAGATGAATAAGTTTAGATCTTAATTTTTTTAAAACTATATTAGGACTTCTCCTTTCCTAGAAAAAATTACATTTAATCGAAATATAACGAGATCGATAATTCAGTAAAGTATCTTAGTATTTATCAATCGATACTCTTTCTGTGTAGAATTTATGGACTACTAGCAATTATAATGCCCCATTCTTATAGCACACCGGGGTATATTATGACGATAATAACACTTAAATACACGATAATTGCGTTTTCCAGACATCTGAGTGTGATAATAAATTGAAAACGAAAATAGGGCCTGTTAAATCAACTATAGTTCAGTAATTCTATGTGGTAGGTGTAACTATTATATTATTACTTACAGTATTCTAACTACTAACGTTTTTGTGACCAATACAATAAAAACGATCGTACGATAATGTGCTTATATAGATCTGCAGATAGAGATTTTGAAGAATATTTATAGAATTTTAGTTTTAGACTTGTAAGGTTGAATATTTATTGTTTATATGAATATACAACACAATTATTTTTTACAGCAGTTACATATTTTTATTGCATGTGTAGTAAAATTACAGTATTTTTTTTTTTTTGTACAATATAGATAGTAAGCAGATATAACATAAGTAATGGTTAGAGTGATTTATGTGATCATATTTCAAGTTTAAAGGAAAATTAAATAAATTATTCTTAATTTATTTTAGAGGACAACTTTTTAGTTGATATAACATATCTATCGATACAATTGTATCAAATATTTATTATTATTATTAACTGGTATAATAATTTTAAAAGATATTTAGCTAAAGAATATAAAATATAAAAATGATGTCACCACCAACAATTTTACCTCAAATTATTATTATATTTAATTATTTCAACTGTAAAATTTATAAAAATAATAATTACTGTGGACAGAAAAAGTAAGTATAGTATAGATTTATAATACTTCGTTGAATTTCTCGAGAATGTCATTGGATATAATAATATAATGTCGTGTAGGGACTCAAGGCTATACCTAATACCTATATATGATTTTATGTACGTTATCGAAAATGGTTAATTGAATGTGCTGTAAGTTCTAATCAACGAAAGGTATTTTTCAAAAGATTATCTACCGTAACTCTTCAGACTGGACTTAGTGGATTTTCATGTTATTTTACTTTTATATGGCGTAGTTTTAACAATGTGTTTAGGGCTTTCAGCAAAATAGTATCCGTTTAATTCATATTATGTAAATTTAAGCGGTTTTCAAAAGGCTTACACATTGATCACAAAAAATATTTTTTGTTTTTTTTTTTTTTTAATCAACTATTCTAGTATTCTCATAATAATATTTTTTGTCAAAATGGCAGTAGAAAGTTCATACTCGTATTTATAAAAAAAAATTATCTTAGAACTTAGTGTCCTGATTAGTTTTGGATTGGTGTTATTTTTAAGAAATTAATATAATTTATAACTAATAAAATATATTATACTAGAATTCTATCATTAAGTGAAAATATTGAATAATAAAATATGTGTGAGGCGACATTCCAAAATTATATTTGTCAAAAATTCTAATAATGTAGGGAAAAATAGTCGTATAGGCTGTATACCGGTGGACACTTGCAGATGTTGCCGTATTCAGTGGAAATTTCTGAAATTGACTAATCAGCTTAGTCCATATAATTAATCAGTATTTCAAAAGTTGGTCATCGATTTATAGTCTATGAAAAAATATTATACTACCTTTTAGTTATATTATTATTTTTAATTGACGGAAGGCAGAAATTATGTAGGTACTTATTTAACATGCCAATCAGTTTACCTTATAAAAATAAATAAAATAATATTTAGACTTAGGTTTATATTCATATTTTGAACTCTATTGGTTTTAATTTTTAGTAATAATATATAATAATACTCACAAATAATATTCATAGTCATATTGTCTATTTGACAATTTTGCGGATTAAAGTAATATTATAATAAATAAATAAAATATTGATCTCGGTAATTGCATGTAAAGCGGATCTTATTGTCAATATAAATACTGTCTAACTAATTTAGCCAATATCAATAATAATCATCATTATTAAAAAGGTGAAAAAGTGGGTATCTCCCTGCTGTACATTAGGTGTCGAGTGAGTCATTGTAATGGATGTGTTAAATTTAAATTTAATGATATAGCGATGTATCTATCATTGTATACAAAAAACGGTGTTGAGTGGAGTCGGTCTGTCAGTATACATCATTATGTATAGTGTTTGAATATATATATCGTTTCGCTTAGAATCTAAAATTACTGATTTCTGATATCGGACGAACATATAAACGACATTTTCCGTTGAAATAATCGTAGGTGAAAATGTAAAACATGATTAAAGTAGTTATTTAAAAATTAATCGGTGACGAATATATATTATTATTATTATTATTATTTAGAAAATAAAAATATTAATTATTTTCACCCAACCAGGAGCATTGCTGGACGTCAATGGAAGACAAATTGAAGAACATTTCATTTTTGTACTGTTCAGCTGTTTTCTACCCCATTCTAGAATTTTTTTTTTTAATTTGGAAAATAAGGAAAGGTTATGAAATGTAAGATTTGGTTTCCTGGTCTGAAAAACTTTTAGTTTTTATGATAAAACCAAGAAAATTAGATTTATTTTAAATATCGGTTGTCAAGTATGAAATATTGTCGGGTGTATAGCTTAGAAAATAAAATTATTGTTGTGTTAAGTGAACACTATAAATAAGATGTTCTTGTCAGCTTTAAAAAATTAGTCTCTTTATAATTTTTTTGTAGTATAACCCTTAATATACGTATACCTAATATATCATAAAAAATATATTATCTATTTTTTTTTTATTTATACATAAATGTATAATGTATTTATGAATATATGAATAAACTTGTTATATTCAAAATGTTGTGTGTATACACTAATAGTCTTTGCTTAAGGGTATTTATTAATTATTGATCAACGCTTATTATAATAATAATTTTTACAGTGTATGATAAACAAAAAACAAATATAATAACCATACTTAGATAAATTCAAATTGTATCAAATATATGAAAATATATATTTCAATAAAACAAGTTATAATAATGTATATATTTTAATAAATTAAGGTATGCAAACATGTTTATACATAGTTAATGTGTTGCATTAACAATTTAGCTGGATATTCTTATTCTCACTTTAACCATTTTATTAAAACATAAAACTATTTTGTCGATATTCATATTCATTAAACAAAATCATAAAAGTGTTTTGCTTCAGATAATGAAATAATAATAATAATAATAATAAATAATAAGTTTAATGGTTGTAATTTTACCAATAATATTAAGGAGAAAAAAAAAGTATAATAAAATGCAATGATTGGTTTTATGTTTCTTAAGTTATTTAATATATTTTTAAAATATAATACTTTACAAAATAATGCTAGTATAGAAGTACCTATCTAATCTTTATTTTTAAAATAATCATATGCAGTGTATTATATTTTAACGTTGAGCTCATTGCGGCATAAAAAAAAATATCTCTTCAACAGTTTTAAAAGTTTAGAGCCTTCTCAATAAAAGGCTGACTAGTACATTTTTACATGAATACTCAAAAGTTGCTGTTACAAAAAATATGAATTAACTGTGAAATAGAATTCAATTGTTTTCTTTTAAAATTGCGCGATATTAGTGAATTATTATGATGAAGATATTAAATTTAAAAAAAAAAATACTTGTTTCTATGATCTGATATATTTTTTTTATAAATATTTCATAATGTTAACTATATTGAAAATTATTTTATTATGGATATACTTTTGATAAAAAAGGACATTTCAAATAAGCTAAAAAATAAATTTTTTTAGCTACTCTTCTATAAATATTTTAAAGATTAGTAGTTTTAAGTTGATCTAGTATATTGTCTTTATTGACTTTTAACTGTATTTCTTTTTTTTAGAAGATATCCATCTTTGTTTATGTTTTTTTTTACTCTTCGGTTACAGCTCATTACTGAACTACGAATCTTTATTTTTATTTTAGTTTTTTAGTTCCTGCCCCTTTTCTTATTGTTGTTTAACACGGATGTCATTATATCAATACTACTTCAATTTAGTTTAATGGAAATATATAACATTTCTAAACGAATCCTTTGTATAATAGACAGCAAGTTAAGTTTTTAAATTCAAGAATTTAACAATAATATCTTAACTATAGGTAGCTTATAAATGTATACTAAATTATTAAAGTTTATAGTCCAATATGATAAAATTATATTTAAATAATTAATTATTATCTCATTCAACACTCAATATTGAATTAAAATAGTATGAAAAAGTGAATTTTTGTGAATTTAAGTCAATATTAAAAGATAAACCTCTAGATTAATGGCTTAATAGTTTGAAAAAAGATATTACCAATTGTGTTTAAGGGATGGTGCTTGGCCAAAAGTAATAATTAGTTAAAATTACTAATTTATAAGAAACGAAAACCACGTCTTATTTTATGTATTTATTGTAATGATTTTTTTTTACTTAAACGGAATAGTCAAGATAGAAAAAATTAAAATATTATATCTTTAGATAAAACTTTATAACATCAAAAAATGATTGTCTACATTGAAGCGTGATAATGGAAATGATCAATTGTCTAAATTACTTATATTTACACACCGTCCACTTAAAAATATATTCAACATAATATTCGTTATTTCAGCTTAACAAAATGCCATTAAGCATATAATACATAATATTATATTATTTGCTCGGAGAATATATTATTATTATAATACTAGTATTAAGGAAATGGAACTTTTTTTTTTGGTTTTAGAGAATAATGTCGTTTCAATAACTTCATCACAAAAAACTGCGCATCACGACGCAACAGCTTGTACATATTATGGTATTAATTCATAAATAATAAGATTTTCGGATAATTAGTTAATATCAAATAGTGATGGTCCAAAAAAATACTTACCCGTTTGCTAACGACTTAACCAACAGAAAATGTAATCGTTGGGTCAAGTAATTCACTTAGAGGCAATTTTGATGAAATAAAAGTTTACATTTACAGTTGATAATTTTATTAAAGGCAAAAAATATTTGTCATGAATACAAAAAGAGTGGCTTTTAATTATTTTTTTAAAAACTTGGGTTTGTATACATTTTTATAGCATTGCAATTAGTTTTTATATAATATAAACTATACTTAGTAAAGATATAAATAAATAATTTAATAATAGGTATTAAATGAATGAACTAAATGGTTTCTAATTTTGATGGACAATTCATGATAACTTTGATCATTTCATAAAACTTTTAAGTAATTGGAAATGATTTGAAAAATAAAATAAATCTAGATTTTTTTTTTTTTGTTAACTTCATATATTAATGTGATTGTAAATATTTAAAATTAATTTAAATTTAACGTAAATAATGCTAGATTGAAACTTGTTATATTTCTACACTAAAAAACGTGTTCAGAATTCAAATCATATTTTAGATTAATAAATTGTAAAAATATAAATAAATAGATTTTAGGGTGCCAAATGTTAATTAAACTTAAAATGGTTTATTTACATTAAATTTAACTTCTGTGACTATATAAGCAATATTATGTGTACTCACGAAACATGCGATTAATACCTATTTTTATTTAATTATTAATTTAATTATTTAATGTTTTTTAAGTTGCAATAAATAATATTTAATAACGAATACGTGATTCACGAATTAATTTTTAAAAAACATTGAGTATAATATTATACAATTTTTGAAAAGAGTTTAAAATCTTAAAGTAATTTATTAACTAATTTTGATTTATTTTCTATAGTATAGTTCATATTATATAAATCTACAGAAGGTACTTTCCAAAAATATGTCTTATAGTTATTTCACGAAAATTATATAAGACGATAATAACAAAAATAATATTAGAAATATTAGAAATGTATTCCATTACATTTATATTTTATTTCATACGAATATGTTCATATAGCAACCTAATAAATAGGTATATATGTGAAAAAAGTGCAATACTAAGTTAAATTCTTGGCCTCTAATACATAGGTGACATTAACTTTAATAATTGGTTATATTATACACTCCGAAGTCCACCTTTTGCTTAACATAAATGATAAATAAAACATAATTAATTATTAAATACTTTTTATAACGAGTAAGTAGTATTTTGATGCTCTGTGTTCATAATAAATATGTTTTACTATGAATGTGTTAAATATAATAACCAGTAAGTTTTTAAAATTAAATTACCACAAAATATCTTAAATCCTTATTTTATAAAAAGTAGGTAAGTGGGTACCGCTCTGCTGTACATTAGGGGCCGTATGGATCATTATTGTATACTATAGGAGAGTTAAATTTGAATCCATTGATAGGTATCATTCGAAGATGATTTGTTAGCCTAGGATGTAATGTCCAGTGGTTGGTAAAAAGGGTGGTTTATGTTTTAATGGCTTGAATACACCAAAATTTAAGTTCTTGTATAATTCTTGTAATCTACTGATGGGAAATCTTGTATTCAATTTTCAAATCTTAGCTACTTATACAAAAATTTTTTTGAGTTATACCTGCAAAATAATTTGCAAATATTCATATTGACAAATTTTTGTCAATATTTGAACTTCAAATGCTAATAAAAAAAAATTATCACTATATATTCTTATAGTTTTTTAATCACTATAAGAATAATTTATGAGAAACTTTGTATTAAATTTTCAAGTACTTTTATTGGGCCAAAAAAATGTTATCGACACTTAAAAAAACAAATTTTTGAAAAATTGAAAATTGCAGTCGTCTATAAATAGCTCAAAAAAAGTCAAAATGTTTTGAAAATTAAATCATGTAAAGAAAACGCCAATTTAAATAACTGGTAAATATTCAAGTAACAATTCAAGTATTTACAGTGATTAGTTTTTGAATTACAACCATATAAAAAAATCGATTTGGGCGAAAACTGGTTTTGCGTAAAAATTCCCGTTTTTCCTTAATTTTTTTTTTCGGTTTTTTCCGGCGCTTTTGAAAACTTTTGGGAACTTTAAAAAATGACCTCCCATAAATGCACTAACTAAATAACTAGATTCATTTCGCTATCGGAAACCATCCCCAAATTTTGAAATTGAAGCATTATTTCGACACGTTCTCGTGTACACAGACACAAAAAAAAACACAACATTGTAAATCAATACATTCATCGCTCCTCTCAGAATCTAAAATCTTGGGAAACGGTTTAAACAAAATTATATTAATTTTATTTAATTCCATGAATATACTTTACGACTTTTATAGATGATAAGTAATTGATAACTCTTATATTATATTTGTTGCCTCTACCTCTGTATTTATAATAATAATAGTATGTAATATGGCTATCGGTAATTTTTTTTTAAACTAAACTTTAATTGATAATAACTATATGAATATAATATTATTTTACTTTTTAAAATTATGGTGTGCTAGCTTATTATTATGATAAAAAAAATATTTACGCCCTATGAATAGTTTTATTTGTAATACAAATTTCAATCTGTTTTTATTATAATATCGTGTTGCTTAGAATACAATATATGTACACTAAGTAGGGAGTTTTTAAGACCCATTTATCCACGATAATTTAAATCAATTACACTATACTTTGAACCTACAGTTATTTTTTCAATTTAGATTAAATTATTTCGCGTTTAATCAATTAACTACGTAATACGAGATAAAATTCCTCACACTAGTTAAATTAGTCGATCGAGAGCAACAAAATCAACACCAAAACTTGATCCTTTTACTAAGTAAAAGTGTAAAACAAGGGCTATATGATGGTGGATAAAAGTAGTCTCTGGGGTCGAGGATCGCTGCTATAATAAAGGTAATAGTTTTTTTTCTTTACTCATATACGCAAGAGGGACTAGGTGAAAAAACATTTTATTTGTAAGCCAGAGGGAAACAAATTAAAGCACACAGACTCAGAGAATCAAAGGATCAGAAAAAAACAACAAAAGATTTACGTATATATTTATAGGTCCATATACATATATTTAATAATCTTTGAAAACGTAATTTGCAAATTATAATTTCTTTTAGATAAACCGAGAAAAATGGTTGCTTTTTTAAGATATATTTTTTTTTACAATTCAAAAAGAATTGGTACTCGACCTACGAATTCAATCACTTTGTATTCATACAATATGTAATATTATATAGGCACTTACTAATATATATGTATAAATGTAGTTATCTACAATGTACCTGGTGGGTGGTGTATAATACGTTTTATATACAAATAATAACAGATTTCACAATACGAGTATTATATTTTGTGTATGAATCATTTTGGATGACTGTTGTTGCAGGTCAATATTTAGTTGGATGGACTGGCACAAAACGAGAATCAGTAAATTGTCGTGAACGAAGGACCAACTTAAATGGAAAATATAATATAGCATGTGCACGGTTAGAGGATACAAATTGCAATTTAAAGGGAATAAAAACATTTATGTAGGACAAAAAGGGAAAATTTGATAACAATTTCTATACGAATACCATGATAATAATAATAATAATATTATATATATTTGTGAATTCATATGTACGCGTAGGAATATGATTGAAGTATAATAATGTGATACTTGTCGTATAGCTTTCGTCAATCAAGGTAGGTATAATATGAAAATAGTATAATATCAGAGATGAGAATAATTTTAAGTAAAAAGAAAAAAGTTATTATTGAAATATAAAAGTTAAATTAAGGATCCCTTAAAAATTATTAATATATGAACGATGAAAAATATAGGTATCTTATTAAAGTAGGTACTTATTATTTTACGATGTTGGTTTTTATTTTAAGTTATACCTACTATATAGTATTTACAAAATTAAACAAATTAAATAAATTAAAAATTATTCATGTTGACTATGGAGTTAAAATTTATCATACTCATGAAAAAATTTAAACTATTTCTAATTTCCTACTTTTAAAAGTTTTAATTAATTGAAATATTAAATATATTATCTCATAAGCCATTATTACATATGCGATGTGCCACATAAACATAAAATAGGTACTTGAATTTACTACGATGGTGAAAAAGTGGCTTAACGATGAAAAAAAATGACCTGATTACATTTTTACACCACTATATTAAAAAACAAAAAAAGTACCATTATCTTTACAATTTAAACAATCTCAAAAAAACTGTCAATCTATATATTATTATGATTATTTACGTCTGTATAGTTACCATATAAAAGTGGAAAATAACAAAATATACGTTTATTTAATTTTATTTATTTATTTGTAATTATTATTATTGTTGTTTACTTGCAATTGTAAATATCATTTGAATACAAAATAATATATTTTCGTTAATTTTGGGGTTTTGTGATTTTAATAAATAATAAAAATATACTGTTTAGATAATTTAAAGTCCTGCTATACCTACTGGCTGTATTTATTGTGAGTGATTTTTTTTTTAAAAGTTTTGTTTATTTTTCTAAATGTATTCAGTTTTACTTTGCTTAACGTGCGACATGCCACATTATTTTAAAAACTTTTAAAGAGAAAATTGATATATATGTATATATATATATATATTATTTTTGTTAAAATTAAAATAATTATTGATTTCTGTGTTATTTAGTTTATTCTTATACGTAATCAAATTCTATGAAGTTATCTGTTAACGGAAGTAAAATCGATAAAAAATAATTCCCTTCAAATCGGTGATCAGATATTTATTTTTTTATATTAAAAACAAATGTGTAATAACTGTATCCCACCATACGAAGTACAACTTTTTAGTGCTTTATAATTAATACACTATACTGAATAGTATACTGTATTTTGTTCATATGTAAATAATGTTATGCATATTATTTTACAAGCATGACAATATTATATATATTAAAAAGTATATTTTAAATAAAATTTTACATAGTTACAGCAAAAACTTGAAAGCTATTTAATATTAAGCCAAATGCAGTAAAATTGAAACAGTATTTACATCCGAGGAAAAAATTCAAAATAATTAATTAACGGACAAATAATTTTATAAGTGATATATTTTTCTTGATCGAGAAATTGTTTTATTTATTACTTTAAATATCAGACACTATTCTCAGTTTTTTTCGTAATAGAATAATTATTAATTATTATTCTTCCCATAAGTTACTGTTACTGTACCTAAAGTAGGTACAAAAAAAGTTATTTTTTCTATCATGGAAAACTTTTGTTAATATTTGTACGTTTGTAAACATTTTGATGTAAACTTTTAATGTCATGCACCTATCTATATTATTTGTTTTGTAATTCTCACGTGTCACATAAATTGTGGACAGCTAATACCGTCGTAATTATGACCCCTTTAAATTTTGTCCCAATGAAATCTACCATGCACGAATTTTAATTGTATGCAGTGACGTTATGTACATAGGTGTTTAAAATGATGGCCCTCAAGACCAGCGTATCTATATAAATTACATTAAAAAAAAATAAATAAAATTTAAATATTTGAAGTGTAAACATAAGTGGTGTAGGGGATGACGTGAATACTTTTTGAATCACTCTGTACAAAATTATATAATATTATGTGAACAACGAATGACGTATTGTTTACACTCACGTTGATCGTTGACTACCATAAATTTAATTTTTGAAATAAAAAACATAAAAAGCTAAAAACACAACAAAGTAACGGCCAGCGAGAGACTAAAAAGAAAAATAGTGTTGACCTGATCAATACAGCAGTGGATGGAAACGAAACAAAAGGGTGACATTAATTGTCTTTATATATTATACGGTTTTGTAAATATGAAATAGGTAGGTAGTAATAATATAATACAAGTAGGTATATGTGCGTGCCAAAAATAAGTCGTGAAACCTGCACCTCTCGTCGGCGACCATTCTTTTATTCAATTATGGTTATTTTCACAATACGATTATAAAAATATTATATTAAAGCGACTGGAAAATGTTAAATAACTGCCGTTACGATTTTTACGCTGTTATTGTTTTCTAAGTCGTTAGTTGTTTACGCTCGAAAATATAATAATAAGTTAGATGTGATATTGTGAAGTAACTTGAATTATTTAAAAATATACAACCTTAATTTATCATCAAAATCCTAATATAAATGTTAATAATAAATTAATTGTTTGTCGACATTGACAGTGTACCTATACTATATAATATTATGGTGGATAAGGTATTTTTTTTTTTTTTTTTTTTTTAATACATATTTTTGATTAACTACTTATCATTAGTCTTTTAGCACGTGATTGATTTAAATAGCATAACATGCTACTTTAACGGAATGCGTGTTACGAAATAGACAGTAGACACCCTTAATGGTAATGACTTACAATTTAATGTATAGTTTATTTATTTTGTTCATTTAAACAAATACTGAAATAACTAATTCACGATCATTATGTACAAAACATAAACAAAAGGCACTTATTTTATTACGATCAGTATATTATTTTGTACGCATGCGTTAATATCGAATGTAAATTCCACAGAAAAATAAACAAACATTTCGTCAGTATGAACAAAAAGATTGCCACAATATAGTAAAAATAATATTGGTTCAATTGCTTTCAATAAAATAGGCTTAGTTATTGTTTTTTCTAAAGTTTTAAAAAAAATATACCCAGAGTGCCATTCGAAATCACCAAAACTAACTGAATGGTCGAATTATACTTTTAAAATTTTTACATTTAATTTAAATGTATTATTATATGTCCATTGAGCAACAATGTATTAATTTAATGGCAAATAATAAAATAAAATAGTATAATTTTATGACAATTATTATTGTAATAAAAATTAAATTTACAGATTTATGTATTTGCACCCATAATTGGCCATGCAAATGACGTCTAGAAAATTATTGTTATCATTTATCATCATCTTTACAATTAATATGCAATACAAATATTTATAGAATAATATTGTTTATATTAATATAGTAGATATAATGTTTAATTAAATTGTGATCATAGGAACGCATTCGCATAATTTGTACTTGCGTAATATTGTCTAAGGAATAATAATATAATAGAGGTGCTTGTATTATGCATAAATAATAATATATATTGTAAGGATATAATGAGAAATTATCATCAGCGCAAACGGTGTTTGCACACAGTTTATAAGTTAAATTCAATAATAATTCGACATCGACAACAACGGTATAATTTGTGAATTTTTAACGGTTACTTTTATAGTATGAAGTTAGTTTTAATTGCATTCTGTCAGTACAAAATTAACTCTAAGATAGTATAAACGTTATCAAAATCAATTACTTAATATATTATAATTTGATTTCCGTTGTCAATAAACGAGCTATCTCAAAATCTGAAAATCTATAATAGAATCTTAAATATAATTTTTTTTTTTTTGAATACACGATATTCTTATTGCATAAGTAATCTTAAATATAGCCTATACCTATTATTATCCATTCGACGAGTATCTAATAACTTCGATAGATTTTGAAGTTCACGACGTGTGTTCACATACAAACGACGTATGCTGAACTGAAGAGTGCTTAACTTTATTTTTCTCAGCGCACAAAGTGTGTCAACGTACGTATAGTACTATACACTCCGTCTGTTACGGACAAAGCGTGACTGCTGCCGATACGTTTGTATCAAACATTATTATGATATTACAGTGACATAGATCGGCAAAAAAAAAAAGCTTAAAAAAATATAATAGGTATATTGATTTATCAATGGTTTTTTTTCTCTCTCAATAACTACAATGACGTAGAATACAATACTCGCGTGTAATATAATATTATTATCATGTGTGTATGATGTATTATACTCTCTTCTGAGCGCAGATAGCAAGTATGGTTTTTCCTCGCGTCTTATCATTAACGGCTGCACCGACAACGTCGCCGAAGTTCAACGCCGCCGTATCAATAATAATAATAATAATAATAATTTAGTCGACGCCGACGGGAACAAGTTTTTAAGCATCGTTGTCGTAAAATATCCGCCGAGCTCTGCCGCGTCACCGGTTAAACGATATTTATCGTCGAAACAAATCGTCGACGCCATCGCCGCCGGCCGTATTCCGACGTCGTCTCTAAGGCACGTCGACCCTCGATTTTTATTTATAGTTACGTCATAGAGCGAGTGGGAAGGGGAGGGGTGGGGCAAAAGGAAAAAAGGCTCACAACAAACGGTCGTGTCTGGCGGAGTCGGTGGTGGACGTAGTCGTGATAAGTATACAGGGTGTTTTACTAAATTGGCTCAACCATTTTTCTTCTTCAACGACGATGCAGTTATTTAAAACCTGATTTTTGGAAGTTTTAAATACTGTCAAAGACCATATTTTCAAATTATTGAGATAATTTTCTACCTATTACTTAAGGATAACCGTGTTAAAATATACAAATATTATATCAACATATTTTATAAAAGTGATTCAAGTATAATAAATACTAGATCCAATATTACATATTATTATATTTTGTAAAATAATTGTTAAGGACTATTATTATTAGTATAATCATTTAAATAACTGGAATACTAGTCATTTTGATTTTAAATAGGATATATACATAAAAAAAAAAAAAATTATCCACCAAATAATTTACAGTAAGAAAGGAGATGCTTAATTTGAAAAGCAGACGTCTTTTTATCGGTGTAGGACACTTTTCAAGTAGTAAGTAGTATAGAAAATCACAAGAATTGGAAAATATCGTCTTTAAGTACATTTGAATAATTTTCTGTGAAAAATTCGAATAAATTCATCATTGAAACACAAAAAAAAAAGAAAAAATGAGGGTTAGCGTGCTTGTTAAACCACCCTGTATCATACCGCACATACGCACACAGCTTCTTACTATATAACCGTGTAATCTTGGAAAAACATTCCGACGGGCGTGTGAACGACACACAATATATATATATATATATATGTATGTATTAAACAATGTGCAATGGACTCGGTCTGATAGATAATAATTATCTTATATTTTATTACATAAAAACACCCTGACAGCGTTTAAGATGTGAAAAAAATACGGACGTGTTGAAAAATACACAACAGAACATTATCGCTGATTCCATGTCCGGTGAATCCAACTATTATTGTTGTTATCGTACGACGTTCACGTGAACAACTACTACAACTGTACAATACCATATCTACGATTGCGCTGGTATATGTATTATACAAAACAAACATAGTTATTTGAAAATCATTTTTGTTTGTTATAATGCATAATAATATAATAATACATATAGCATAACTCATTAAAACAGTATGTATACAAAATAAATCTATACATTGTAGCATTATGTGCATTACGTTATTTGACTGTAAAACGATTATTGCGAAATTAATAATTTTAAATTGATCTTTAATAATTCCGGGTGAAATGGAAATCATATGTTAACAATAATCAGGAAAAACGGGTGTCGTCTTTCATATAGGTACATTCATTAAAAAACCGAATATTAATTAGGAGTTAAGATTTGTACAGATTTGTATAGTTTTTCTGTGTTAGCATATTTTATTTTATTATTATTTTTTAACTATGCGCAATTAATTAATTATGTTTTATAGAATTCATTTTTGATAGACAAAAAAAGATTGTAAGTGGTATACCATGCTTATCCTACCATTTAATTACAGATGTTGAAATATTTTTAATATAATTTATATAATATTATCAATAAACTGCAATGATAATATTTTCACTTGGTTGAAATAATATGTAAAATTTCTTTTTTTATCTTACTTATTTTATTTTTTTTATAAAATAAATATATATTATGATATTCGATATGTTTGGGAGTCAAATTTTGAGTCATTATACTAGTTTTGCTTAAATCCATTACATTTCATGTCAAGAACCATACAATTGTATTGGCATAACGTATTAGCTACACCTATTCCATTTGTCGGCATAAATTTATCGTTCTAAAGTATTTCATTTTAATTTCAATCATAAAAGCGTTTTTAACAATGACAAATTGCACTTATCGAAAACTAACGCCCTGGTGATGACGACAGCATATTATAATATTGAGCAGCTCTTTTTCTCGCACCATACAGTATTCTGATTTTTATTCATAGATTATGACGTATTTATTCCCATAGATTTCCTTATAGAATACAAAATTTACAACTTTACAAGTGTACAATTTATAGACTTCTCTACAAAAGAATCAAATAAATATAATTAAGGTAAATTGTTTAGTTCAAAAAGCTTAATAAAATATCATACATTTTGGAAGTCTCTTGTTGTTTAATTCAATTTTTTCCTATCGCATGTTTTGTATACCATTTATGTGTTACAAATGTTATAAAATGTAAGTAATTTTATAATTATCTGAGGATTAAAATTGTTTGTTATCTATGATAATGATTTTAAATTATATTTTAATACCCTCTACTTTATAAAATAGTTTTATACATTATAATATATTTAGTATATTATATCTATGGAATAATATTATTACAAATTTATTTTTAACTAATTTAATATTCTGCATAGTACATAATACATATTAATAAACGTTTATTAAGTTGTTTAAATTACAACGTTAATACTTTATTATTTTATGGCATTTTATTATTACTTATTTTTTTACTGATACAAAGAAAATGTTGTTTAACATTTATTACTTACAACATTTACTTAATATAATTATAACAGCTTTTAAAAGTTTATTGATTAAAAGTTGTTATGTCTAACTTAATTACTGATATATGTTATAAGCTATGTTGTTTCTTAAACATTTTTAAACTCAAACAGAGCAGTTTACACCTAAAATGGAATGCACTTAATGGTATTTCCATATTTTTACCTTTGATCAAAAAAAAAATAAATAAATAAATAAATAATAATAAACATGTGTTCAGTAAAACCTTTTTTTTTTTTTTACTAGAGTTCAAAGCATACGATACTGGAAAAATATCTTTTTTATGTTATTACGTTTAGAAAAAACAACTTTTTTGTGCAAGTCGTGAAATAATTGCTTTAAAAAAAAAAAAAGAAAAAATATTGTTGGCAAAAACACATAAGCGTATGTAATAGTTGAATGAAATAATACCATAAGTAGATGCTACTTGTACTAGTACTGAACATTTAAAAAAAATATTGTTACAGTATCATATATTTTATCATTATGGTGATGTTTCTTAGTATGTTAAGAAAGTCTTGAGATCTTTTTTTATTTATGTCCTATGGTTGATCGATTACATTTTAATCTTTTATATTCTTGTTTACTTTGATATTTTCTTAAAAGTTCATATTTTTCATAGTTTTTTTTTTTTAATTTAAATTTAAATTTTTTATTGTCGAATACTGATTAATAATCACCGATTAATGTACAAAATACAAATGAGTTGACGTAAATAAAAAAATATTATATTATACATCGTATTGTAATATTTTATTTTATTGCCCATGATAAAGCTTACATGGGAATGGCCTAAATATCTGAGTTAAAAACATCGATGACGGTATAACGACATTGTTCAATCGCGGAGAATCTACTCAAATGCAAATAGTTCAAAATTTCCATTTTTTTTCAATTTAATTTAATATTCACATAATAATATTTTCAAATTTGAATAAATAAATAAATTTATAATATTCCTTCTGCGCAACATTAATAATTAAAACATAATTTCAAGCAATTATTAAAGTTTATAATTTAAAATTAGTTTTGTTGGAACTATTTCAATGAGAGCTATATAATGTACCACTCAGCTATATTAATATATTATGATAGGTCGAAGAACATGTATATAGAGATGGAGATGAAAACTCAGCCACAATAAGCTCTATTGATAAATCTGATAACTATGTTATAAATTTTAAATTTCTTATTTACTTTACATTTTATGAAAAGAAAATCCTATTATTATGATTGAAAACTGGTAACATACGTTCGGCCATTCGTTATTTCATATTATTATTATAAACTTGAGTGACAGAGTAAATTAAATTTAATACATAGCCATTGTGGTTTGAGGTCAGTATTATAGCGTGCTTTGTGATGTTTAGCCACACATAATTTGTTCGTTTCGTTTCATAACTTAATTATGTTACAGATGCCCACTAAATAATAATGCCTGAATATCGTTTTGATTGTTTTTAGGTTTTTATTTTTAAATTCTTATTTTTTTTAATTTGAACTGATTCAATGTCAGAACGGACTTGCGACGGTATTATACGATAATGCATTTTTCGCGTTTGCGTGGGTATCTATATTATAATTATTTTATTTTTTTCAGCCTACAGGCGGTATGTTTGCTGCAAACAAGCACGTGATTCCAACTTTCAAAATACATTTACGTGCGCAAGTACGTCGCACACACACGTAGGTACACGATAGTCTATTTTGATGTTTAATTACGTGGATGATTTTTATATGAAAATTCTGAAAATTAATTACCTTTGTATATTGGTTTAAATATGATACTAATAACAAAACAAAAAAAAAAAAAAAACTGTCATTCTGTCGAAAGCAAAGTTTTTTTTCAACACAAACTCACACACATATCGCATTACTAATGTCAAGGACTATAATATACCTGGTATATGACTGAATTGAGCATTCTATACCGCGTAACCTTTAGTCATCGAACGACCTTTCATTTTCAGACAGTACAATAAGTATTTAATAGTTATGTGTACGTTCAGCACGTGCATTTTACGATCTAGCCTTGGTATATATTATGAGTGTAATTTTTTTTTTATTATTATTATTATAATCGTTAAATTATTTTATCCCTCTGGTTTTTAATTGGTCTTTACGGCCAAAAATGAACCCTATCGGACGTGTATTAATACAGCAATACCTCCGTTAAAACCTGGATCGTAGTGCCAAATCGGTCAAAAAAAAACATAATATTATAAAGGTCGTAATTCGCACGTGACTACTGTCTATTCCCATCGAACAGGGATCCGTGTACCTCCAAATTTGATTTTTGTACATTTTTTTTTTTTTTTTTTTTGGCACCAAACGAGTTTTTTTCAAAAAGTCATTGTTGGCTTCCTCTATGATATTATTATGTTAGACTTCTGTATAAATAAATATTGTATTATATGCAGAATAAATAATAATAAAATATATTGCACTATCTTGTATTTTACATATCATGTAGGTATATATATTATGTTTATATGATAATTATGATATGTATAAAATATGAATATAATAACTCATATTTTTCTGTGATCAATGCTGTATCTACGTGAGTACGAAGGCCATCATTGAAAAAAAATTTACATGTGAAAATTATATTAATTAAAAGCATTAAAGCACGCATTGTTTATTTCATATTATTATAAGAGCTTATTTACTATGGAATATGAATCATAAATAGTTATAATAATATAATATATATTTTGTTTAGTCATTAACAAAAACCATTACTTAAAAATTGAGACGATTGACGAATTGGTATGCAAAGATAATATTTATAACTTAAATCATTACTACTTATTCAAGTATTTTATTAAAAAAAAAAATAATAATAATATTATTTTACTAAGTATATAATATACTCTGTTGAATATTATCATTGAGTTAGCTTTTCGACTATACACTTGTATTTTGGCATATTCATATAACTGGCCAATCGTTCAAATTTACTTTTATCTGCACAGCGGGGTTTTTCGAGTTAAATATAGTACTATTGTTGATTACAATTTATATTCTGTCAAATACAACTATAATGCACTTTCAAGTCTATCTATTGTCATCCAAAAGAAACAAAATACTTTTTTTTTATAATATTTTAAGTGTACTATCAACTTTCACCGTTGTTATAACAGTCAGTTATTCTGTAAAGAAAACATTTTATATTTTGTTACAAGTCTTAGCAAACTTATACTTATAAATATTTTATAATTAATGTGGCTATATAATAACGATATTGTTAAAATATTAATGAATAAAAAGAAACACTCTACGATTCTACATAGTAAGGTATAATATAACGAAATTTGAATGCAGAATTAATTTTATTAAAATGAAAAATATTTTAAAAATTAGACATTATAGTACGTACGACATAAAAATATTAGAATCTTATTGTAATAAATATTTATTGTGTATAATTGCCCAAATTATATTATTACAAAAATATGAATTATTTGTACGATTCGTTTTATTATTGAATGTCTCTTATGACTACAACAAAAAACCCTAATGAATCAAATTTGTTTTTCATATCAAACGTTGAAATTTAATTATGCAAACATTTCTCATTAGATCATTTTTTTTTTAATCAAATAAGCTATTTTTAGCATTAATAAAATACAAATTATTTATAAATCTTGTTAATCGTTGATTACGTTTACAAGTTTAATTTATTATTTTATAGTTTATAGTCTGGATTATACGTTTTTATTGTTATACCTACATAAATATAAGGTCCGTTACATTAGCACCGTTAAATCATAAGTATAGGTACTTCGCTCCAATTTAGAATATAAACTTACATAAGTTTTAAATTAGCTTATATTGTTTTAGTAATTTTAAATATAAGCATACCTATAAGAATTTTTTCTTGGCCATAAAATAAATGTATACACTATACAGCTGTTGTCTACGTAATCTAACCATTTTATTATGCAGAACGTTATAGTTTGGAAACATCAATACTTGCTGCTTGGCACTAGTTTTAAATCGTTCATCTAGTTGTACGTTCTCAGATGAATAACCAATTAGTAACTAATAGATAATTTAAACAACAAGGCACATACTATATAATAATTATTAAGTCAATTAACAATAGCCAATAACTGTAATAAATTCATAGATTCCAAGTGTATAATTCGATATTACAGATAATTCAAAATTGAAACTCTTTCCCATTAATTAATTCTTCAACTAATTATATTAAATTTAAAGTTTTTGAGTTTTAGAGTAATATTAAATAAATCAAATCAAATTAAAATATCATCTTCAGAAATGTAAATAGATTCATAATGCAATTCTTACAGTTTAATATAACATTGGTTTTATATTTATTTGTGTTAAGAATAGTAATGTAGATCCAAAAATTGTGATAATTTTTCAATCTTTAAGTAATTAAATATATACTCAAACATATTATATTAAATTGATTTTGTTTTAATCATAAATAAATAAAAAGTTCAAGTTATTTTTAAAGTTATCAACGATTGTGATCAAAACGTATTTTTACTTTTTAGATATTTTTTTTGTTTGTTTTTAGTTTTTAGAGATATATAATTTGGGCCTTAGTGATCCTGTTTCGATAATAGTATATACACATTAATCCCAAAAAGAGCAATTTGCTTGTTTAATTAAGTACATTATAAAAATATATTTTATAAATATGCACCACTGGTTGGTATGCAAATATCATACGAACGTCATAATATATATATTTGAGTCCTTAAATAAAGATTTAACGAGTAAAATTTAAAAAAAACCAGTGTATATTAAAGGCAAACATTATAATTGGAAAAGTCTATGTCTAACCATATACTTTGATAAAATATACAATAGTACGATAGTATTATAATGGTAACAATATGCTATTATTATTCATGATGTGAATGAAAATAAACGTAGTGTGTAATCAAACTTGTAGGTCTCATTTATATGTTGCACAAAAGGTAATAAAAACCTAATGAGGTTTGAATAATTTTACTAAAATACTTATAGTTATATATATATATATAATAAACCTCAATCTTATTTGGATGAAAAAAAAAATAAAGATCGATTTGGGCTTCTACCAAAAACAAAGGGTATTTAATTTAAAGGTTATTTGTTAAATTATTATTTTTAACTGACTTTATCTAATGGTAATTAATATTAATTATTATTTACGTTAGTATAATTTTCACAAAATATAAATTAAACGATTGCTTTCAAAGCTAGCCATAATATCATTATACCAATGATTTCGCTCTTTCTATGTTTTCTTTTATATTGAATAGGTTATTCTCAGAATATTCAAATGCATGCGTAAATAATTTATCGATATTTAATGTCAATAAATAATAAACATAATGTTTTATTTTCAATATTCAGCAAAAGCTACCTCTTTAAAACCTTAGTATGTGTGTGTGTGTGTGTGTGTAAAAAATATTGTTTCCACTTTGCCGCGTGAGTTTTTCACAAAAAAACTTTGGTCTATACAGAGACGAGATTTGACTTTTTATACAATATAATATATTATACAATTCCAACGCATTTGTACGACAAAAGCTTCAAACGAGAAACGTGACTTCGAGTATGATAAAATAAACGCATAGAATAATAACAACAGCACGCGAGAAATATAATTACCTCATAACTGAATTCGCACGTTTTATTCGACAAAGCGTTTCTAACCAACTCAATCGCTGAATAGAGGTGTAGGTACTAGGTACGTTGGGTTATTTACAGGAAACTTATATGATAATTGATACTGAAATATGTTTACAATTAATCATAAGATATTATGAATCTATTAAGTATAGACATTAATTTATTATGCATTTTTTTTTTTTAATATTATGATAAAATATTTACATACGCTGTTGAATGATAATAAAACACTCTTATAGTCTTATAATATATATATACACTATTATATGTATGCATATGATCTGACTTGCACAAAGCACGAAGTTTATTCTTATATTCAATTTAAATTTTCGATACAGCTACATTATACAATTATTTGGCCCACACGTTTCTAGTAAAATCGGGTCTATTATTATCACACGGCGTCTTAAATAGGCAATTTAGCTACACTTGTTTTGTGGTTTGATTTATTTTTATCAGCAAGAGTTAATCTATTACCAATATTATGTGTTTGATATATAGATAAACATCATAAAATATTATTATGGACTAAAAAAATGACAATATTATGTTTTAATATACAATCATCATACACTTTACTCTGTACATCGTATTATAATTATATATAATGAATATATTGGATTAAATTATATTTATATTTTATCTACATTCAAAATTATTAAAAAAAAAAAAAAAAAAAAATGTATCCGATAAACGTTGAAAGCAATTTTTAAATATTTTTTTGCTTATAATTTTATTTACATATGTATAAATTAAATAAATATAATATTATATGCTATATTTTTATTTGAGAGGATTTTTTTTTTCAATAAATGAGTATCATTTTATTTTATTTATAACATAATATTCATAAAGAAATAACATTATAAACGATATTTTCATCGATCCATAAAAATGTGATGTAAATCGATCAAAAATCAAGAAAAGTTAAATTATATAGCGAGTATGTTGGTAACATACAAAAGGTATATATTTTGTGAGAAAATCGTAAACTGTGATGTATAAGAACGAGTTGTTGTATAATAGCATAGACATTCAACCGATTGCCAATTAGACGTGTTTTTAAAACGCGTTTTATTACGGTAATCGAAATAAGTAGTTACGGCATTTTATCTTACTCGGTTTCGCTTAATTTCGACTCATTAGATTATCATTACCAACTTCTCACATAATGATCATCGTTCGAATATTTGTTTTTCGCAACATATTTATATCAGTTTATCGTAGGTAAAAAACAATATTAGAAGTACGCGCGTGGCTGTTTAAGTTCTAATTGCTTTTCTTAGGAAAACTTTGGTAAATTACAAATTGATTCAGCGCACATCCCAAGAACACCAAACAACAACAACAACAACAACAACAACAACAATACGCAGATATCATTTTACTACAGTGCCCAGGACGTGTCTGAAAGCATTTAATATATATTGTTATTATTACGTGTGTGCCCTCATCTGTTACGAAAGTTGTAACCAGCGCAGAAGAATACTTATCAGTAATACATTTGAATCATTAATTTTCGATCAGCCAATAGTGATCTGTACGAACAATCATATTATAGCTGATATTATGTTATACAATGTGATTCGGGTACATTAAGAATCTTGGACGTTTTCGTCTTGTGACTTTTCACTCGATTCGTCTGACATTCGCTTTTACGCTGGACATCAAAATTCTCCAACACTTAAATAGATTATGACGTATACGATTTGTTAATATACTTATAAATATTACTGTAATATATCATGAGCTAGACATTTTTGGTTTTATTTATTTATTTTTTTATTCATTTGATAAGTTGGATATAAGTACTTCAAGCATTTGTCATTTCACGATTCCTGATGTCACTGTTCTGCTAGACAGAGGAAGCCGATTGTCAGGTTCTTTGTAAAATATAGAGATTGAAAGGAGCAGAGGAAATGTACAAATACTATTACTTAACAGTATAATTTATGGTATGTAACCATACAATAAGATCATTACGAGTGGTTTATATTGTGAGTTGGAAAAGTAGTTAGTGTTTTACAGGGATTTGTAAATCAAAAAAAAAAAGTATCTACACAAATTCTCAATTAAACATTTATTAGTGATTTTTTTCTATATATAAACATTTGTTTTCATTATGAAAATATCAATTATTATAAAATCAATTTTCACATTGGAAAACTAATAGTATGGATTAAAGTTTTATTTTTAACATCATGCATATATAGATATAGTATATTCACATTTTTTTTTTTAAGAATTGGCGCGACGTAACACTAGTTTAACGTGTATACATACATATATGTTTAATATAATATTAAATGTTATATATATATATATATATATATGTATATTAGTGCATTACACTATTGCTACTTTTTATTTTCATAAAATATAGAGACACGTATATAAAATAAAATTTATCATGAGTAAGAATATATTATATTAAAATCAATAAAATCTATTAAATATATTTTTAGATGTCTAAAAAAAAAAAAAAATATAATAATAATAGTTTTACAAGAACAATAAAGTTGAATAAACAAAAAGTGAACAACAATTTTGTAACACTTTCTGAAAAATGTTTTCCACGTAATCAATACATGCTCAGTGGAAGGATAGGACGTCAATTTTTTATTATTATATTTTTATACTTTTGGGGTGCGCACATTAAGTATCAATTTTTGATCATTGATTACGTTTGACACGATTTTTAAACGGTTATTGTAAATAACGATAATATTGAACCGACGATAATTGTAAACGTGTAGGTACGGCAATTCTAAAATTATTCTTGAGTATATCGTCAACAATGGATAACGTTCCGTGAAGATCCGATACGATTATTGTGAGATCATTCCGAAATACACGTCAATGCGTTAGGGGTACACATACAATTACGTAAAATCCAGTATTACCGACGACACCAATATTCGGTTGTTCGGGAGATTTTTTTTCTTGTGGGTAGAGAGGGATGAAAAATTTGTTTCGTTTCTCATAAACACCAAAGTCCTTATGGATAATATAACTATAAATAAAACCTTTTCAAAGTGGGAAAATATATTTTTCGACTTTAGAGTAATTCATTTTGCAAATCTGAGGTAACCACTTATAGTAGACGATAAAAAACACTGTATGTTTATTGGTCGTTTCTAGTATAGACGAGCTTTATGTAAAACGGCATGTATTATTTTCTAAAAAATAATCGAAACACGATCAAAAGACACGATACGAAGCACCTCGCCGTAAAGGTATACGCCTTAGAAATGAAAAAATAAATGATCCCCAACAGAACAGATTATCCGGGTGCACCATATATGTTATTATATTATATATTGTTCTATAAAATACTGTATGTGTATAGATAAATTATATATTTTATATGAACTAATGTTTATTTACCGTAAGGAATTTGGCGTTTTAAGGACTAACAATGTTTATATTATATTATATATGGTGTGGGGAAGACTTCGAGATAAAATGAAAAGAGAAAAAATACATGATTATGCGCTCGGGATCTAAAACATCCCAGTCATATAATATGTAAAGGTCTTTAGCCTTACGCTAGCGATTGAGCATCGCTTATGTATATATATATATATATATTATAGTGCACAATAAAGGTACGTAAAAATCCCTCGCTCTCGCCCCCTCACCGACACGCGTGTACTTTGTTGGCTGCTCGCGCGGTCAGACGAAAATCTAGTGCGGGGCGACTGTCGAGGCACAAGGACATCGTGTAGTGATGGCGTGGATATATAATAATATATCAGTGAATGCACGGGGAAACCGTCAGCGGTCGGTAAGGGGGCGGTGGAGGGGAAGACGTACCTAATAAATATTTAAAGTATATTATGTTGTTCTCGACGTCAGATTCTGGTCGTAAAAACCGTTTTATTGTAAAGGCGACGGCGTGGCCACACGGTGTGTCACAGAGTGTTCACTTTATTATTAAAATGATAAAAACCGAGAGAAGAGAAAAAAAAAGAAAAATAGAAACCGAATAAATCATGCGCCGACGCGGCGTGTCATACGCGCATATAGAAAATTGCGTAAGCCAATATATTATTTTCATGTCAAGCGGTTTTCCTTTTCATTTTTATTTTTACACTTATATAACGTATATATATTATAATAATATGAGTATTATTGTTACTGGTAAGTATGTAGTAATCGTTTTTCGTTTCAA
The DNA here is from genome assembly GCA_009835225.1 of Aphis craccivora. NCBI lineage: Eukaryota > Metazoa > Arthropoda > Insecta > Hemiptera > Aphididae > Aphis > Aphis craccivora. The sequence goes on from VUJU01000068.1 coordinate 45,124, forward strand.
AATGGCGTATTTTCTCACGTCACTCATACGAAACAATATAATAGGCAATAATAATAGTTATATGTAATTATAATAATAATAATCGTAATGTATAAAGTAATGGTAATTAACATACGTATATTATAGTACAATAAAAATAATATATATCAATAATTATGAATGTTATTTATATATTATACTCGATACGTTTTACATCATTCACATAACGTACAATACGCAACCGTATCATTATGCACAAGTATACTAAGCGACGTCGGAAATATCATGTATTTTTATACCACTACGTACATCCGGATTGGAGCTGTTTATGTATCCACTTAAATAGTATGCATCATAGAATATAGCATTATTATAATCCTAAACCTACATATATCATCTATGTATAGGGATTATCGTCACTAGAGTTGTAGTTACACGTAAAATATACAATATAGCATTAAAGTATTTAAATATTTACAATTACATAGGTATAATATTAATAATATATTGTAATATCATACGGCGGCGAAGAAAAAACCTTAAAAACGCGTTAATGATTTTATAATATTTATTTTATCTTGTTCTCCAAATAGCCGGCGCGGGACGCACTAGGTCGCGACGCGTATTAACGGAAACGGGCAAAAGCTGAGACACAGTTGTCTGCAAAACAAAATAAATATGTCGGCGCAATAATATTATTATTATTTTTATTTCGAAATGACGGGCGCGTATGTATAAACACTATTTTGCGCACTGCGGCGGCGGAGGCGGATATATTATTTTACTGGCACTCTCCACCGAACACAAGAATATTACACACAGCCGTCGCTGAGAAAATAGACTGCGACAAAAGCCAAGTCTTGCACGTCTGTGTCTGTGCCCATGTGTGTATTATGTGTGTGTGTGTGTGTGTATACTATTACGACGTAATAAGGTACCTAGAATAGTGTGTTAATGTTATTGGAGAGTCATAATCGCATATTATAGCGTGTATACGTTCACGCGGATTTAGTACCTATACGATATAAATATTTTTATGTTAAAGAGTAAACGATAGTATTATTATTATTGTTTCGTCAATGTCACAACAATAATAAGCAACACGTGTTTATATTGTTGTTTTACGACGAAAACAAAATAACAAGCGGTGGGGGAATTTCGTGTCCCGGTAAGACTATAATGACGTGGATGACCACATACCCGAGCTTCGGTTGTACATAACTTATATATTATATATTATTTATGTGTGTATATTATGTATGTGTGTGTGTGTGTGTGTGTGTATGTGTAGAGAGAGACGGATAGATCTTTGTCGAGATGGCTTTGGTCCTGTACACAGAATCTATGTTCAGATCTACGAAGGCTGTATGCGTATAGATCTAATACGCGACTGTTTGTATGATCGACGGACGCTTATAGTCTAGCCGCGAACGAGGCGACGGCGACGGCGGTCAGGAGCTGTTTGAAGAACCCGTCGAAGAGGGCCGGCACTCCACTGTTGATGATCTCCGGCGACGTCCGGACCACAATCGGTTCGGTGTATTCGCTGAAACCGGCCCGATTCCTTGCCAAGATTTTCGTTATGTATTCGGTGTTCGGCTTGAGGTTGACGAGTACAAAAGGACCTGAAACATGCACCGAGCGCAAAAGCGTTTCATATTATATGATACGATTTATATTATTTTATAATGCAAAACTGCCAGGGCTGTCAGGTCTTGCATGTATAATAAAATATGGTTTGTTCTGTTAGCTATAGTTTGTAGGTATAAATAATATTAGCATTAGCAGCGGCGGCGTACGACGGTAATATAATAAATAATTATACAACAACTTTCTTTAGGCGTGGGATACTGTTATATAGGCTGTAATTGCGGAGCGGGACGGGCGAGGGGCGTCGGTTACACGTACCTTCGGTAGTATTGAAGTTCATCATGTCGAAACTTTCGAAAGTGTTTCCGCTGGGTTCCACGACTTTCGTCACGTACTCGACTCTGTAGCCAATCAACTCGTCCCCTTTGTCGTTGGGCACCACTTGCAGTTCGATGTAGTTGTCGCCGACACGCGACACTGACAGACCGCTGGGCATCTTCGGCTTGAACCCTTCGATCAGGTTGAACCGTCTGGTAACTTTGCCCAAAAAATTCGAGGCCGTGCACGAGTACGATCCCAACTTTTCCGGTCTGTTGAACGTCACCTGAAAGGGTGTGTATAAACACGCAATACGTACAATTCTATGGTATATACCTTTGGTATAGGGTTCATTATATTAAAGGATAAAATATGAACCATTAAAAAAGTTTATAACACGAATACTTGTGCTCGCGGAGTATAAGAATAATATTGACAACACGCAATAGTTTGCGTATTGAAATTATAATGATACATATAATAAAATATTATGTAATACGACACAGCTAAAAATTTATATGTAAAACACACCTACAACACGAGTTTATATTTTGGCACCCTTTTTGACATTTCCTGTCCTCATTCTCAGACTCTATGAATATATATGTTGGTTGCCAATACATTTTGGGAGTACATAGCAGAGTGTTGGGCACTGTTTTTTAGAAGTAATAAAAAAAAATCTAAGCAAATATTTTGATTTAAATATATAACTACTCACTTTCAGAAGAATTGGAAGAAATGTGCAGACAACTAAGATGACATTTATGTTTTCATTTTGAAATATTACTGATTGTTCAAATATTTATCCTGTCGCTGGATTTGTACGAAACATAGCACTTCACACAGATTTCCTACTCTTCGATTAAATCGTGAATAAATAAACCATTTATCTATAAATACTATCTACCAACACAACCTGGCGTTATAAATTAAACGCTGTCAAACGTTTTCGCAAACATAAAAGTATTTAATAATAAAAAAAAATGTTAATAAAATACCTTAAACAATAAAGCAACATTATAGAGGGGAATTTGACAAGTATGTTCAAAATCCGATGTATGGAATTTTTAAAAACACTTAAGATTATATTTTAAAATACATGAAATTTGTTGTACCACTTAATGAATATTATGTGAACACTGAACATATAAACTTGTTATCAAAATAAGTTTTTCTGTTATTAATCATTTAGCAGAAAATCTCTAGAAAAATTTCATCTACACAAATCACAATTTTAACGTGTAGTTTTTAAAACGTTTAACTTTGTGTATTAAAGATAATATTTCTATGATAATAGATTTTGATCGCGGGTAAATGAAAACAATGCGATGAGTTATTATTTAAAAACTTAAAAAATCTAATTTTGAATAAATTCACTATTAAAAAGAAAAGGAGGGCAATCTTACTTGGTGAATCACTATGTATACTACAATATGCTATTTAACTGTGTTTTTAGATGTCATTTTATGTGAAAATGATTATGAAAACATCATATTTTCGTTTGTTCAGTTTAACTTACAAGAATTGAGATACAAAGATGGAATCATTTTATTAAACCGAAAAACACTTACAATACGCAGCAGGGCCCATACAAAAAATCGAAATCATTACATCCGGCGTGCATATAACATATTTTATTATTTTACTTCGATTGGTATTCTTTTACTACTGAGAAACAGTACCGACGTGTGTACACATTGCTCTTTTATCGTCGCATATAGACTTAGTAATAATACATCATAGACTGCAGCCTATGACAAGTGTGTAATATAATACGTACGATGTAATGGTCGGCCGGGTTGACGAAATATTTTCCGTTGAAACTCCACGTCATATTTGCCGCTGGTTCGGCTGAATTCTGACACGTTAAATTAACCGAATCCGACTGGAATACGTACAGGTCAACGGGATCGCCTTCCATGTAGTTCAAAAACACTGGTTTGTCTGTGTAAAAAATAAATAAATAATATAGTAGGTACAGTCTCAAAGTATTTAACAAACACAAACACAACAAGACAGCGATAATATTGGCGGTGCTATTATTTTATTGTTATGATTCTTGTTTCGATTTGTAGACGATTACATTATAGCGAATCATCAAGTAGTCGATATAATGTGTACTTACACAGAATTATATTTTTGATTGCCGTATTTGAGCGTGTGTGTGTGTTTTATATATTTAATTATTAAGGGTGATAAACTTTAGTCGATAGTCACGATCGTTTTAAAGCAACGTATCTAATAACAGTAGGTAATAAACTTAAATAATGGCGTGTTATGGACACAACATTTTGTACCATATTTTCTATGATATATTATCATTTCTAAAGATGTAGATAAATATAAAATAAAAACAAATACTGTACACACATATTTCTTACAAATAAATTTACCGAAATAACACACCATTTAACTTAAACCTAAACAATAAACTTTTAAGATGTTGGAAGTAGAAACCATATTTTTAGTGTCAGTTTTGGATAATATGAACCCGCCTGTTGGCGATAAACACCGATTGTGTATCGACAAATCTCTTCTCTCCGCTACAATAACTCATAAATGTATATATGTGTACGTTATTAAAATATGTCTGATTTTCATAATCGAAACTTGTGCATTTATTATTTAAAACGCAATAAGACAATTCAAAATTTTAAAATGCCTATAAACTAAATATGAAGGCCTTAAAATATTTTAAGATAAAAGTATTAATTCAATATATTTCAATTATATTGACGTTTTAAAAAGTTTCTGAAATTAATTACTTTGTTTTTTTTTCATTCTATGGGGGATTTAAATTTCTATTAATACCATGGAGTACCCTGGGGTTCTCTGTGTGTAGGTGGTATAATATATCATGTATATATATATATTATATATGGGATTATTATGATGTAGTCTACTATAGTCCGACAACGGAGGCTGCATTTCCGTTTTATTTATATTTTCATGGTGCAACTAATTGACGGGCTTTTGTTTGAATTTCATAGAAACAAAAAAAAACAGAATATAGTGAATAAATAAAATGCTACTTTAACTCTTATAGCAGACGGTATATTATAAAAATGAAATATTGAAAAAATATATCCATTTAACTAGATTTTTCTTATTTTAAATTAAATTAGTTTAATAAAATATGTATAGTTTACGTCGTTTATCGTGTAATCGTTGAATACACAAATGGTATCTTTTATTATAAAAAATATGAATATCTAAATATTTTACATTTTTAATGATTAAAATATTCAACTCTCTCTACTTTGTATACATAAAGTTTGTCCAGGTTTATATTAGAAATTATTACCTTTGTAAGGGTTTCAGGAGGAGAGCGAAATTAGAGATCGACATATTGTTTATATACCCATCTAAGTAGTACCAACATTAAACGTACCATAATAATGAACAGGTCATTGGATCTAATCAGATATGACCTTTAAAGTTTAAATTCACAAAACGTACAATTTATTTTTAAATTATTATCTTTAAAATTTTCTTCAAAGAAAAATGATAATATACATTCTTATAAATATATTACGCTTTTTTGTATTTAAATTAATATTGGCTATCAATTTTATAAGATAATATTATTAGTAAATACATTTGTATTATACCTACATGTTAAAGTCCATCATTTATTTTGCTACTTAGAAATTTTACAAGAACTATAGAAAAATTATAAGAATAATCTTAAACTTAAATAAATATTCGAAAAATCATACATATCTTATTTTTTCATTGTGATTTCAATGACGATATTCGTAATAAAAACAAACATTGCACTTTTACTAAAATATTACTTTAATAGTAAATTGTTTATTTTTTTTATTAATAAATGTCACGAACACGTTTATAAATATAGGTCATATTTATCGAAAATTGTTTTTTGAAATATAAATTCAATATAATCGTGTATAAAAATAAATGATTAAGTAGTTTAAAACATTTTTGAGGGAAATTTGTGACGCCCATATTTTATATAATTATAGGCCTATATAAAATACCAATAAAATATAGAACTGGATTTGTTGTACGATTAATGGATTAGATTTTTTTTTTTTTTATGCACTTATTGTAGATTTTTATTTAGGCACTCTTAATATTATATTCAATATTGAATTAAATGTATACTCACGTTTGACTTTCAATTCAATTACTGTAATTCCGGAAACGCTAGACTTGTTAGTGGTCTCGAAAGCTCTACACGTGTATTTACCCGAATCCAGGCGTGTCACGTTTCGCACCATCAGTCCACCTTCTAGAACCGAATATTTTCCGCCTGTAGCATAACAAAAATATAATATTATTGGATTAGTTAAACTTATTATTGGTATCTCGACAAAAAATAAACAAATGTTGGCACAAACTCTGCCGCACTACATGGTTAATATTAAAATTTTACTCACTTATGGTCTTTTCTTTTAATGTCTGACCGTTGTACGACCACATAAAAGTAGGGTTTGAGTCGCCTTTCACCGTGCACTTGATAATGAAGTCTATATGCTCGTTAGTTATCTGTTCAGTGGGCGAGTCGAATTCCAATATTTCTGTTAACAAAATCGTACAGTGTCAATATTATTTTTTTCGTGTATACAACAATGTAGGTATTGTGGTAAAAAATAATAAACATAGCAGTAATAAGATATAACGCCACTGTTGACCTATCAGACGAGTGGACTGGTGACACCCCCCCCCCCCTAAAACGCGACAAGGATTCAACGCTGCGACATAATCTTACGCTCATTCCCTAAAAGGTCATGTATTATATTTTTTTTTCGTCGTTAAATGTGTTTGTGTGCACTTACACCGTTGTCAAATAAACACACATATTATATTTATATATTGTATCTCACTAATACACACATACACACTCACATAAACACACACTTAAAATGTTATCGATTTTGTACGGCGGAATGATATACGAGGTCGCGTCGCTATTTTCATTACACGCGACATTGCTAATCCTAATTAACTCTATATTTCACCATAGTGCGATATCACGTCGTCGTCGTAGTCGCGAGTATAGAAACCGATTTTTAACTCGAATCCTTAACGCAGTGGCGGGCCGAACTGATTTTGTAGGGCGTGTACGAATTCTATGAGTATTATTTGCTATTGTTTTTATTATTACTTACGTATGTAGTTATTATTTATTAGTCTATCACGAACGAGAAACCAAAAAATAACCGTAAGTATGTGTATGACGACAGTTTTAATATTTTTATTTTGACAATTTATTGTGTTATTGTAAAAGGTATTCGAATAGTTTGTGTACCCGAACAAACTTTTAGAGAAAAAAAAAGTGAAAAATTAACATGGTTTTAAATTCTGTCCTATATGATAGATATACTATCATATGATATATTATGTGTTATACATAACCGTTAAATTATAGACAGAGGCTATAATATGTATGTTTATTCAAATCTACATGAATGAGCGGATCGTGATTGCATTCTGTGAGCACTTCAACCCTGGCGCATCGTGTGCTTTTTCATATAATATTTAGGAGACGATTATAAATTCACACATTTCTATTTATATACAAAAAAAAGTCGATCACGTGAAAATTTGTGCAAAGCACACTTTTAACCGTGACAGGTTGTTCA
>VUJU01000068.1:52669-99810 GCA_009835225.1 Aphis craccivora
ACATACTATGTTTGAAAGGCAAAAATGTATGATGTACTTGGAGTGTAAATTTCAACTAGTCTTACCGTACAACTACACAGTTTGTAGACTCTGAGTTGTGCGGTGGAGCTATTGATTTTACAATATTGTGTTTTTTCTTTCTTTTTTATAAAACACTATTTGAGGTCATAAATAACGATCAATATACTTCATTTGGTGCAACATATATGTAGATTAGAAATCAAACACAGATTTTAACGTCAATTTTTCGATTCCCCAGAAGATGTTGATAAAATTGTGAAAAACAGCGAAACACGTTGGTCTTTTACTAAAACATAATAGGTAGAGTGACATTTCCAAATCCCACTTCGGTTTAGTTTTTGGATACGAATGAAATCATTCGTTATATTGAAATCAAAAAAAAATCTACTGTAAACTTATGCAGGGAAAAGTAAGACAAATACTACCATTACCAAATATTATATGGGAAATGCTGTAAATATTTTCTGTGTATTTGATCATTTCATTCGTGATAATTTTTTTATTTATCACCATAATTTCATAGATTAAATATTGAGGCAGTATAAAATATATATATATAGACTAGTTTGACAGAAAATTTCCAAGAAATGTTAGGAAAACGATTTTTCTTTTGCTCTATTTAATACGTTTTTCGTATTGGATGATTTATTATTGCTTTACAATTTAATATCACAACTATATTGCACAACAACTTTACTGTTTAGTGATTATAGACGTTTTTCCAACAAAACGTATCTTATAATATTATCGTATGATTAGTTTTATTTAAACATAAACGGTGACAGGCTAAACATATCGTTAAAAATTAATTAAAATTATGAAGGAAATATTAGGCTAAAAGATAATTTGTTAATAGTCGTGTAATTATAAATTCCACATATGCACATTATATATGTTATACGTATTCAGTTGATTTAAGTCACATATGTAGTTTCACATTTTTTTTTTTTTGTTTTGAAAAATTAATGCGTGAATATCAAAGAAGAGGACAGGGATAGAGTCTTCTATAAATTGTATTAATTTAAAAAAGTGATTTACCAGAAACATACCTACTGCATAATATGGTATCAGTAATATTAAAAAAAATTGAATATAATAAAAAGACATATTACAGAGTGGACGAATCAAACACAGGACAGTGGTTATCATCAGGTGTTTATAATATTATGATATAACAATAATCTGTCAAATATTATAATATGATCTATAGTAATTGATATGATATTGTCGTGTTTGGCAATTATATTTCGTCGGCCCTCCTCGCATCCGCTCCAATTCACGATAAAATATTATTATATCGTACCGTGGGCACGAAATGACAGCTAGACGATTGAAGGTGGGGTAGAGAATAGCGTGTTTGAAAACTCGTCTGGAGTTATAAATTATAAAAGCTGATTAAAAAAATAAAAATGAAAAACTAAGGAAACAGTTCACCTCCGTTATTACAAGGCGGGGCAGTGATTTTCGTTTGAGCTTGTATTCCTCATCGTACGGTTTTTATTTTTTTCCCCCATCACGCGATTTTCATTCGAAACATGATATATTATATATATTCACATGAGTATAAATCACATTTTCTTTTCCGCAGACATAAACGGTTTAAAATAAATGACTCCTGACATAGTCGCGTTGGCCGCGCGCGCGATCGTCCTCGTCCGTCCGACAAGTCTTAGGATTATTATTATTACTTTTATTATTATTATATATATATAAATAGTACACATACAGATAGATAGGTTAGGTAGGGTATAGAAAATGACATTTCGCACCCGAATACGATTTTAGATAAGAAAAAATATACCAAACAGGCTTCGCGGTGCGGTGGTATTCTTTTTTATACATATATATACAATATACACCTATATTTGTGGAGTTATCCATTTCTTGTGTAATATTCCTTTATATACTATCCTTTGCTGTTCGCCAACACGCATGTATTCTTTTTTTTTTGTCACTGCCACGCTGTCTTTTCCAGTTTATTTATATTTGAGTTTTTTTTTCGTCCGCGACGTGAAAACAAACTTAAGTAAAGGAGCCGTATCACACGGTAGAAAACTTTTCAAACTTTTTATATACCTACTTAAAAGGAATATACTGCGTATATATATATATATATATATATATATTTATATATTTATGTATATGAAGTAAGTGTATAGGTATATGTAAATTTGAATAATCTCGAAGAAAAAAAACTTTAACGCATATTATATATATTGCATATACCACCGGCCGCCGACGCTTGTTTAATTTTACATAGAAACGAGTATTTTTCATCCGTGACCGAGCCCGATAACATGAAAAAAAATAATTCTTAAAAACTGTATTTATAATAATAATAAATATAATACACGTACTACACTATGCTATAATTATTTTTGAATTCAGCGTGCTTACCAAAGTAGCAATGTACGATTATACGATCACTGTGGACAATCGTATAAGAACGAATAGCGTCGGGGACGATTACGAATGTCTGCCATCTTATGATAGTATATAATATCGACGGTCGTAAAAGTTCGACAATAAATTATAAGTATACATTATTTTCCGACCGAAATATTGTCTGTTTTGGATTTTAAATTGAATTCGAAATTGAAATTAAACGTTCGCTCATCGTAGGGCGAGTATAATGTTTTTATACTTATATTTGTTCTATATCGACTGACGTATTTTCCTGGTGATGTTGGTTTGATGGACGGGTGGACGATGAGGGTATCGTGCTACCATGACGTAAATTTTTTTTCACACGCCATAATAATATAATATAAATATTTAACTCTGATATTATGTATTAACATTTTACATGACGTATATTATTGTGTTTCCGTGTAACGTGACGTTATAGAAAAAAGGGGAAGGCGTGGATTTAATATACGTGTATTTACGATACATAATAGGCGCTGTGTTTATAGCAATAAACGAGCCGAGACACTAAAATTTTCATCTCGTATTGCACACGTCCACAATCCTTGTTAAATTGTTGTACTATAATGCCCCGATTAACTTGTATTCATATTAATTAACAGGACGTTATAATTATTATTATATTTATTTTATAATTTTTGTTCATATTAACCATATTATTTTACAAGCCATACAAATTTAATTCAAATTCAAATGCATGTAAATGTTGTGACATGTTCGATTAAACAAATTCCACAGTTCCGTGGATAATATAAACCGTTTAGTAAATAATTTACCAAAGGTTTTAATTAAAATGATAAAACTGCATATACTATATCACCTTTCAATTTGATTTTTTTAAATTTTTAAAATAAAAATTTAATTAAACTCATTAATATTGTATAGTATTTTAAAACATTAAAGTATCGATACGTTTTAATATTGTATCAATACATACAGACTATTTTAATAAATTAAAATATTTTTTTATTATTAATATATTTTCATTTTATTTTCACCAAAATAAACCAATTATTATTATGTTATTACTCAAAGTAAATATTCAAATCCCATATCAATTTAATTTAAGAGTAATGTATTACTAAAATCATCAACATTTGAACATTATTTGATAGGTATATATTTATCATTTCCAGCAGTTTTTTTTTTTTTTAATGAAACTAACCATTTATCTATTCTGTTTTATTAAGTTTATTCATTTTGTATGAATATGTAATCACTATACTACTATGGTTATAATAAGAAGATTAATCAAGAACTTTTTGCGTAGGAAATAAATTTATTTCAGTGTATTTTGAAGATATCAATTTTTAGTTTTTATCGTACCTTTTTTAGAATATAAGTTGATAATTCGAATTTGAATAAATTAACTTTAATTTTTAATATAATACGAAAATTTAAATTAATTAACTTTATTATAGTTTTAATAAATATCGGTTGAAAAATGATTTTTATGAAATGTTAAATGTTTAATTTCTTAATTTTTGTGATCAATTCAGATTCAATGACTACACATAAAAAAAAAACACTACAGTATAAAAAAAAATATTAGCATCTATAATGAAATACTGTACTTTGGTACAGTATTATAGTTCTTATTCATTTTTTGTTTTATTAAAATATTTTAAATAGTATCGTGTATAGGCAAAATAGCTACATCACTGTAGTGAAGATTATTTTATATTATAATATTATACATATTTTATTATACTCCAGTTTTGGCACTTATAACGATAATATTTCTTTTTTATAGAGTAGTGATAGCCAACCCGTGTCACATTGGTCACGTCATGTAGTCAGTGGCCAATTTCTAAGTTGGAATAAAATGTATAAATAAGTAAAATTATTTTTGAGAAATAAAAATGTTTTTTTTTTATTGATACACAACACACATTCAATTTTTTTTATCAATAGTATATCCCACTAATGTACAATTTTACTACTAATACATACCAAAATCAAAAACTTGGGAATAACATTGTAACGTATTATTAGATTGAAGTTTCTAAAATATTTGAAATATATGTATTCAAAAAACTACATTCAGGTTTTTTCAATATAAATATAGGAAGTGCTAGAAGTCGCGGTGCATCGATATAATATTATGACAAATGGACTATCTTATCTTGATCACATTCAATGATTTTCATACTCTGTACGACTGTTCACAATATAAAACCTACCTTGTTTACAAATGTTTTTAGTGTAGGTAGTTTTTCTCCATATAACGTGTTTTTCTACTTGAATGATTTTATTGGATATGGGACTGTAAAGAGTGTAATGCAAATTATTGATTTTAAAATCATTTCAGAGGTGTGATTTGCACACAATACTTTTTTTTATATTGTTTCGTTTAAAAATATTGAATAGGCACATCGAAGAAAAAATAATCTGTAGGATTATTAAGCCCATTATAATACTTAATGTATTGAGCATTAGTAATGGTGTAAACTTTTAGTTATCACTTGTTTTTTTATAATTACTATAATTAATATTGATATAAATGCATCGTATAAGCAATTAGAAAACAGGGCATATTGAAGTGGTTTTCGTTTAATTATTTGTAATTACATAAGAATAAAACATAAATTCCAGTAATTTATGACTAGTGACAATCATAGTAACTGTAGATGGTGTAAGTTCATTTTTATGTACCTATCCACATTTTGACGTCACTTAAAAACAACATTAATATTCATAAAATGTCTTTGAATATCGCCTTGTTTGCTGTATATATCTAAAAAACCTAAAAGGAGAATGACACTGATGAAAATTTTATAATAATTGTGTTCCTTAAATAACTTATATTAAATAAGTAATTACTAAAAAGTTGTAAAGATCATCGTTTTAGATACAAATCGTAAAATTGCTTTTTAAAAATTGGAACTTTTATGTTTTTTTTTTTTTTAAATCTAAGAACGAATCTAAGAATAAAGAAGCTTACATTGGCGTATGTAAAAAAGAATTTAAAGTAAGTATTTGAAAATATTTTAAATTCTTTTTGAGTATATTTGTATTTATATTTAAATACTTATGGAATAATATATTTAATACTTATCTTATACTTGAACATTTATTTGAAATTCTTTTAAAAAGTATTTTTAACAAGTACATAGTAAGTGGTTTTGGTGGTAAATATCACTCATTGTATTTGAGTATGTGCAGTCGATTCAAATATAGTATAATAGCAAACAAATATTAGCAATTATTTACATGTTCCACTTTTAAGACTATGCATTTAACTTTTTTTTTTTGTTTTTTTGGAGCATAGTACATATTATATAGCAACATAAATATTGTATTTATTGATAACACTTAAAATTGAGGACATTTTTATAATTGTATGTCCATTGTTACATAATTTTTACATTTAAACTATAATATTAATATTAAAATGATACTGTTGACTAAAAATTATGAAAAAAAAAAATACTATTAATTATAAACTGCAAGGGAAACACTACAGGGAGACGATTTTGTCCACAAATGGTCTGAAAAATGACGCTGAACAGTAATGAAGACTTTAAAATACTCTGTCAACATATACATCACTCAACAAAGCACAGGCTTTTCTTAAAGGAAGACGAATAGCATATTATTTAAAAACAATAGTTTCATTTTGTACATCAACTACTAACTGTCAAGTTTTTGAATTATTATATGTATAATAAAGGCTTTCTTATTAGTACGCTAGCGGATTTCTTTTCGTTAGCTTTAGAAAAAATAAAAATAAAATTATCATTAAATCGGAACATTTCTATGAATAAACAAGTAGTTTGAAAATCTACTTAGTTCACTGTATAATAAAATCAATCGCACTGGCTTCGAAGTATAACGCGGGAAGGAAACGAGCGTCAGCTGCACGGCGACGGCAGAGTACATCGGAATTGGTACAGCCACGGTACGGTGATAATTGCTTCCCGTGGCCCGTTAGACTCTAGACGGACGGGAAATTAAGACGTGTCAATTTCTCTGGCTGATAACCCAACGCTAACGGTATACATAAAAATAAAACTTAAGGAAAACAGTTTTTTAAGTCTTCTGCGCAGACAATATTGCCGGTCAGCGACAGTTGGGATTAACCCGAGAGGTCAAAGCGATGTTACGCTCGAATTATACGTCTTTAGGTCATTATTATTTATTATTGAAATTAAACATTTCACAATGCATTTTATGAAACTTTTTACGAGTACACCTGAGTAATGATTTTCAGAAGATCCTTCAATATTTTTAGATTATTTTGTCACGTGTCCTATGTTAAAAGTAATAACAAATGTTTTTAGTAGACTTTAATTTTAATGGACATTATTTGTTTTTTTTATATAAATTGGTAGTCAACGTAAAATATATTTATAGACAAATTCAAAATTTTCAATGCACTTAAGGTATGTTTTCTCTGCAGCATTTAATCGTGGCGTTCAAACGATAGCGTTCGACGTGGTACACTGTTCCGAGACCAGTGCTGTCGCCAGACACCACGTCACATTTAAAATACATAGGTTCAATAGTAGGCAGCGACGTCGCAGCTTAACGCTGCAGAGAAAATGTACACTTTGAAACTTTAGTTTGGTTAAAAAAAAAAAAAACGCTACATTTATAGTTCACATTTCAATGGAATCAATATATTTTAATCGATAATTTGTGGTTACCTAACCATAATATTTTAGTTTAAATAAATTAACAATTTAAAGAATAAGAGTGCAAACACTATTTACGTTTAATTTAAATCCATAATCAGATTAGTAACCGTATACCTACTAATTATTTGTTTGAAGTATTTACTCAAATTATATTTTTATTTATTTGATTAATAACATTTATTGATAAATACTACACAAAATATTTTTTTTAAACTAAAATGATTTTTATATTGTTAGAAAAAAAAGATTTTTATAATCCTTTCTACAAAAATATTGGAAATTAGAACTTACTTTTAAAACATTATATATTTCATAAAATAAATAGGAAGCAATTATTTAATACTCGTATATTATTTTACACAATTTTAAATGAAAATTGTTTATTTTTAACAATAAACGACAATCATTTGCAACAATAATGATATAATAAAACAAAATCTAGAACTTCAAACATTATACATGTCTGATCAAAACAATCTAAATGTTTATATGAGTAAATTTACCAAACTGCAAAAGTACATTATTAACGCTATATATATTTTATATAATCGATGACAAACGATGTATTTATTTTGTGTCAAATGCATGTTTTACGCAATACATTTTTTCATAGTACGATTACTATAAATTGTAAATAAATATAATATTAAAAAGTACCCAAAAACGGTCTGGACAATTATTTATTTATGATATTGGATGTTTATAAAAATTGATTAGTTTTATATTAGGTATCCGTATTACAATTTATTTATTTAAAAATAAATAATTCAAATAATGTCGAGTAATCGTATCTAAATTGCATTAAATGTTCACCAATAATTTATACCTGAATTATAAAAATAGAAATAATACATTTAAACAAGAAAAATATCCAATAATACTAAAATTTTGATTTTTAATTATTTATGCAAAGTGTAAACTCTTTAAAATAATGCTCCAAGAGCATTATAATAAACATCAAATATTATATTAAAATTAAATTCTTTCTTTATATTATCTGGTTTGTTTAGATCAAATATGAGAAAAAAAATATTAAATAATAATAGGTATAATTCACAATACAAATAATGACTATATAATATAGAATTTGTAAGTGAATTTCGCTTGGTTATACAATTGTATGTGTTAAATAAGTCATTGAAAGAGTAGTGTTTTGGATTTTAATTGGATGATAAATTAATTTTATATAAAACCAAAAACGCGATTATGAGTGAAAACTGTTATTTATTTTACTATTAGTATGATTATAGTAGTTTAATTGTTATTATTTAATTATTATAATAGTATATACTATATTATACGTATATGACGATAATGTTATTCATACACGCATATGAAACATAAGAATATGCGTAACAGTTTTAAGTCCTTTCGAATAATATTTCCAAATTATAACAAAGTTTAAATATCATATTTCATCCAAATTTGAACTTAAAATATTTACCTTGTGAAATTTGTTAATAACTATGAAATCTTATGAGGAAGGCTTAGCTATAAAATTTGAACATTTCATAAAATGTATATATATTTTAATATCATTAAAAACAATTTATGAGGAACTTTTTGTTAAATTTTAAAGCCATTTCACCTAAAAAATATAATTTTATCAATAATTTTGAAAAAAAATAAACAATTTTTAGTACATATTAGTTTTTAAATTTTGAATCACAATAAAATAAGAAAATTAATTTTATGATTTTGTCAAAAACTGTTTCTACTTAAAAATTGCAGTTCTTTAGTAATTTTTTTTTCCAATTATTGAAAAAAGTACTGAAAATATTTTACTATTGATCTCTTAAAGAACTTACTACTATCCTGTTAAAAAAAAAAAGATGTTAAAATGAAAATTAAAAACTGATGCATTTTTCTGTTATAAAAAGTGTCACTAAAAAATAAAAAAAATAAAAATAAAGCACTTCAATTTAAAATCAATATAGTACATTCATCTCGTCTCTTAGAATCTAAAAAAAAAAGCGCTATAAAATTATACGTTTCACGAGTTTCTGGTGTATTTACATTCTGTCGACAATGCAAATTACTTATTAAATAAATACAACAATAATTATGGTGTTATTATATTATGTACACGCTCAAACTCACACACATATATATACACACATTTATACACACAAGTAATCAAAACAGTATAATATTATTATGTTTGTCGGTTTCGATTATGGAATGATTTATTTATTATGTGGTTGAACTGTTATTTATACTATTTACACAATTTAACTCGATACAAATGAAGAAAAATTATTCTTCGGCGCATATACTTTACCACTGTAAAAATGTATAGTTTCTGTTATAGCGGACCGGTATAAAACAATACGATTTGAACATAATGTACACGGGTATAATTTTATTGACGGTACTTTGCATAATAAAACGAATTATTATTAGGTGTTCGGATAATGAATTCGGAATAAACGCAACGTTCGTAAAAATATACAACTACGTAATGCATTTAAAAAGGATAGAAGTCATACTGTATCGCCCGAGCACTCTTCGAATGACACTGGGTCACAATATATATTTTATGCACACTATAGCGTGTACTAATATACGAACATATAGGCGAGTATTGTTGCGACCGAACGTCGGAAGAATGCCTTTACTCGGTGAGCGCGATAATAATTCAATAATAAAACGTTGTGTTTCATGTCGTTCACTTTGCGAGTATCGCACAAAACGCGCGGTGTTTCCATCGAAGCGAATTGCTGTACCACACATACACGCTCTCCTATATATATATATATATACATATAAATAATACACCACACGCTGACCATTAAAGTTTCCTCTGCCCCTCCGTCACACAATGTTTTCTCTTTAGTAGTACACGTACACACACACACATTATACACGGTCATTTATACATATATATATATATATAGAAGTTTGTAGTTTACGACGCACGACCGCCGCACATATTCCAAAAACTTAAGGACCACATTACCGAAGACATCATATGGGGTGGCCGCCGCCGCCGACGACGCGGACAATGTCGATTTATGACATCGAGTAATATATAAAGTTTCAACACGAAAAGGTCACGAAGACGATGTCGACGACGACGCACACGCACGAGACGACAACGACGACGTACCGGAGAAAAGCCATTTGGAAAATTATATATTTTTTATAATAAGTTATACCTTGCACGACCGACTCGCATTTGACACACGACGACGACGATATTTATCGCTTATTCGGTATATATGACTATTATATATAATATATTATATTATAATATCTCGGTCCATTAATTCTTTGAGGAGTTTAAATTTATTATACGGACGTATTTTGTATACGTATCGATTTACCTGGCGTGTGTACATAACGTGGGTATAGTATCCAACGTTTATAAATTCATTAAAGTACACGCGCGCTCGTGAAGATTTGTGTGAGTGTGTACTGCAAGAGTGTATATCGTAACTAAAAACTTGCGTTAAAAGGCCACTGGGGAGATTCTCTCCCCGAGAGTGTGAACTAATTATAAATAGCTTAGACAATATATTATATTATATTGGAAATATTGAAATTAGAAACATTATAATATACGTGCGTATACTCTATATTATTATAATCCCTTAAAGGTTTACCGATTTCCATACCTTAAATAGCTGCTATATGGTGGTGGTGTTTATGGTGTCGGTGTTGGTGGTGGCAACGAATATAAAAATATGCACCTCATATACAGCAGACAATCCGTGCTGCTACCCTCCCGTTATATTCCGACAATATTGACGGGTAAAAAAATACCGATTAATTGGCTGGGAACTTCCTATCCCGACGACCTCTACACGGCGGATCCGTCAATCGATATTATTTACCCTTGTGCAGGTTTTTACGTGCAATACGCCACATTTGACCGTTTATTTTTTCTTCCTATTGCGTACCGTTCGAAAAACGGTTCTTTTTTTATTTCCAAAAAAATTGTTTATTGTTGATATATATGTATATTTTTTTTTTATTATGTACGGTATTAAATATACAATGATAACTCGTTGCCACACGCCACCTACGAATTACATCCGATTCATCGGTATTCATACTCTGTTCTGTGTTTGATTTTAATTACATTTGTCGACTGTACACACAAATCGACATCATAAATATTCGTTGAAAATAAAATAAAAAATTATACGGCTCCAATATATCATCAGCGAATTGCAAACGAGAGCAATTAGCCATAAATTGTACGAGAGGAAAAAAAAACAATAGGCATTTTCGTACATTCATTTGTAATGTATTATGACGCTGCAGACATGGAGTATTGGTGCCAACAGCGGTCGTAGATAATTTAACTGATTCATGAACAAATTACAATATCGGATTGTTAAAACAGAAAAAAAAAGGTTGATTTTTCTTTATATTAATATATTATTAATGGAACGTGACATCCCCACGTTACACAAAATAACATTACCTATATCGTCTTTGTAGACTCACATCGCGCACACGAATATGTGTATATATATATATATATATATATATATATTGCATATTATTTCATTGTCAGATAGTGTGTGTGTAAATAACGATGGAATACACATCAAAGAAACGTAAATGTTCTGCATATATATCGAAAACGAGGTTTTTCAGTCAATCACTCAAATCACACGAATTTTATTGCACTATATGGGTAAATTATATTGCGCTTGAATGGATCTCGCGATTAACGTAAGCCGTAACTGACTAATATCGCTCATACAGTACGCGACTTAATCACTGGAGATACACCTCTTAAGAATACGCTGTATGGTAAATGCCGATCTATATTATACACTGTTGTACGCGTGGCGCGGCATACCTTTCATAGTATTGTACGCCGAACAAAATAATTATATCTTAATGGTAGGTATACGGTGGCCTTAAAGGGTTTCCTTCTCTCGCGCAGTAAAATATTAAAACGAATAGCGAATGATAATTTGCTTGTTCCGAAGCAAACATTTAAATGGAAGACGGGTAATTGCTATATTATTATATTTCGTTCACAAAAGGTCGTCGTTAATATTGTAAAAACAATTTTATTACAGTCAAGTGGATGTAAGACCTGCTCTCGGTAGCTGCTGGTTATATTTCTGTTTCACGTCATGCTTTTGAAACTGCGAGCCCAGCCAATGACGGGTAGCATTAGATAATTATTTTGTTATGACCTCCAGACGATATATTCGTTAAGTTACTACAATATGCAGCAATATGTAGTTTTAAGTGTTTTAACGCTGATATGCGTAAATGAAATATCCTATATTAAAACAAGCATATTGCAGACATTGTTTATACAATTAAGTATCTGCGTAAAATATAGGTTTTCATAAAAAAAAGCATACATAAGTAATTAATTATTAATAATGAATATATAAATGTTTACTAATATAGGTAACTATCAATATTACCTATAATTTTTATAGTTTTATATGCAAATATAATATATATTTATATCAATCATATATTTAATTCAAGTAATTATTATCTATATCTTTATAACTATAGTTATATGTATTCATGTTCCCTTTATTCACCACGAATAATATAGTAAGTATTTGTTTCGAACAATCATAAAATTATTGTTTCTACTGAACATTTATATTATTAATATATATAAGTATATTGGACAATCTCGTTTTAAATTCAGAGAGAAACAAGGCAATAGACGCATATTGGTTTTAAAATCAAGTGTGGTTTTTTTTTGTTTATTTTGTAGATACGTGACGACTTTTCAAATTTAATGTAGGTTATATCTTTTTTTAGGTTGTAAAGCCCATCTAGAAGGTGCTTTACAAAGATTTTTGAACACTATGATTTATTGTTGTTTTCAAATGTATAAATGTATAATAAAAACACATACTCTATTATGGCGCGTTGAGATGAGAAATATAAATCCCTGTACGGATATGTAATAACATTTAAATAGTGACGATATAGGGAAAATTGAACTTTTAAATTATTTAAATGATAGTTTTATATATTTTAACTATTTATAACTTCATATGTCTAGAGATTTTTTTATAATATGTATTATGCGTATAGAGATATACGGAGAGACAAAAAACGATTCTTATAAAAAAAAAAACGAAAAATATATAAAATATATAAAATAGACTACCTGTCCAACAGGTTGCTTAAAGTGACACAGTATACTTTTCAGACATAATTTTATTGGGTGTAATATAATTCGTGCAGTAAAAAACGAAATACACATACAATAGTATATTATTATTTTAAGTTGGTATCCAGTATCCACTATAGTATGAGTGAAATACATTTAAAAAGTAAAATAAATGCAATTGAAAAAGGAGTAGCATTTGAGTTTGAAGTAATGAAATCGCAATAATATTAAATAAATAAATACATTAAATTTATCCAATTGATTTTATAATAAAAAAAAATTCAATATTTACTTTTAATTTATCTATTTTTTTCTCAAAAAGATAAATAGGTAGATTAAAATAATATTCTTTCTATTCATTTCTTTGGATAATATACCAATAGAAAAATAACTATAATATCTAATATATATATATTAGATGCAATCGGAATCAAACGTGTTTATTTTGTTTTTTCCAAAAAAAAAAAAAAACAGTGGATGATGACTTATATTGTAGTGTGTGGTGTGGGTGTGTAGTAACAAGTTATTTTAGACAACGATCATATTATTTATTCTGATATAAGTATATTACTATGTAAGTCATAAACGTTCTTAGTCTGATTCGTATTTAATCAGATATTAGGAATTACGATAGTGAATATTATTCAATATTTTGTAAGATAAAAACAATTTATTTGTTCCATTTTTAACTAATATAGGCCCGATTACAAAAATATAGCAAGAAAAGAATTGTGAAAACTCATTGAAAAACTAATGATAGGAAAGAGTCTATTTTATCTGGTGATTTTCTACGTTCACCGTGAACGTCATTGCCATTGTAATAAACGTAAAAATGGAATTTTCTCAATAATCATCGAATGAAATTTGGTGGAAAACGATAAGGGTTTTGCCAAAAATGCATTCCATATTCAGCGAGTAAAAATAAATAAGGAAGAAAAACTTGCTTTTATGACGTGCATGAAATAATACACAACGAATGTGTATCGGTGACTTAATCAAACAAATATCCTTTTTATTATATTTAGTTAAGCATTATAAGGTATTTAAACTTTTCTAAATATCTAAATTGTTTTCTTTTTTATGAAACGACATTCATACAATCAAAAAGTTTAATTCTGTAGGTTATCTTTTTTAAACATTTAAAGGCAATAATTAATTTTTATTTGTTTTTAATAGTTTCTAATATCTAAATTAATATAGATCAATGAACATCGATATAACTAAATATTATATAATATATAATAATATAATAATAATAATAAATAATAATAATAATAAAAAATATAATATAAAATATAATAATAATAATATATAATAATATATATTATATATTATAAATAACTCAATAATTACTATTCTATTTTTAATTAAAATCACAATGGAAAGCACCACAAACAAGTAATAAATATCATCAATATTTAATTAAATAACATTTTAAAGTATTTAAAAACAAAGAACTAACAAGTTTAGTAAAATAAACTCTTCCAAGGATAAAATCTGTCCTGAATTTCCAATCCATTAAAATATAATGTATATGATTTTTGAGCTCGATGGCTTTAGAGCCAACCATTTTTTTCACAAAACATAAAATTAAAGTTACCTATAATACTAAAACTAAAGTACTTCAAATCTAAAATTACCAAATGATTTTTATTAAAACTTTACAAACCGTAGATATTTTCATTGTTATTCGACGACTAATAATAACATTGACAGTATACTATTATATTATATATTATTTATATTTTGGAACGTTCATAATAACAATAATAATAAAAAAATGTCAAGTACCTCACTATATAATATGGTATATTTCATTTATCGATTGGACGTTATTATTATTATATAGAATATTATACGACATTATCCTGCGCATTGTTATTGGTAGAAATAGAGTAATACACTACTGAACAATTTTTTTGGTATACTATTATAATTTATAATAATACATACAGTAGGTAGGTTAAATGTGTATAACCCACTCGGTTCATCTTGACACTCGGTGACCATTAGGATTTTAAAACGCTTAACCATTTTATATAATTACGTTAGCGGATAAATCGCTGGCGAATGGAAAAACACTTTTGTCTACTTAACTATCCCCCTTAAAATCGGTTACTTGCCTCGGTGATGATAGCCAAGGCTGCAACGGTGACCACCATATCGGTTGATACTACGTTATTAATCCTTTTGTCCGAATACGGGCATTAAACGTATCGGCGTGGAAATTCCGTCGATGGCGCTAATGAAATTCTATATAAGCTCATAACTGAGTGTGTGTTTTAAGGACAATGGCGGAAGAGGTGGGGTTTTGCTTAATTTTATTTTATTTTATATGATAGGTATATAATATAATTATATTATAAATATGTTTTACTAATATGATGCAAGTCCGATGGCATATTTGATGAGATTTCACAATTTTAACACAAATTTGTATTACTTTACGAAAAATACATTTTTTTCCAACCCCATAATAATCATCAAAAACATTACGAACAGGCACATTAACATAGGATATACGTAAATATTATAGTGTTAAACATATTATGTGTATAATAGTTGTTGTAATAGTAAATTGTAATATTATACATTTTATTGATGACCTGTCCCGTGCTGATTTTGAAATCTAATCGTCAAAAGGTGATTATATGAACATATTTAGTCTGGTTTATCCGTAATTTCTATTCGCCACAACCACATTACGATATCTTATAGTACCTATGCATATATATGATACAACGTACTTTAAGTTTACAATATAATATAACATCTTCCCGTGGAAAATGTATAATTTTGTGAATATATATAGATAAATATAATATTTATTATGTACTATTTATTCTAACTTATTATTCTGTCATTGCATTATACAATATTTATAGTGCTTCTTATATTTTTATAATTATTAGAAAAATACATTAGCCAACGGAGAGAGTATAGAGTTATTATTATGGTACCCGATGCGTAACGCACTAGTTTATTAGAGTTATTGCGATGGGAAGTAGAAAAAGCTGCAAATCGTATGGATAATGCAATTATACACTAAAAGCGAACAGTCGTGGCATACTATTTTAAATGACGATGACTAAGTATATATTATTGAAGAAAAAAAAAAAATTAGAAATAAAACAAAAAAAAATATATGCATACGTATATTATATAGGTAGTTTATAAAATGTAAATTCAAGGATTTTTTTTTGTTGGATAAGGGTGACAGAATTTTTTTTATCTGGGTATATTATATTATAAAATACCATCGTATGTAAAAGAATATTTTAAAATACTTCTTTTCTCATCTTGTGTCCCTTGTAACATAAGGATACCGTTTTGTATTAGATATGCATTTTTAAAAATTTAACTTTTACATAACACAAACATTTTAAATTTTCACTAGCAAGAACAAAAAATTAAATGAAATTAATAAAATTATAATTAAATTTATAACAAGATCTTTTACTTAATATACTTGTATAATAGTTAGAGATATATAATAGTATATATACCTTGTTATTTGAATCTGTGAGTATTTTAAAATGCAATATGTAATCATCATACATCAATGACCTATGGAATATTATGCATACATTTTATACAATTTTTTTTTTTTTTACATTCATTGCGTGAATTATTGTCGAAATTTTTAATAGCTTTATTTTTTTATCGTTTGCATATATTTTTTTCATCACATATAGTGAAATCGCTCGATCTAGCTTATGAACTTATTGAATTACTCTACTATTATATAAAATACACTTTCTTCAAGGG
This sequence comes from Aphis craccivora, assembly GCA_009835225.1. Lineage (NCBI taxonomy): Eukaryota > Metazoa > Arthropoda > Insecta > Hemiptera > Aphididae > Aphis > Aphis craccivora. Next base: position 69,641 of record VUJU01000068.1, read on the forward strand.
TTAAACTTAATCTTTTATAATTTTTCTTCATTAAGGTTTTATAACTCCATTTCTCACTGTCCAACCGTGAAATGCTTCTTTCTCCGAGTGCTGGTTCGAAACATTATTTTTCATTAGACAGCAACTACGTATACTTAACTATTAACTGTTAAAACTTGAAAAAAAAAAAACACAAAACGTTTTCGTAAAAATATAGTTAAAATAAAAGAGAAATTCTTACTTGAACTAATATCAATAAATCAATTATTTGCTGGAAATTATTAAAATTATGTTCACCAGAAAAGCCAGATTATTATGATAAATAATGTATATAATATATTCAATTTACTAAAACTATTAGTGAATAGAAATTCGATTTTCTGCCGAGAAATCATTTTTTAATGATGTATATATTTAGTAAAATCATTTATTTATAATTTTAAGAATAAAAACAATAATATAATAAAAAAAAGTCTGTATTTATTTAATTAACATATTATTCAACTTTAAATCTAAACATGAAATGTAAAAATAAAAATAATAGTATTTTAAATTAATTAGCATTAAAAATTAAGCCCAAAAAGGTTTTTGGTTTTTGGTTTTTAAATTTTCATTGGTTCATAAAACAAAAATTGAAATTATTAAAATTAAATAACATTTTATTTGAAATTTCTAATTATTTTAATAGTCGAATAAATTCACCTTATGATTCGTTTAGGCTTTTTAAAATACAAAAAGTTTTTGTTAGGTATAATATGTATAACAAAACCTTTGAAAATGTTTTTAAAATGAAAAATATGTTTAACGATCTAATTTTTTTTTTATTTTAAATTGGAAAAGTAATAGCGTACTTAAAAAGAAAAGGCTTTTAACACTTTTGTTCGTATTAAATATGTTGTAAACTTTGTTTCATTCGTAATAAAACTTTTTTATACGTGTATATTGTATATTTATATATTGTTTTTCGCCACATTTTGTTCCGTGAGCTCTGTTTTTTTTACATTCCGTTAGGTTACTACTTGTAACTCTATTATTAATATTATTATAATTTATAGTATATACATTGAATGGGTTTTAAGTTTTAATAAGAATTTTTTTATTATTATTATTACTTTGTTCACAAATGTTAACAGTATAAAAGTTACACAACGTATTTGTAAAAAAAAAAACAAAAGAAACTAAACGGCAGATATTATAATATAATAATGTCCGTTCTGGTGCTCTTTCGAATTGATTGTAAGTAGGTATCTTATAGTTTATACTTTGGGTGTTTACAATTGTTAATTTTTTTCTCACATACGGAAATAAGGAACTATATCTAAGTGGAACTAGGTGCAATCATTGTTGTATTTTAGAGTTATATTTATTGTGAGTATGTTTAAATACCCAATAAAGTTTTACTGTTATGCTATAAAAATTCTACCATAGCAATCATTTTTAATAATATTATTTTAGGTATTATTAATAATAAAATTGTATTATACACCGAGAATAAATATATATATATATACATACTACGAACAATGTGTAGCTATTTTGCCTAATCAGGACGCCGTGTGATTATAAACTAAGTCAGACGTAACAGAATATTTTAGTATTTTATTACAAAATAAATACATAAAAAAAAACTTCAATTAAAATAAATGTTTAAGACCTTCAATGTTTTAGGAATAGTTAGGTACAAAGGTAAACACATATCGTGTCATGTTAGATCAGACTGTCAAAAACGTTAGGATTTATGTATCACAGGGGTTTAATGGTTTAAAATAACCGCAGGATGTTTTTGGAGAAACGATCACTACTCACGCTTCAGAAAATAATTACGTATAACGATTTTCAAGAGTTTGTCGCAGAAAGTTATTCCAATAGTATTACACAATCATTATTGGTTGATGTAAATGATAACTTCTGGTTTCCTGGATGTAAGTGACAATGTGAATGTTAAAAAAAAATAAATTTAGTATCTTTATAATGCGTGAAATGGAGCATATAAGTTATTCGTTTTAAAATAATAACAAATATAGAATAGAATAATTTTGCATATATAGAGATTGAAAGAAAAAGAATAATACATAGTAAAGAACTATTGGAAATAAATTATTTAACATAATTAATAAATAAATTAATTAATTGGAAGTAAAATGAGAATAACATAATAATATTGTACGGTACCATGTAGATTATAGAATACAGTAAATTTTTGAAATTTATGTTTAAAAAAAAATAAAAAATCAACAACAATCCGAACATAAAAATATATTAATCGTTATAAAAAACACAAAGAAATCTTTAATTAATCTACGATATTATTCTTATAACATTAACTATAAAACTTGTGAGCCAAGATTCATAATTTTCACTTCAGCTAAAATCATGCGAAGGTCGTAAGGCTGTGTATCTCTACATCGGGCATGATGATAAATTTAAAACAATAATAACGACAATTTACGTACGTAATAGCATACAATTTAACACGAAATCCAAATTACTTTTCGACGGGTTATGGGTTTGCGGAATGAAATAGAGAAGACCTTCGACAATCAACTAATTAAACGGAAGCTTTGTTACGACATCATACGCTATATATAACATGTGCATCCCAACACGTCATATAATACTCAGAATTTCACTTTGCTGTCACGGTATGTGCGTACAACGTAAAAACAATGAGTGCGAGTTTAATATGTTTATAATATTATCATTACCACTATTATACACCTGCGCCTGGCCTAACCGCAATCGCGTATCGAACGGTCGTAGGTACGAAGACGAAGAGCGATGAAGTATAATATGTTTTTTATAACACCAATTCTACGCATGTACTAAATCATATTTTACGTGTAGGTACGGTACAGTATTAAAACGTATGGTTGACGAACGGACGAGAGTCTAAGTAATCAAGTATTAAAAGTAAACCGAAGAACTATGTATTTTGGCCTGAAAAAATGTTATCGTTACACGACCCGACGACGCGTGGTGCTCGACGTGTTGTATATTGCGGTTTAAACTACGAAAAAAGCACACCGGGCAACTTAAGTCCCGTGGGATAAATTCCCTTGGGTGGACGACGTGTGCAATTATCAACTACCTTAAAATCTATTCGTAATACATATATTATTATTATACTCGGAGCATTAAATAACGCCTAAGCGTGTATCCGGTATATTCGTGACACGCGTACGAGCTATAAATAGTATGAGTGTGTGAGTGTGTATAAAAATAAACAAATTTTGGATAGGCGTTTGCACGACGACGATATAGACGATTATAATATAGCCAAGGGGATGCGTACGTACCTGTATAGTGGAGCGTCTTGTTTACCACACCAATTTAGTCGGTTTCGGGTCACACGGTAGAAACACTATATAATATTGGTGCTCCCCGATGACGACGACAAAGACGACGACAACGTGACGGGCGTCGGTGTGAGAAGGACAGAGACGTGAGAGGGACAGTGAGCGGGTGAGAGTAAGTGGTGTATGCTCTATAATCCCAACCGCTCCACCGCCCATCTCTCCACGGTTAATGCGATTTGCGCAAAATTTGTTTTCATCAACTCCGACCGATGTTTTACGACCACCTGCGCTGACACACGCTTCAAACCCTTACAACGTGCGTAAGTACACACACACTTATGTACTAGTACTTTACCCGGGACTCGGAAACCCACAGAGTTTATTAGAGGTGCAATGTCCCTGTCGCCGTTTTCGTCATCGTACTACATAAATCACAAGTACCGCCCGACGACGCCGCAAGATCTATGCGAAATATAATAATGTAACACGAATATTACTATTTAATGTCTCCGTATTAAAAAAAATTTACACGGTGTTATACGTTTTACTCCCCACGCTCGGTGTACACGATCTTATTACAAACGTTTTCACGCGCACACGTACCTATATCTATATTATTGATGTGCAGTCATGCGCCTGTTCGACGACAACATCTATTCTGTAATATTGCCGTACAAGCATCGCGGCCAATTTTAAGTCTTAACACAATATTGTGATTTTTAATCAACACCGAGGAATGATGGACGAGCACAACGTCTTAAAACAATAATTTACTATAGAATAGTAGTTCGATTTTATCAAATTGATTATTTAAATAGATTTTTTATACATATATTATATATTACTCTGGACGGTAAGTTAAATTTGTTTTTGAAATTTGATTATTCTTATAATATATGTTTCAATGAAATATATTTATTTTTAGAATCATTTAGAAAATTGTATTAATTAAAGATAAAACATGAATTTTAATAACCTATATTTGTAGCATTTTTAAATTATTTGGCTTTTAAAAATAACCCGACATTTGTACGATATACTCAATTTCAGCTGTTTTCATATTGTTTCAATGTTTGTACATTTATATACGTAAAAATGTAAATGACATAATAAAATTGACTTTTTATGTGAAAGAACGGGGGGAAATGTTTAAAAATAAATTGATTGTATAATTATTAGTTTTACATAATCGTATAGTAATTATGCTAATTTATCGTATTTGATTTAAGTTTTTATAAGAGTTTCTTAAAAGTTTTCATTCTGCGATATTTTTTTTCAGTCATATTTTTATTTAAATATATTAGATATAGTTTTTTTTTTTTTTTTTAAACAAATCTTAATTTAAGAATTTTTGTTTTGAAAACTTATGAAAATTAATTCTATGCACTTTATTTTAAAAAAGTGTTTGACCAATTAAATTACATGTACTTTGTACGTACTTATAGTAAATTAGAATTAAGGCTTTTTTTAAATCATGACATCATAGCCGAGTAAAAATGAAATCTTTTACACTATGATATACAGAGTGTAACAGAAAGATATGACAAATTTGTATAAGATTTACATGTAAATCTGTCATATCTTTCTGTTACACCCTATATATATATATAAACCCTGATTTCTATCCAATTTTAAATTTAAGATTTATTTTTACAACTATTTGTATGGTTCAGTTTTTTAATTTAAACTTTCCAAATTCTCTAAAATATTTAATTTTTACCAATATTAATTGCTTTCCGTTTTAAAAATGCAATACTCAAGTCGATTTTGATATATTATACTAATGATTAAAACATTATAATAATACCTTACATATTCTTTATTATTATCAGCTATTTAAAAAATTCTGTTACATTCAATAACAAATTAATACCATATTATGCATAGCTTTTAACATATTTTATATTAATATAATAGCTGGTTACAAAATATTTTCCTAACCGATTTCTCGATGTTACATTACAAAAACATTTCTACTAACCTACTGTTTTTTTATTAATTTTCTAATCAAAATGTGTGTAAGGTTAACCTCAGCATCTAATTATTCATATAATAACTATAATATTTAATTATAAAAATTTAAAAACATTATTGTGCATTATATATGATTCAATTTTTTTTTTGCGTGTAGTGATAACAGTAAGTTAATATTTAAAACTTTAAATTGTTATTAGAATTTTAATTTTTTTATATATATAAATATATTATATAATATAGTAGTACAGTGAATTGATTTAACTATATTATTTTATATTCTCGAATGAATATTTTATTCATAAAATTCTTGGAAAACTTGACGTATAGATTACATATTACATGAACAATTTAGCTTTATACCTAATGTTTTAATGCTTCATTTTTTATTCATATTCATTTAATATATTTTTTAAGCTATATAATATTTTGAACTTAATATATAAAAATATAGTGAATTCTTTTAAAATTCATTCAATTATTAGGTGCCTATAACTCTGGGTTCAGACAATTTTACGAAAAACATACTTTTTCATTTATGTTTTCCACCCTCTGTAAAATTTAATATGATCAAAATGGGTTTATTTTAGCTGTCCAAGAATCAGAACCTATAATAAAATTTCCGTTCATAAATATTTGCGTTAATTTAATGTTTTGATTTTTTGTCTTTGAATTTTTAACATAATATAATATATGTATAATAATATATCGCCGTGATGCTTTTAAAATCAAACCATTAAATACATAATATCTGTTTACGATTTACAAAAAAAAAATCGTAAAAACTTTCGATCACAGTTGGTAATAGTCGGAGGAGTTAAGAATCATCAAAAAGTTTTTTTTTCCTTACACCGTAACCTCAGCAAAATGGATTTTCTATTCGGATAAATGTCAATATATGCATATGAATACGTACAAATATACGCGTTTAAGGTCATTAAAAAGTTTTCCCTTGCAAACATCTCAACTACAGCCATTATTCTTGGTTCGAGATGGATTATTGATAATATACATTTGCACATACGAATAAAAACTGTACAACTCTATGTGTATAATGTATATATTATATTTATAATGTACACAATAGCATTACATAGTATGTGCCATATATAGATGCATATACGGTAATGCGATCACCAGTGGAACTAATATAATTGAACTACAAAACGATATTCGTTTTATTCACAGCGTGCGATACGTTTTAAAAAGTTAAGCACATTAATTTTTTTTCCTACTGGCTGAAGAAATTGAAGTACCACATCCAATGCGTGCATACTGCAGGCATACTTTGATCGTTCGTGTATTACCCCACTGAATTTAAACCGCAAAAACAAAGACACTGCTGAATATGCTAATAAGCAATGCTAATAAGCAATTATCGAATTTCAGAGAGATTTCGTCCATCACACCCACACTTCACGTTTGCCAATCGATGTTGTAATTATATATACATAATACGGTAATGATTTATACTTAATTGCTGTGTGTGGAATTAATCTTGTTTTGTCGTTCGGTTAGGTTAATAGATTAACCGCAATATGGGAAAATAAGAAAACAAAGATGACTCACCCTATATTATTTAAACTTATAAAAGTCATCGGGACTGGATTAAAGTGAAGTCAAGGGCACATATTATGTGTCTAGGTATTATGAACATTTTCAAAAATAACGTCAAATTTTACATTAGTAAAGTTTTATTAGAAGTATTGAGTGTATAGGTAGGTATATAATATAATATTTATATTATGTGTTTTATTTTAATTGGGCTTTTGCACTCATCACTACGGAAATATACAATATTAAAATTAAAAAAAAAAATTGTCTATAAAAAATTGTTAGCTAAAATTTTAGCTGGGAAACTAAAGCAAACCTAATTATATGCTCATATACAAAAACATACTGATAGTATGATAATCATCTTGATTTTTAAAAAATTATCAATATACCCTTTATTGTTTATTAAAACGAAATAATATTCCAAATCAAATATTGCATTTAATTTCATAATTAAAAAAAAAAAAAAAACAAATTTATATTTAATACTTAGAATATTTTACAATAAATATCATAAAAAAATTAAATAATGAAACGCAAGAAGGAATCTTGAACCTTATATTAATCACTTTATAATAATATTTAGTAAGACTACGATATTGAAAAAAACCGTAAATCAATAACAATCAAATTAAAATGTATTGGACGATTAAAGAATAATATATACTCCATCTAATTGGATGTAAAATGTTTGATCCTATATTATTATGTCAATATTTGATATCCATTTCTTAACCGTTCCCGACAAAAGCTAAACAGTTCTCATCCCGTTATACCTAAAAATACCGCATTCGATGCAGACAGCTAACAAACGTGCTAGTTAAATGCTGCGTACGTTATTGTAGTCATAAGCATCTCGCAAAGTCGCAAATCATAGTAATACTCTGTGCCCGTGCGTAGAGCACCGGTAAACGCGAAAATATACGATCGGCATCACAATATAACAGCGATTACGGTGGAAGAAAAATAAATGATCGTGATTTAAAACAATAATATATATAAATATATATATATTTATAAAATTATGCGCCGTCGCATCGAAATCTATGTACCCTCCGCAAACAATTGACACTAACCCGCGGGATTAAGGAGGAACGTTGTACGCCGCCCGTGCGTATTACTATATTTTGACTCGGGAAACGCATATATACGTATGCGCGATGCGGAGTTAGGTATTGCAGTACACTACCGACACTCACCCTTATTGTTATTGCGGTAGTCTCCGCTCTCGTATACCGTGTCGGTCGACCCCTCGCGATATCATAAAACATATATTATATCCGTTGTCGGACGACGACACATTTAAAGTTATTATTATCACAACGACTATTATACGTCTGTCGCGAGCACTCGAAAACGTCGACGTTTATGATGCGATGCCCCACACGCACCATGCAAAATAATCCTTTTCCGATCAGATTCCTCTGATATCGGGTCATCAGTTCCTGCGTCAATATAATATAATGTTTATTTTATAAACATACACATATTATATTATGTTATTGTAATACGACGGGTATATGGGCGCGTGTGACGTTATATATTATTATATTTTATAATACGACCGAAAAAAAAAATCCAAAGTTAAGATTGGCAATTCGTAATCGAAAACTCGAATGATAAGAAAGAAATCCATTAACTAAAGCGCAATATATTTTCGAATACGACAAACGCCGGCGAATAAAAAAAAAATAAAATAAAATAAAATAAATAAAAACCAGAAATCGTCGTTGTGGTTAATAAACATCACTCCCGTCGTTTAAAACTTCCACTCCAATGTGCGCGCCTTCACATACACCGCTGAATACCTCACTATTTATATAAATAGCTATTTCAAATGAACACACAAACGCGCGGGCTCTCGCATGCACACGCACACCGCGCCGATTCGTACTCACGTGGATATTATTTTATTTTAATATGTTACATTATAGGTACTATATATAAAATATTATACTCAAATATAATATTGCAATGTGCAAATATGCGCGTACGTACGTTATTACTGTTTAGAGTTTCGCGCTTTAACTAATTTAAACATCTCAAATGCGCAGCAGTTGTAAACAGGAAACCGTACAAGAAATAATTAACGCAGCGCATAGAATTCTATATACGAAATTTTATTTCGCAAGATGAACGTCAAACTATGCGTAATAACTAATAACAAATTTTTAGATCAAACGAGTGGTGAGAATAAAAGGACAAAACGTTATATTTATTGATGGGTGCTTGTATCTAATTTTAAATTATGACGTGACAATTTCACAAGCTATTAAAATAAATACGTATTTTATACAAACATAATACCTTCAGGGTAAAGTCTGAAAACGAAGAAAATCCTTCCAAGAACATTTTTAGAGCGTGATATTAAAGACCTTATTCAGATATTGTTTTTTGTAAAAAAAAAAAAAAACAAACTATTAAAGTTCTCCGAAAATGAAAAAGTTTTCTCAGTAAATTCAAAATCATTTCAGAATTCTGTATATATTTTCTACATTTTATTGAATATGATTAACTGCAATGGCTGCCATATATCGTACGATAAGATTTTAGCAGGGATGACGTCATAATCTGATTAATATTTGTAATCTATCACAACGTTGTTAATTCGTGAGACGTATGACGTGTTATGTAATTTTCTTTTAGTTAGTTAATTTACAAAATATATGGCTTAAAAAATTGTTTAGTTTTTTCGATTTTCGTTTTGAATTTCAATATTTTACATTATTTGTATATACAATGTATTCAATTATAATAACTATAATATATTAAATAGTTTGTTTTTACATAGAATCGATGCTTATTAATAAAAAAAAATTTTATTATGTCAAACCTAAATTAAAAATTTACTTTTAAAATCACTGTTCTCACAAAATTGATGAACAGTTTTCAAATATGATATCACGAATAAGATCAGGTATTATCATCTTCATGATAAATACAGATTTAAAAATAAAAATAGCAAATTTTTTTCTTAAATTGTTCACAGACATTTACTGTTATCATTTACTGTATGTGTATTTTATAATACCAACTAGTCTTCCAAGACATGTCAATATATATTTCTTACATGATAAAGAATGAGAAATTTCTGATGATGCAACTTAGTGAAAATCCTTAGGAAGTTTAAGAATGGATAGGAATGTCAACAAATTAATTAGAATAAATAACTACGTCTATTAATTAATTATTTTGTTAATCATAAAATTTAATGTTCTCATATGTATCGATCGAATATTATTAATACTAAGTACCTACTTCAATAATTATTAGTTAAAAAAAAAATAATAAATAATTAAAGCTTCTATTCGATCGACCAAACACTATTAATGATAAAAACATAGGTACACAGTCATCTTTTGATATTTCATTTGTATAATATTGCTTTAAAATTTAAAAAAAGATAATCACTTAATTTAAATAATTTGAATTATATCTTATGAAACGTGTTTTGGATAGTATTATAATCTTTAAATTTGATAAGAGGTGAAATTATTTAGGAAAAAAAATGATGTAAGATAGATTTTTCTAGACGTAAAATTAGGAATGTTGCTCGTTAGAAAAATAATGATAAAATAAATATAGGTACGACTTAATTTTGATTTCGTATTAAGCAGTATAAAAATGCTTATTTTTATCGACTTTATTAAATTAAGCAATTTAACTTACAGATAAATGCTCACAACATAATGGAATTTATATATTATATTAACGTTACATTATCATAAGTCCAAATTAGTCAGTTAGGAATGCTAAAGATTCGCAACAATAAATAGCGGCGAATTAACTTCAGAACAATCTTAACCTTATGCCCGTGTATGTTGGTTGCACGTGAATAATGATAGTTTATTTTAATTTGAATTACAATTTTATTTAATCGTTCAAGTGTTTGTTAACTCGATTTGCGGTGTACGAGAAAAGCAAAATTAAAACAAAAAAAAAACCATTACATATATACCTATGTACAATGTTCATAATATAAAGTGTTGCCTTACTGAGGTTTAAAAAACGTATACGTTTGTTATTTTTTTAAGTATAGAAAATGTCGATGGTTTCAACGTTTTATTTTTGAACCCAATTGTTTATTTATTAATTCAATATAAACGTGTTTGTGTTCCGCGTAAGCTTACGTAATCGCACTATAGAAAAAGTGTTTTCTATTCTTGATTATCAATTATAATTTACAAAATATATAAATAAATTATATCTAATAGCGAAATGGTATGGTATAAATACATATGTAATGAAAAATGCTGAATTTAAAACGCGTCTATAATACATTATATTATACCGATGCACAATAATTTTAGTCGGTTTGATACTAAGAAAAAACAAATCTTTTTGGACAGAATGAGAGCGCATAATAATATATGTTTTTAAGTTAGATAAGCTATACGATATTCTAGTGGCGTAATTCAAAACTAGAACTCGGATAATCCTTGGTATTTAGTAATTTATCGTATAGAATCTAAAAGTTTGGCAGTGAAAATACTTTTGTAGTTTGCACAATGTATTCATATTTTATTTTTACTATATACGGTGTTAGAATATATTTTCTATCGATTGCATGTTGTGTACTTATTGGAAATATAAAAGTATTGATATGTTTGATAACTTGAGCAATAATTAATTAATTAATATGTATCAGGAAAACTTCTTTGTATGCCGGAATAATATTTGTTTTGAAACGATTTCGACAGTGAATGAATATTTGAGATTAACTCTTATCGAATATACATACTTTTTCATATTATATTGTAACTGAAAATTTATAATTTACGAGCATACGATATTGGAATTAGCAGTATGTAACTAATGATCTTCAAATATAATATACGAGTAGATATATTATGTTATGGATATAATTACAATAAATTAACGAGATACGAAAGAAAATTATAGATTCGGAAAACAAAAACTTATTGTTGTTAATTATGTAAAAACAACTTTTAAACTTCTACTTTTTAAAAATTGTATATTTTTATCTCAAGCTACGAAAGCAAGGAAAATGAATATAATATGGCATACATGCATTAATTATAAATAATAATTATAACCACTATCCATAGAAAATAAGACCTCATTAACCTAGGCGCAAAATGAGTATTTTTCCAAGCATCAAAATTTAAACTACCTATTCAAAGAATATTAGATTTTATAATAAATATTTATAAATAACTGTTTTTTCTTAACAGTTTAATGACAATTTCTAATTCGAAAAACTGGCATTAAATAATATTAATAGTAACTTTGTTCCTATTAATTATTAAATAAGTTACATTGCTATTTTTGTTTTTAATATACTATAGCCAGGAAATAGAAAACATTTTTCACTACGAGGAGGCATTGGCCATTAATCCATTTAACTCTTTCACAGAGTCAGATCGTAAGATCAAAACAATTAATAATTTGAATTCCTCAAAACGCGCAAAAATCCAGCAACGGAGATCAAATGAATGATACTTTTTTTTCTTTTCGAATACGTACGTACTTCCAAACTCGCATACAAAACTCTTTGTTTGAACCGTATAAAAGTATCAAATTAATTATTCAGTCCTATAACGTTAGTATACGTATATAGCACTAGAACACACCATTTACTTAACATGTCGTATAGTGAATGATTTTTAAACGATTCAATTGTTCTTGAAACTCATCACATAATTATGTATCGTTACGATGATTCCTCCGTCAAATATGTTAACCGACGACTGTATACGAGAAATAAGTCATAATCGTCTTACGCACATAATATATATTATGTTATAATAATAACATACATAATACTATTATTATGCTGTACCGTTCGTTTGGCGCACAGACAGAGTGATTCTATATTTCACACAGAATATAATGCATTTAATACGTATGCGTGTTGTCATTATTATGGTTTAAGTAGAACATTTTTGCAAACACAATATACTTGCTGCGCAGTTTATTTGATCGTAAGTCACTCTGAAAATGAATTTCATGTATAAATTCGTAAGTGGATTATATTTGTGATAAAAAAGTCATTAACTTCCATGATATTATGGTTCATGTATAATACACTTGGTACACACACACANCATATATATATATATATACATTTATTCATGTGCATACAAGATACAAACAAGGTACAACCATAAGTTACATCCAAACGGTTATTTCATATCAAATAACACACAAAAAGATTTAAACCTTTTCAATTTATACGAGTATAGATATAAGCGTATATACTATTTATACACAAATACCTGTAATCCACTTATACTTTTATTTTACGAGTGAAATAAGTAACAAAAATAAATTTATTGCTGAAAATGCGGTGGCTTAGCTGCGGTTTGATTTCAAAAATGTATATTGATTTATTATAACTGTATCAGATTGAATAGTTACTTTACTGTATCGTATGAAATGCCAAAACCGTAATAGCTATCGTGCTGATGTCAAGATGTTTATACGAGTCAGTAGATCACGTGTTTTGCTTATTAAATTTTTATTATTATTTCTAAAATTTTGTGAAACTTGTCAAAGTTATTTAATTTGATTCAAACGAATCAAACTCAAAAATTATCAGAACCATAACACGATAATATAAATAATAAATATGTACTTATTTATTTTGTATTTTAATTTTAGTTTTAGCTCCGGGAATAATATTGAAATTAATTTTTGTTGAAATAATGGTTAACATAACAAACTCGTAAGATGTATCGTAAAAACTTTTAATATTGTATATATTTTATTAAAGTTGTAATTAATTCTATAGATGTGAAATCACCATAAAATATACAGTACGAACTACGTATAAAGACACCCCTCTAATGTATAGATCTCTTTACTATCGCTTTAGACAAAATATCTATTAGGAACAAACTTAGTCATTAAACACATATTTACAAACTTCAGTAATGCACAGGAACGTCTGTAAGAACAACTATTATATTTATTCAGCTAGGATACCATGGAAAAGAGAACGCAAATTCAATATCAAAATTATGAGAATAAAAGGTATAGTTACATTTAAAAAAAACATACACACATAGTAAAATAAAATTTAAAATACAATCCAATTAGGTAACTATTAAAATTTTTACTTTAACTTTCGTATACAAAATTAATCAATAAACTTTTTAATATTAAATGTCACAAATAATATACCTATGATACACACTCCATGAATCATAATATTATATTATTATAAGTTATTACCACCTTCATATTTGGTATAAATATAATTTAAAAAATTTAAAAATATAATGTACACTTATTTAATGAATATAGAAAAGAATAATTTTTAAATAACACTATAATAATTAATAAGCAATTAAAACATTGTGGTTAAATTAGTGTGGAAAATCCGATGATTGACAAAGGTCACTAAGGTCAATGTCGACCATGTTACCATATTAAATATTATGCAATGTGGTGTATTTCCATTAAAAATATGAATTCAAAATATTATTTTGATAAATTATATTTTTATATTTGAATAATACATTAAGTACTTGTGACATGTTTATACCTACAGCATCTACATTCATGTCTCATTAATTGACTGTGACATTTTGACACGAATCTTTATGTCACAGAATATTCCATTTCATTGTGTTCTATTCATGTTATAATATAACCGAATTGTTTTTCAAGTGTTTTATAGTAATAATTTGACGTTTGAGATAAAGAATACATTATGCATATTATACGAAATCCAATATATGTAATTCATTCTGTATAGTGAACTATACAAAAATAAAGCTTATTGTCTATATTATTTTTGTAATTACAATAATCTATAACTGTTTAAGTGACAATCTCTACAAAACAAATTTAGTAAATATATTCAATAAATAATATTATACAATTATAATAATAAAGTTAAATGCGCTTTTCTTAATAATGATCAGTAACTAATAATATACTGGAGCATTATAAATATACATTCTACAGTTTTTAAAACATAAAAATTCATAAATTATTCATACATAAAAATGTTGTGTATGACTACATACATAATTTACATTGCTATTAAAGCACCTGTAATATTTATACTAAGTCATAAAGGTTGTACACAATAAATAAAAAGAAGTGTAGGTACCGGTCTTGATTTCTTTGACCATCTGAGTCAAGAATAAAGATTAAAAAAAAGCTTTGTAAGCCCTAAAAAACTTATTTAATATAAAACGACACTGAGCGCAACTGATAGTGTTTGACTAACAACAATAATACTAAAAACATCGAAGTAACTAAACCAAGCCTATAAATACCTCGCAGCAAAAACATTTCTCAACAAGGAGACCATCATCAACATCCGTGTCAAATCACTCTTCTAAGTAAAAGTGCTATTTTTTTCATGTACTTCACCACTCACACAAGCTTTTTCTGAAAAATCTAATAAAATAAAATGTATGTTTTATAAATAAAAATTATCCATATCACTTTGAATTAACTGCGTGATAAATATGACTAAGATAAACATCAACAGTTTTAAAATAAGTATCTCAATCATTTTTGTCTAGGATAGAAACATGTTGTATGACGTCCGTTACACCATAATTGTAATACAAATTGTACTAATACATTATAAAAAATATAGCTAAAATTAATATGGAATTTTAAGGCATAATATGATAATAATTATTTCTTCAGATTTATAGTTATTAATGATAATATTTTATTCAACCGTTGATGAAATATTAATATTAAATAAGGAAACCAATACATTTTAAATAGTTTGATATTATGTGAAATGAAATAAATTACAATATATAGAAACAAATACATATTACAATTTATTTAATCATGATAAATGTACTTATTTGAATTGAAGAAGCAAATTCTTTCCAATTTAAAACTAAATTTGTTTTTATAAACATTTTAAATAAATAAATAATATTAAATCAAGTAATCAGTCACAAGAAACAATAAGTATTAGCATGCTACTATTCCTGTAATATCCTAAAAGTGTTTTTTAGAACAAAGACTGAAGAAGTTTCGCGATTGCGTACCCCAAAGCGAAAAAGACCAGAAAAAGTACTTGTCGTGAAGAGGAAAGAGAAAGACAATACAAAAAACGTGAGATGCATCAAAAATCAAATAACATTTCATTCTATTAGACAGTCATATGCCATTAAGGTTAAATTTGTATGCAGGTACAAGAGGAATGTTATTTGAAGAAGAAAAAGAAGAAATATAAATGGATTTTTATAATTTCTAAGCAAATAACGGTTTTTTTCGAATTAAGTTAGAAATTACATGTTTAAGTTTTGTCACAATGAAAAAATTATTACTTTAGTATTAAAATGTATTATGCTATATAATTACGTATGATTGTCATTCATTTAATTTTGTAATTTAGAAACGACTAATAAAAAAGTAGTTTATTATACGGCTAGTATGTAGATTTTATTATATTTAATTATTAATATCAGACGCATTAGTCTGAAATATTGTCACGACGATTGCAGTGTTGCATAATACATTGGAACGTGTATATTCAAATATATAGTTAAGATAGTTTGTTGGAAATGCCATTAAAGTACTACAATTTTTCCAACATTGTGATGACGTTTAGATTACTAGCTATAACTACATTACAAGAGCTTTAATGAAATTCTTGTGCAAATTTGTTAGTAGTATACCATATTTGTTTTTAATGATGCAGTTTACATTATATGGTAAGCTAACCTCAAACGACGTTATATACACTGACATTTATACATAACATAATAGTTATACACTATTTATATTAAACATATACAATTTTGATTAAACGTAGATATTAAAATAATTTTGCATGATAAATTAAATCTAATTTCATTAGAACATAAATTCCTCAAAAAAAAATAAATAAATAAAATAAAATCACTATTAAATTACAACTGAATTATGAACCATATTTATTGATTTTATTTTAGATGTAGCAACTTAATTTATTACTTTAAAGTATTTTACAATAAATCTACCATAGAAATCTATAAAAAGTTTTTAGGTTTAATTAGAAAAAATAATTTAAAACTACGCTATTATATCAAGTATCCCATAAACATTTAACAGTGTTATGAAAATGCATAAAAAATAAAGTTAAATGCAGTATAGTAAAATTGTGTTCATAAGTATAGTAGATATGGCGTTGGCCGACTATACGTTATATGGATACTAAACATTACAGTCACCTTACATTGATCATGTTACATGATTCATGTATTATAAATAATAGTACTTAGGTTTTTTCTAAATATTTTGCACTAATATTGCAAAAATCGATATAATAATCCACTACCTGATTGTTAAATACAATTAATGTTATATCGATATTATATGAATTAAACAATAACTAATCTATCGTGGGATGCAACACGCATATTTTCATATAACATTATGCATAGGTATTCGAACGATTAGGTATAATATAGGTTAGGTTATTACCTACCTCTGATAACGCTCATTGAAACTCGAATAAGATTATCTACACGCCTAAATTTTGGAGGCAGCTAATACTACTAATAATAATATTATTATTATTATTATCAATCACCGTTGCTACGTCCAGGTAAATCGTTCGACATGATCGGTTTCATTATCGCAAATGTATTTAACGCATATAACGTGTGCACGTCAATATATTCATATTTCACCGAATTTTCATCGGTCGTTCAGTTTGCAGGACCAAGTGTTATTATTTTAAATTATAAACCCTAAGCGTAGACTACGCCAAACGAAAGCTTCATAATAGCCGGGTACAGAAGTGGTTACAGCTTATAATTATGATTTGCGTACGATGATATGGTGTTATTATAATAATAATATGTTGTTGTTGTTATCGACGCACATCGTTGTTAATGAAATTTTCGTCTATTGTCGAGTATTTAAACACACACACACACATCTAATAGCAAAACATCTTTAGGTTCCTCATTTTACAGTTAGTGATAACGGTGGGTAAAAAAAAACATGGTAAAATTTACGAAGGTAAAAATATATAAATCGAACGATTCACCTGTTCAAAACTATAATATCCGAAAAAAAATATTGAAACAAGTGATTTCCTGTAGCTGCGATCCAGTTATTAGTATAATACGGTAAACAGACTTATTTGCATTGTATACAACCTGACTGCGTACATCGCAATAGACAGACATTAATATAGTTGATTGTATTTATATTATAATATATACAACTGTGGTTATTATGCACATTAATTATATGTCTGCGTATATGTTTTATGTTTATTATTCCACCTATCCGTATACCATCTATGTTTTGATTATTGTTCTTAAATTGAACAGAACAAATAGTTTTCGCAGTAAAAAAGATTCAACAAAAAACTTAAAACTGGTAGGTAGATTTAATTCTGAATAATTCGCATTATTTTTCATATTATAATATATTGTTTTTCCTGGCATTAACTTTATTATAAATATATATATAAGCAAAGACAACCGAGATTAAAAAGAAAGCGTGTAATACGGAATTGAAACAGTAAAATAGTTTAGTACTTACATAACCTACGCATCAACGGTTTTCATAATAGTATATCTATCATATTATACTTGCATCTATAACAATTAAATGGCTTATTTATATTATTAAATGTAATTACCATTTATATTAAAATATTATGATATTACTAGGGTGGACATAGGTGATGATGATCTAAACGTATTTTCATTAAATTACAGACATACTTTTGAAACCCTTGTAAATACATGTCAATCCTTGCAGCTAATAGAATCAAATATTAAATATTTGCATTTCAAATAGTTATAAATTTTATAACTATGTGATATTTAACTATAACTAGTTGTATATAGTTATAGAAACTATTTCTTTATTAATTACATTTAGTCAGATTATTTATCGACTATCGCAAAACAATTTAATTGAAGTTTGTCGGTTGAACTCGATATCGTTCATTATGAATTTATCTCAACATAAAATCTTTACAAATCTTTTTTCATTTTGTCCTAATTAAGAAGGAATAACCCGGCAAACATAAATCATTTTTGCTTAGGTATATAATTATAAACATAATCACTCTACGCTCCTATAAATAATTTTACGTACCGAAGATGATAAATGTTCTAATAACAAATGATGGTATCTAAGTTTAAATTAAATTTCCATTCCATATAATATGTGATCAAGTTCTGGTAAAAAATCCTGACGTTTTCATTGAACTTGTGGCCGTGCACATGTCACCAGTGTGGTTTAACCTCAGTATTGAAACCGCCCTGCAGCGTTTGTCGGTTAGCCGACCCGACATGGCTTTATTATGCTCTGTATTAGGCGAATGATCGTGATATCTGCTGTGTACAATACGAACACGTTTTATGCGATAATCGCGACTAATGCTCATAATATTTGTGGCATTTGCGCCGGTTTTGAGCAATTTTATCACATACAATACACCTATATAATATATTATATTATAATATGGTCGTTGGAATGACGAATATTCGAGGGTAGTGCATTCGAAACACGTGCGACCGCGACGGGAGAAAAAGTACCATCGTAGACCCATAGTTGTACCGAGTATATTATAATATGTACATATATACTATACCCAATGTGTGTTGTGATTGCTTTACACGACGGCGGATTTTTGAAAAATCGCCATGGATTTGACCTTCCGCGAAGTGCACAAAAATATATGTCCATGTAATACATATTATCCTAAATTCACATCGGTCGTACATTAGCGATTTTCGTAGACGAACAGGATACAACGAAAAAAACACACCGACCAAATGTATATAAAATAGTGCATATATATATATTATATAATATAAATTCTTATATATAGGGCAAGTCTACGATGTGACGTTGACGTTCTTAAGAGCACTATCTCAAATCACATATTACTTGTAATCCACCACTGGTATAAAACTACTGGATTGATAAAGCCAAATCTCGTTTTTTCGTTTCTGTTTACATATTATACGGTTTCTGTATCAAAATATATTTTGAAGACAGAAATACTTTCTTAAAACACAATTTTCTTATACTCTTATTCAAAGTTACCAAAGGGACAATTTTTAGAATATTAAAATCCAACAGGCTAGACCATAGATAAAATAGGTCATTAAAATATTTATTTTAATTTTTAATTAGCATTTATTTTTAGTGCACAGTTTTTAAAAAATTCGCCATTATTCAGCGATTTTTTAGATTTTACAATTTCGTAAGAAATAATATATAAAGCCAATAAACTTAATTGTTGTGAAGTTGTTTCTTTTTTCATCACATTTTGTTGTGATTGAAATTTTCTATTAGGACAAATTACAACATTCTATTTTGCATCACCAGTGTATTTTTCATATTCTGACAAATTATTTGACATGTAATGTCTTTTTTAATTATATGAATCTTTTTCGACTTAATTATATTCTTTTTAAACCGCAATAACGCTTAAACAAACTAGACACTGAGGATTTTTTTTTTTTTTTTTTAATAATAAATAAATAGTCATTATCCCATTGGGTGTTAAAAGTTTTATTTTTATCATAAATAAAATGCTTTTTTTGTGAACATTATTAAACAAAACAAAACACGAAAATAATAAATACACAAAACCTAAAGATGTTCAATACTAGATACCAATTATTATATCAATAAGATAGAACATAGATTATAGAGTATAGACGATCAATTTTAAAATTGTATGATGTAATTTGGAAATCTAGTACGAGCTAAAAAGCCTCACGTTCTGCCAGTCAGTTGCCCATTCCTGATCTATATTTAATAAAAATATATCATATATTATATTTTTATTTATTTAAAGCAATTTTTAACCTATACAGTTGTGTGCAGTAAATAGGTGTGATAAGTGACATATGAAATATAATTAATAGTGAGTTTTAAAATTAGAGAGGTAATCCAGTGATAACACCCAGCCATAGATGTTATAAAACAGAAAAAAAATATGCATACTATTTGGACATAGTTATATATTACTTTTGAATGTAAACTTACATATTTAAAATGATAATTTGAAATTAGCTCATGAAATAATTCGCTCTCTAAGGCTCAATCAAGGAGGAATTTTGTCAAACTCAATCAATGTTGGTTATACATAAATAATTCATATAAATATATATATATTTATTCAAAACCATTATTTCTAATATTGACGTTATAACTATGAGCGTAGTTAATATTATATTAAACAATGTATATTATTTTAAAATATATCAAAATTTTCATAAAATACGTGAAATTAAATAATTAATATCATGGTTTATTGCAACATTTACGACAAGTTATGTGCAGATAAACATCGTCTATGTGTTATTACATGTTTTAAGACAATTTTTAAATCCAACTACAAACCACATTTTAAAAACTCTAATTATTATATGAAATCATATGGTTTTTAAACGTTTTTCCAACAAAATTTATCTTTACAAGTCATAAAAAAAAAAAAAAAACGAGTTATTAATGAGCGAAGTTTAAACAGTGTTTTCTTTTGAATAATAAAAGTCAATAAATTATTCATATAGAAAGTTTTCAAAATAATAATCATGACATCTAAGTGTTCCGTTTATTCAGCAATAATTTATACAATTATGTTGCTATAATAAATATCGTATTATATATTATTATTCACTTTATATAGTAGTGCGTAACGTTAGTTGCGCGTATATTTTTCTATCTATAGTAAAAGAAAAAATGTATGCAAATTATTGCATACAATGGACACAGCATAGTGTAGTATTATAAAAAAAAAAACACGAATAATCTATTTTCATAATAAAAAACAATAATATCATTGTGTTGGCTTTTTTTATTTTTTTTGTTTTTATTGATGTCGTTACAACGTTAGTTGGTGTATGTCGCCACACGGGAGAGGCAACTTTAGTTTTTGTAGCCATGTAGTCGACAAATTACAAGTCATTGTGGAAGTTTCTTTTTGAATTAAAAAGCAATTAAGTCTGTGAAATGGCATTCCCATTCGTTTGATGTTTAAACAGAGAAATAGTACAATAATAGTAGTGATAATAATAATAATAATAAAAAAGAAACATCAATACCTATATCGTAATCGAATAAACATTTAAATACAACATGTTTATAAAAATCAACAGAAATTGAATAAATGTGTTTTATACCGACTGATGTTTGTGTTTTAACACAGATGGAAATTGCGGATTTATTTTACCAAATAATAATTAAAAAAAAAAAAAAAAAAAAAAACTAACGATTTATTGATTATTACTGCATAATCGACAATGATGCTTTATAATCGAGAAAACTATGTAAAAATGCGTGAAGAAATAAATTAAAAATAAATTGAACACCAACGCGACGACTACACGACGGTGACGTGCGTTTGAAGTTAAATCGTGTAGAAAAAAAAAATACCGAAAAACGGAGAAAAAAGTTAAAAAAAAAAAAAAAAAAAAAAATTAAGCCCAAAGTTTCTTTCTACTCTGCAGTCCTATCAATTTTCCGCCTCGAATTAAACGCTAACACACAGCAATTTTTCCAAAGAATCAAATATTCAAAAAACACTTTGGGACGATATTACACTATATAACATCCGTATAAATTTTCATACACGTCTATGTGTATACACATCGTGATACATAGATGGACAGAGAAAGAGAGGCATAGAAAGAGGGAGATTCAGTTATCGGACAGGTATAATACACGTTTTAGTATGTCTGAGATCGTAGCAGCACAGTGGCTGATTTGTTTTTCTCCTCTGTCGCAGCATTACGACATTGACACGAATCCGACAGTCGACTAGCCACTAAAATCATTCCGGACTAAAACACCTTAACATAGGTCCGAGTTTTCAACCGATCGATAGTTTCCACTGATCGGTACGTCATTACATTATATTCGCGTGTCCGTCACGCAAAAATACACGCGTATCGGGGACTGCTGTACAACGTACACAGCGGCCGAATGATTAATGGAACGATGAGCAAATAACGGGCGGCGATAACTGACTAACGACATTATATACTCACTGGTCACGGTCAACGTGATGCTAATGGAATGACCACGTCCATCCATGCCGGTCGCAGTGCAAAAGTATCTGCCCACGTCTTCCATTTTGACCGTCTCGAACACCAACAGAAGTCCGGTCTGGTTCATCTGCATTGCCAACTTCTGCGAATGGACCCTGTGAAGTCATTGCTATCGTTATTATATAATACAATATAATATTATTATTTTTTTTTTATAAAAATACAATTACTCGAATAACCCGAAGACCTAAAATGTACTGTCAAGCACAACGATTATTATTCTTTAGTTACAACCAACTTAGTGACTGTTTCGCTCACTAGTATTGGTTTCTAAATAATAAAGTGATCACCGACTTCCACCCACTTAAGGGATAAAAGTTTTTTTTCATTGTATTTAAAACTGTATCTATAATCGTATAATTATTAAATTAGCACTAAATATACGAACAGACGAGAATTACACTCGAAAAATAATTATACGAATTGATTGATACGAGCGTTGGAGGGACCAGGCGAGTCATTTGTATCAATAACAGTAGTCTTGCAACTATCATATCCGCAATCCAACATTTCTAAATAAAATATAAATAATTATTTCCCATGCTTAAAAAGCTTCAGTCCGCAAAATAATATTATTATTACCTATATTTCTAATAAAAAAAAAAAGAAAGAAAAATATGTTTATTATAGTATCAGGATATAAGTAACCTATCGTTGAAAACTTACGAATGTAGTTTAACTAAAAATTAATACATATTATTAAGGATGACGTTTAAAACTATTTTGATTAGAAGTACATAATAGTTAGTTAAAAAAAAATAATGTATATATTATTATATATACATTATACATTTAAAGAAAAAAGAAACAGGTATTTTAGATTTCGAGTGGAGCATAATATAAGAGAACATTTTTACAACTCTATAGTCATCAAACTAATGGGTTGAAAAAAGTCAAGGGGTGTTAAATAAAAAACATTTTTTTTTATCTAAACAAAATATATGTAATGGTTTTACAATAATGTGTGTTTTCTTATACATATATATATATATTTTTATCAAAAGACACATTTTGTAATAAAAAAATTGCTTTGATCATCAATTTTCAGAGTAGAGTCTGCTATTAAATTGGATATAGTTGATACTTTATGGGGTCAAAAGTAATAAAATTCTTAGTAATTTTCATAATAATCGAGAAAAGCTAAAAATAAAAAATACGAAAAAATGGAGTTTTAATAATGACGTATTATATTATTAATATAACTATAATGAATTTTATTATTTAATGAAAAAAAGAATATCCTTTATATGTTGAATGCTTGACATTGTCATATAATTAAGTTACCATTTTTAAGAATAATGATATTCATATGGTTTTCAAAATACGTTGACCAAAGTTAGTTTAAAAATCTAATACAATATTTCTCAGAAGCTATTGTAACAGTAATGTATGAAAAAAAATACGAGTAAATTTACATAAATTTTTTTTTTTAATTAGAATTTTGACGAAAGTAGACAATTCTATAAGATTGTTCTTATAATGTATTATTACTTAAAAATATCTATACATATATTTTATTTAGGTATAATATACATATATATATATCGATTTTTAAGTTTTAATTTTTATGAAATTGATATTTAAATATACTTATGAATAAATTACGAATTCACTAAAAATCAAGTTGTAAAAAAAGTTCAATATTTTAATTACATCAGCGTTACCTATATATATAATTTTATACTATGACTTCAAACATTCTACGTTCAAGAAAATAAATACATAAATAATAATTATAATAACATAATCGTAAACATGTACTAAGATTTTCAATTATTTAGTTTAACAATTATTATTTCGTTATTTTAATATAGTTTATTAGATACGTAAATGTAATATGTATACAAATTACACAAACATTGGCGTAACATATTTTAAATTTATGTTACTTCGTACACAATATGAGTGTAAAGTGTAAAATATATTTCTGTTTATTTATACGAAAAAAAAAAGATGAAAAAATCAGGTTGTGAATTTTATTTGATATAATATATAGGTACCTAAGTAATGGAATTATATGAACATTGCTCATTGCTCATGCTATCGGATAATAATTGATCTCGTTTTCATTAAAAAAATATAATTATGTTAATTAATATTTATTTACATGAATAAATAAAATATCATATTATATACGTAAAAGGTAGATTTATAAAAAATCATCTAGATTATACTGGAATATATATATATATTTACCTATATAATATATGATTATGATCTTTTATCATTCTATAATTTTAAATCATACTATTTAATATGTATAGGTTGTAACAGGACTATTTAAAAAATTAAAAGAGTAACATTTGTAATGGAAGTTAGTAAATAGTTGTATTATATCTTTAAATATTTTTAAAATAATAAAAAACATAAATGCATTTTGTAGGAAAAACATTTATTATTAGTTAGATTAGGTTAGATTATTATTTATACAATTGTCATTTATATTCAATAATTATTAGAATATTAAGTAGATCAATAAATTGACCATTAAATATTATGGAATAACAGAAAAACAAGGAGCAAATACAATCAATGTCAAATTATATACATGAATTCTACGTATATTATAATTTATATTTACGATTAAATTTAAAACGGTTTTTCACCGTCAGAAACGGATGTTTCCTATAAATGCACCGTGAAAGTTTTTATTTTCTGCACTGAACTGGGGAAAAAAAAATAAATCAAATGCAACCATATTGTGCAAATCCCGCAGTGGAATACTACGCAGTAGTAGTATTTAAATTATTGCCAAGTATTCTATTTTAATAAATCCCTAAAACGTGCTTAAGTTATATATTGTATTATCTTTATCTTATGATAAACTATACTATATAATAATAATGACATGAAAATAAGTTTCGTTTGGAATTACAAACGCGTTTCGATGTTAATATGTAATGTGTGTTATTATTTACATGTACAGCAAATAAACAAGTAACTTAAACTGAAAAATAGATAAATAACTTAATAAACTCTCGAAAAACCTGAATATACAAATCAACGCATGCCGACTTCTTTTATTCAATTACAACTTATCATATTATTATTATAACACAATACCGCACCATTGGAATATGTAATGATATAGCAATAACCGTAAATTCTATAGTTTGTACTCGTTTTTGGTAATATTATACGAAAATCAAATTACATTATTCAAGTCAACCTTTACCGTAGTTCTACGAAATATATTTATTCACCCACAGAGAATATAACATTTTTTAGTTCAGGCAAAAATCAATGCAGTACACTTTGTACAATATTGTGGTACAATAATTTAATAATAATTAATAATTATAATAATTGACTCTTGACTCTCAATAATTTATTGACCTAATAATAAACATGTTTTCGTTGTAATCAATGCAATTTCTCTGGTTTTGTTTTTAATTAAATTAATACAAATATAGTTTTACTGTTATTAGATTGCATTTTCATTTTCGATAAATTATTATTATTCATTAACTATCAATCAATTTATTATTCTCATTAGAGTTTGGTTGGTTTATTCATTATGATAACTATAAAACCATTTAATTATTTTTACGTTAAAAATGAAAATAATTAATATAATTAGACAATTTGAAAGTTTTTTAAATATTGTAATGCATATTATTATACATTTTAAAAACATAGCCTTGTATTTAATATAAAAACTTAAGTTTCTACAACTAAATAAATTAAAATAAATGTATCGTTATTCAAACTTAAAAACTGATTAATTTACAACTTAAAAAATGTTAAAAAGATTATTTTTTTAACGTTTGTGCACCTAAATTTGAGACCATAGAAAAAATATTGTGTATAAAAATAAACTTAAAATAAAACATTATGCTGTCATAAAGATCACTCCAAAATTAGTTGACAAAAATTATTAAAAAAATCATATCTCTGTAACAATATTTTAATCAATAATTAATGCGAAATACAAGTAACTATAATATATAAAATAATAATTTTCAAAAAAATAACTAAAATCGATTTTGTTAAGATCAAGCATGCTGTAATTTTAAGCGTTCTCGTTTTACTGTAGATTTTCTTTACGCTATACGAATAACTACTGAGAAATTCTAAAACCATCTACATTAATGTACCAAATAGATACAAATGTCTAACCAATGGATTGAGTCAAACGCAATGTTAGAAGCATTCAATTTATAAGAAAAAAAATGTTCAGAGATCAAAAATAAGAAATAAATAAAAAATACGTCGTTGTAAATCTAATACATCACTCAAATTCGTTCAAAACCTAAAACAGTAATATTTATAGTGAATATAATATAGGTTCACTGTATACTAGCTTTATATAAAATCATAAACATGTTATATATTTTTTTTATTTAAAAAAAAAAATCGTTCAATTATTATCACTATAATGTGTACGTAGTACTTAAATGCACACAACGGAAATATAATGTTGTAATATTATATGTGTTAATTAAGTAGATTATTATCACTATGGAGTAGAGTAAAAATGGAAATGTGCGTGTCACATTGACGTTTCGTGCAGGTACGTATAGGTATTGTACCTGTATAATATGTTGGCCAGTGGGAATCGCGATGGAAAACTAAATAGGATAATTTAATCTATATAACATATTATAATTATAAGTACCTACTCCGAATAATAGAATTAATTAACTTTGCCGTTTGAATATATGTATAAAATATAGTCATTAATTTGTATTTCATTCGATAATAATTTTGTTAAAAATGCAGATGTGTCGTCAGTGTACATTGTACAAGATAATATAATAATATAGTTGGTACAGTTCGAATATAATACGAGTATATATTCCCGGAGGAGTTAATGCTCATCGAGCGAGGTACCAATATTATACATCAATATACGCCAAATACGCGTTTGGCTCGCTGATGATAGAAGTCGGAAAATTTATGTCATGATCGGCGTACGGTATTTGACAGGAATTTTAATCGAGAACGGTATTGTTTTTTTTTTTTTTTTATGCAAGTGTGGCCAATACACGTGATATTTTTTCATGTATTTGATTTGTTCCAATAACGCTAATTTAAAAACAATTTATTTAAACATCAACTATACAACTACTGTTTATTTGCATCAAAGTGGTCAATCATATATCTTGAGTTGATACCAATACTTCAGATACATTGGCTATTTTTAAAACTACTACTAAACTTATTTTACAAATTACATCATTCATATATTATAATGTTCTTAGAAATGCACTTAAAACTAAACGTTTTAGATAACAATATCATTATATTATCATAATAATGTATAAAACTTATATAACCATGTAGTTTGTAAATATAGTATATAAATTTGTAATATTGCGATTGTAATTGTAATTAAACTTTACAAGTAGAAATGCAACAAAATAGTTTTCTATTATTATTTGGTATTGTTCGCTTGTAATAATGTGTATATGGATTCCTATATTTGCATAATATTGTATATAAATTCAATATAATGAAACAATTTCAACAAAAACATCTATGCTCATTTGAGAGTCAAATAGGTAAAATAATGTATGTGTAACAATATATAATACAAATACTATTAATATTAATATACAATTTATCAAATTATATCAATAAACATATAAGCTCAATTAATCATTCATATATATATATTTTTGATACTTATTACTTCTATGTGTTAATCAATGATTGAATCCAGAAGATATAAGTTATATAATTTAAAAAAATTGTATTTTAGATTCTGTGCGGAGATATGAATATATTGATTTTACAATGTTGTGTGTGTTTTTTTTTTCTGTGTACACGAGAACGTGTTGATATAATGCTTCAATTTAACTTTAGGGGTGGTTTCCGATAAAAAAATGAATCTAGTTGGTGCATTGGGGAGGTCATTTTTTGAAATTCCCAATAGTTTCAAGTATCATTATAGAAAAAATTTTAAGTGCGTTTGAGTTTTAAATTTTTAGGAAATAGCGTAACGATAACGATTTTAAATATTTGTTATTATTCAAAAAGTATAAGTCGTAGATACTTGAAAATTTTACCAGTTATTTAGAATTGGCGTTTTCTTTACATGATTTAATTTTCAAAATATTTCGACTTTTTTGAGCTATTTATAGACGACTGAAATTTTCAATTTTTCTAAAAATTGTTTTTTTAAGTGTCGATAAAATTTTTTTGACCCAATCAAAATACTTGAAAATTAAATACAAAGTTCCTCATAAGTTATTATTATAGCGATTAAAAAATTATAAGAATACATAGGCACATTTTTTTTTATTAGCATTTGAAGTTCAAATATTGACAAAAATTCATCAAAACCATGAATGTTTGCAAGTTATTTTGTAGGTATAATTCATAAAAATTTTTGTATAAATAGCTAAGAATTGAAAATTGAATACGAAATTTTCCATAAGTTTAGCTCATAAAAATTATAAAAGAACTTAAATTTTGGTATATTCAGGCCATTAAAACATAAATCACCTTTTTCACCAACAATTCGTAATTATATTCTAGGCAGACAAATCATCTCCGTTCAGAATCGTTTTTCGTATACACTGATAACTTTCATTGAATTCAAATTTAACACTCCTATAATATATAATAATGATCCATATGGCACGGCACCTAATGTACAGCAGAGCATTACCCACTTACCCACTTTTTTTACTTTAAAATTTTATAAAAATAAGTTTATTTTTGTTTTCGTTTTTTGATATTGTTATAAAATAAATGTAATTGATGTTTGATTATTCTATAAGTAAGTATTTTAATCTACAACATGCTGTAGGTTTCGAGCACTCAAAGCACGTTGATTCCTTGAATAATATTAGTGTATTTGAAACGAAAATGTAATATTATTATAAAACGCAAATTGAAACACTTGTGATAGTAAGGTTTTTAATAACTATCGAAATAAATTGACACAAAGAGCAAAGAGTCAGAAAACAGAAAACATAAATTAATACAAAATTAAAAATTAAAGTCAGTAAATAAAAATACACTTAATTATTCTATTTTAGCTCGATCTTCGTTTTTCAAATATAATGTCCATTTTATTAAATTAATTATGTACGTAAAATAAGTAAATAGCAGACAAAAGGGAAAATGCAATTGCACTTAGCCCACGATGATTTAAAACATTAATGATACGAATAGTTTTGTATAAATCGTCATAAATATTGAGTTTGAATTCGCAAAACACATTTTTAATGATATTCTCGATTGTAGTTTGACGTTATTAAATTCTCCGAGTAATGTCTTAATCGTACCGTAAAATACCAACTACAAATAAAAATAAATATCTCTTATTAGGTTTTGGAATATTATAATATTATCTAAAATACTATCGTTAAAAGGTTTTTGAACACAATATTAC
>VUJU01000068.1:99860-153676 GCA_009835225.1 Aphis craccivora
GAATTAATTTTTTACTTGAAACGTAATAAGAATAAAATAACGTTGGTATTGATTGCGCGGAAATATTTTAAATGTAATCATCATATCTGTGGAAAATCACCTGAATTGCTGGCTCTGCGATATTATACCAGCGGGACCACGCCATTGGAATTCACTGAGGTTTGGGCCGTGGCACGTCACGCCGTACTTCGAGCGTTCTTCTCTTACCGGTTCTACATCGTTTGGCGTTATCTGAATCGTTTGTGAAGCACAACCCGTGATCGCTAAAAGCACTGTAAAACAAATAAAAAACAAAAATCATGTTATTAATCGAACCGGATCAATATGTCGAACAAGCCAAGACAGCCGTGAACAACTGACATTTTTAATTCGAATTCCAATAGTCGATCGGTTAACGGCGTTAACGGCAATAAATAGTATATGATATTATATATTATTATATTAGCGGAGCTTCGCTATCGCTATTGTTTGTGTTGTCTTTGTTATTATTATTAAAAAAAATATATAAAATAAAATTCCTGACGGTTTTCCCCATTTTTATTTTGGATAAACTGAATATTTGTAAATATATAATACTTACAAATTCTTATTGCGGTTCTTATTAAATTATTCTTTTTAAATAAATTAAATATGTAAAAAAACTATTGGCTTATTAACGTTTAAAACCAATGGTCCCTTCTAGAATTTCGCCATAGATTCATTGCTGTAGATACGAATTAAAGAGTATAATTTTGTTGTCACTTGATATATAATATAAATAATTCTAAAATTTCTATTTGGCTATATAAAACTATGTAACTAAAGATACTCTATAATAAAATATTAGTTTTTGGTATTTATTGTTAGTTATTTTTCTAACATATAAAAAAAACACAACATAATATTTTTGCATTACTAGTGTTTAGATCAGAGGTTCCCAAACTTTTTATTGTACGACCCATTTTGGAAATTTTTTAAAATTTGGCGACCCACAATATTTATGAATGACATTGTTTTTAGTGAATCAGTTGCTTACAACAAAAAATATATATACTCGTATTTATTTTTAATATAAAAATATAGCGCGACCCACCAAAAATATAATCGCGACCCAATTTTGGGTCACGACCCACAGTTTGGGAACCTCTGATTTAGATAATAAATCTGGGAAAGGGCTTATATTATACAGCAATAAATAGGTACTACGATTTACAATTATATAATGTTTTTTTATTAATATTTTAATGTTTAAGGCTACTCATGAATCCATTTTTTATAAACTATTAAATCATAAAATTATAAAATTATTCAAAACTACCCACATGAATTGTATCCACTCTACTGTGCCCCGTGGGATCTATAGGTAAACTTCAGACAGCATTTTATAATCATCCAAAAAATATGGTGTTTTGAGGAAAATATGACGTATACCAAGCCAGAACATTTATTTGTAATCTTGTCGCTGTGATCCATTAGTATTTTGTCGATGATAACATAATAAAAAATTACAATACCTAATAAATTATATGTATTATTATTTTATCGTGTAGGCGCGCTTATTAATATTATCCACCCAACACGTAACAATGCAAACCGTGCGTGATTTAATCGAAATATGCTTTTTGCGACCGATTTAACTAAAGCAATCGAAACGGCATTCGCGCGTAACGTGCTCGTAGTACTCAAGTACAGACTAGTGGTGGGCGCGAAAATAAAAAACAAAATCATAACGTCAGATTTATGAGACGAATATTATTGTCATGGTGGTTGTGGACGGCAATGTATTTGTTATCGTTTCCTGCGATAAACAATGCAACACCTATAGCTGAAACGCCAAATACAGTACGTGACTGACGCGACGTGGTTCAAACGTGATGCAATATAATAATATTAAATTCGTAATTTGTCGTGAAAATATCGAACCATTATCGGAGAAATGGCATATATTGACGTAATTTTCGTCTGGTATCATACAGCCACGGCGACTGAACAATAATCCGCATCCTTGTCACACCTTTGAAGTCGCATACAAACATACAATGTCAGAATCAGCAATATATGTACAGATTAAATTACTATAATAATATTAATTATACACTGGACGGACGACAGGCCGTACTTTCTCGTTTTACCATTTTAGCTTTGTGAAAAACGCTGAGAAATTAATATGCATCGATGGCCCACGCTGCATAATGAAATAGTATATTTTTTATGTATATATAATATGATTAGTTGTGCATTTGAACTATACTGGCGCACGTGCGTATATTGCGAAGTTCACCACACCGTAACGATGCAATAATAGTCATAAGTATTACGTCATATTTTAGAATGCAGCAAATAATCATTGACAATACATATTAAACCTTGCCATAAATAATATTAACACATGATAATACATTTTAATCCTGACATTGTAATAGTTGCAGTTCACTCATAACAGTCGAAACCATCATCCGAATTCCAAATTCATTAATCCCTTGCCAGTCCGCATTTGGAAACCACTCTGATCTGATAAAAAAAAAAATAATAATAAACCACCCTTGATACATTTTTATTACGTCGACAACGTATTTTATATTTATAATATGCAAGAATTCCGGTTTTCTGATGTAGTGCCAAAGGACGAATCCTTTTTTCATGACCATTATTGTTTTTGTAGAAATGTTTTATGTAATAAACACATTTACGAGGTTTATGTGTATATGCTACGCAATCGTTCAAAACTACGAGCTATCAGACATCTATCTAAAATATATTAAACAAAATTTGAATTCTGTCTACTATAGAAAGGATATTTTTCACAATATAGTGATTTGATTTTTATAGATATCGCGTTTATAGTATCATCGATTATTTCGACTTAAAAAAAAAAACTGTGAACGAGAGACTGCCGAATGAGCCGCAGTCGTCTGGCTCCATGCAGATATCAAAGTGTAATGCGACGATAACAATCATTGTATTCGAAACTCAATCCTGATTAAACTCGGTGTACTCTTGGTATCGTTAATTCATAGTTTTGTTTTATGTTTTTAAAATATCGTATTTTTCGGTTATCACCGTTCGCCGATCACTATACCAGGGTCGAGCGTTTTTCGAGGGAAAAATTTTAACAAAGTGGACGTGAGGTGATTGAAGAACATTCCTAGTCATGTTTCGGGTCGATTTATGAAAAATACCATGTAAGCGAAATCCCCGCGACGTGATAACGTCCGTGTTCCGCGTCCTTTACTCCGCTTTATTAAACCACAACCATCGCAATACGCGTATAATATAATAATAATTTACTCATTTCATACATTGTATGTAATAATATAATATAATATATATGTAGTACAGTTGCCAGTGATTGGGAGGCGGCGATCGTACAAATAGTCGCGAGAAACGGCCGCCGAAACCTTTATTTAAATTTATGTAAAACAGAACCGTTGAAATTACTTTCCGTTTACGAGAAAGTGAGCCGCCGGCGCCGTGGGGCTGTGAGCCTTCCGTACACCCCCGTTGTCGTTTATAAGAAGCGCATTATGTATACGAGTTATATATATTTTATAACATTTTTTTTTTTTTTTTTTTTGAATCTTTTTTCGCCTTGTGTCGTTTACCGCGTCGGTGTTGTTATCGTCAACGTTCTCCACACATCGCTTTTTATTGATAAAAGTACGATAAGTGTTTTTTTTAAATAAAAAAACGTCGTGAAACCTACAGGTTTTACTATAATATCACAATAAACGATAATGTTTTCATAATATTTCGTTTATTACTCAGCGATCGATTACGGTAGAACGCGTGATTTGTGATATTAGACTGGGAACACGTAATGGCTAATAGTCATATGACCGATAAATTGTAAATAAAATATGACCACAATCCCCCAAAGTGCTGTGCAAGTTAAAATATTATTAACGATATTTATAAAATATGTTATAAGTACCAAATTTGTTATAGTTAAGCTTACTATTGTTTCCAGTTTCATATCTTCGGTGTTAAGTGATCTGATCGCCACGAAAAGTGCTATAATAAAATATTGTGTAACCAAGACTGCATTCAATTAAATAATATAAAAATGTCTTTATTATTATTGATTCGTTAGTCGTTACAATAACATCAATGGTTACATAATTCGTTTATTTAATTTTATATTGCAGTTTACGTGATCTGTTTCTAGAAAATGAACACAGTGGTTTTGATGATATAACATAAAATCATACGATTCAACAATCGTATGGGGAGTAACGATCGGAGAAGACGTCTTAAAGATGAAAATAAATAATGTAAGTTTAAAAATCTAAAAAATCGTCTGATGTATATTATGTGATTAGGTTAAACTCATCATTGAGTAGGTCACTATAAAGGACGAAAAATAAAAATAATAATAATAACATAATAAAATATTTAAATAATTCCAATATAAATCATAGCATATAGGTATAAAAAATGATTCTGAAAGAATACGATACATCAGATCATTATTAATAACTAAAAATATTAAATTGAATATTTATATTGGTATTATATATTAGTTAATTTTATTATAAATAACACGTTAGGTTAAACTATATTTTTTTGAATTCGTTATAATTATTATATTATTGATGGTTATTAAATTGGTATATAATATTATATTATTGTTGTTAATTTCTGAATCAATACAGACTTACCATAGAACAACGGAGATAGATTAATGATACAAATAGATAATACTTTTAAGAATAATCTAAATTTTTGAAAAATGTTATTATGCAAATTTAAATATAATAATATACAAAAATGTTTTTAGTTCACATGGATATCTTATAACTAAGTACCAAAAATAAATAAAATAATTATTTTCCAATTAAATATCCGATTTCATTAAAATTTAATTTTAAAATGTCATACCTATATTTTAAATTAAAAATTTTAACTTAAACTGAAACTTTTAAGTTATATCGGATAATATAGTAAATGTAAATATATATTTTGGATAAAAATTTCAAGCCTGTAAGTTTTTCATTTTTAAATCAAATACAATAAAAAAGCATAATCGGTTTTTTTGGATTCTAGTTTTTTGTAAATATTATTCGTTAATCGTAACTATTGAATACATTTAAAATTAGTACTATGAAGAATTATTTTTGACCATACATCAATGTAAAATTAATAAATGCATCGCTTTGCTCAAAATAAAAAATGCTAAAAACAAATATCACCAGACAATAAGCTGCAGCCGAATAAGTACTGAAGCAGTTACTATAATATCAGAAATTTATAAATATATATATGTACACTATAAAATATAGATAAATCATAACCATAAAATAAAATGTTAAAAAAAAAAATCGTCGAATCTAGCAGAACGTCCAAAATAGAATATTATTATTATTATGATCCGTCAGTATTTGTTGCATTTTTACTGCAGCGTTGTAAATTATTATTAAAATATGTGCGTTACTGCTCCGAACGACATGCATGCTGCTAAATTGCCTACCCTGAGTGCCGTCCATTGGCCCAATATAATATTATTGAGTTTCTTCAAAATAGTAATAAAGACATGACGTATACAAATCGCTTGATTGTTCGATTGCCGGACATCAGTCACCCGCAATAAGTTCGTATATTTTATCCCCGGCCTTACTTTTTTGGCACCCCACACTCGCGGCCACACACGTCAGCTGTACCATGGTCGTAAAAAAAACAAAAAAATAAAATTTATATGTAATACCATAAACCGTAGTCAAATAAGACTCGGCAACTGGTCGGCGTTTCTCTTTCAATCGATATAGTAATTGGAAACTTCGTCTGTCGGGACGGTGACAAACAATGTATTATAACGTTTCTGGGTTTTCGTACGGACAAACGCCATGTGAATAATGTGTATACAATCTATTATAAATTATAATGATGTTGGTTTGATTTTGCTGCTATGAAATATGTCGTTTTTTCTATGTTGTACCTTCGATTTTGACGGATATACAGTAAATTCTAAGCTATTAGACCTCTGGAAATCTGAAACGCGATCGCCTTTAGTATTTCTTTGATTTCTACGGCGTAACTATTGTATAAGGATCTGTTAAAAATGTATGTGTTGGCGGATACGCATAACGCAACACATCGATCATGTTTCATCATAATTGGCAAAGTGTTTGTAGATGCTGTTCCGTCGTAATCCGGTGCTGTCTTAATCAAAAACATAATAAATAAATTTTCCGTGCACGTTATTACGAATTCGAAAAACATTATTTCTAATGAAGTTATTAAAATCATTTCGAACTTTTTGATTGTGTTATTATATTCATCTACAGTCGTACAATATATTTATTATACATATTTGAACCGTTCAAATATAAAAATCGGCAACCATTTCCGATTATTGTGAATTGTGGGAAAGTATAATTGAGAGATGATTGAGGGGAGAAGGCCAAACAAAAGTTTCAAGAATCTTTCCTTCCTTATCCCAATCCCACCGCTACAATCATCGCAAACAAACTGGCAAATGATCATTGACGGATCCGCACAGCTCGCACCTGATGATATTATATTCGAGAGGTTTTATTTTTCCGCTTGTGACGAAAGCAGCGCCAATGCCATTTTCTTGACAAAGAATGCGCAGTCTATGCATAAAGAAAAAAGAACGCGTAGTAGCGCATTTTTTCTCTTTTTACGCAGAGATTTTTATTATAGCAAAAAATTAATTTTGTTATCTTTTTCATTTTTATTTTTTTTTACATCAAAGGTGTTGTGGAGATAGCAGATTTCACAACACCACGACCGGTGCTCACAGATGTTTTTGTACAATAGGTCACTAGAGGGCCGTCGAAATACTTTTTTTTTCATTTTAATAATACATTTTAATGCGTACGGTCGAATGGTGAGTCACATAGGCCTTTAACGATATATATATATATATTTTTACAGAAACGCAAGTTCATGATGTTATATATTATTTAGAATATTCTCGAGAGAATGAAGAAACTATTGGTATTAGCATAATATTGTGCTATTATTATTGTTGTTATTTTTTAATTTTATAGATCCTAACTCATCAATTGTAAAGTGCACTTAAAAATAGCTACAATATCTCTCTACCTTATTACCCTAATTAAATCATCATTATTCATTATATTATTTTTAAGAAATATTTAAAAAATATTATTGCATAATTAAATAACTCATCTATTTGATTAAATCATTAAGTATCAATACATATAATTCTGATATGGTATAATTGAATAATTATTAATGTCAACTTTTATGATTAATCACATAATATTGAATTTATAAGACTTCATTATTGTCTATTGAGTCGTCTAGAATACAATAATAATTTTATCAGTCTGAGCATTATTTATATCATTAAATTACTATCATTATATAGAGAAAAATTTAAAATATAATTATAAAGACGATGAAGCTTTTTATATACAATTCTAATTTACGCTAATAACATAATTTGTAATTTTTGTAATTTTCTTTATTGTTTTAAACGTTTATGTTATATTAGTAACTGAATTCCTTTTTAGCGTTAAATTCACAGATCAATAAAATATATTAATAATATTTTATACAATTATTATTAAAGATACAGATTCAATAGGTACTGTTATTATGAGTTTTGTAAATATTTAAAAAAAAAGCTTTTTAAAATATTAAAATATCTAAAAAAAATGGTATTATACTTATTTCGACTATATTACAATTAATAAATTTAAAAAAAAAAAAAATCGATAAGGTCAAAAATTTGTTTTCTGTAAATATTTTCTTTAAATTCATATGTTTTTTCTAAATAAAAAAAAATAAAAGAAAGCTCAAAATTGAAAATCCAAATAAATTATGCGAGAATCCCTTATTTCAAACAGAATCTAATAAAAAGTTTATTCTTATACACTTTTTAGAACTACATACAATATTTTACCTACTTTTCTTGTGCGTATGTGCATGGTACGTATAGTGTTTCTAGCTTCCTACGGAAGTTTAAAATATTTGACATTTAAAGATAATCGTACAGACATGACATGTAAATCGTTTTATTTTTTTATTACCACGTATATGAAGTTTAAGCTACGTCGAAAATATGTAGTTTGAGAGTATTTTTGTAATACTTTTTTTTTTAGGTTGTACTTCATTTTCTAGATTTGTACATACTATCAATGAAAAATTTTCAATAAATTTCAAAAAGTTGTAACCAAAGTTTTTTTTTATCGTTTTTTTTTTTTTTTTTTGTAAGTACTATACTTGGCCAATAAACAAAATATAAGTAACTATAACTAATGGCCTCTAATGTCAATGTTAATTAATAACAATATAAAAACAATTATAAAACTGTAACTGTGAATCATATCATGATGCAATATAGATGTATATATGAATTTACCATATTACCGTTACGAATAATATTGTTATATGTAAATCACATATACGAGTAAACAACAATGTGCTTACATTAAAAAAAGCAAATTTTAAGTTCAGATTGTTTATATTCATCCCAACAAATAATCATTGTGTTTTGGCTCCTTATGAAGAGCATATGTTACGGTAGGTAACATGCTATATCCAAAATAAATAAAATAAAAAAACAAATTTTTTATTTTATTTTATTATTATTTACCTACATTAATATCGATTTATATTTTTCTTTTATATAGAAAAGTTTTGTGTGCTTAATCTTCTACATAAATATATTTTATTTTTAAACATAATACATTTCAAAATGAAAATTGGTTTAGTGGTTATAAACGGCAAGTGGTGAGCAAAGCGAATAGCGGACATAGCTCTTAATTTATTTTAAATATTATTCCTATAGAATATTGTGAATTCAACAAAATTAATACTACCACTATTTTACCATTTAAAACCTTATGATGGTTAAAATAAATTTTCTCGATAGAGGACAACACGATGTTGAATATATTAGATATGTTTCGTTAAAACTTAAATGCAAACGTTTTATGTATTAGGCGTGTTAGCTCTATATACGTATGAGCACAATACACTTATTTCATTTAAACCGTAAAACATAAATACCCGTCAGCGAACAGAAATCGTGAAAGTACATTATAATAAAAATAAATTTCCTATAAATGTTTTATGGACCATAACATGCATGATGTCGGTAGATGTATGCATTCAATATACCTAGAATAAATTTGTAGTGTTATAACTACGAGTATAAAGTATAAGTCACATAGTGTCACACAGTTATACACGCTGTTCAATAACTTTGGAAACAATCGTTAGACTAATTAGAACCGATAAACGATAATATAATGCAATTAACGAGTTATTTAATATTTTACATCATAAATGCACAGCAGAATTATCTGTTATTGCACTGTGTAAGTATTAAAATATGCAAATAATAGTTATTACTAAGAGTTGACAAATTTATTGAACACCTGGTATTAATGTGTTTTGAACATTCATAAAAAAAAAACATCATTTTAATCCCGAAATGTTTATTTTTTTTAAAAATGATGATTGGGATTTTTCACTGTAGAACGACTCATTGTGAAGGGTGTATCCATTTCAACAGAATCTTCTGTCTGAGCATATTATGTTGTGACGAGATACGTTACAGTTCATACATTATTTTTATTATTTATTTATTTATTTATTTTTTTTTTTTTGTACTCGAATAAACGAAATAAATGCCATAACATGTAAATATGTGCCATAGCAGAGATGTTTTTGACACGTCCTCAACATGAAGCTTAACACATACTATTATGCTATATTATAATATACGTGAAGATAAATACTCCCAGAAAACAGCAACCTTATTACATTTAAACTGAGAATAAAGTTTTATTATATGAATAAAATTAAACATTCACGCTACGAATTGGATTTATAAGATAACATACTTGTTGAGTGTTTAAATACATATTTGTATATTTTACGTATAAAAATAATTGTAAAATATTAAACACATTGATGATGCACTGAGAATTAAGCAATTCTTTACATTTTTGGTTATCACTTGTTATTTTTTTCAAACAATGCAATTAACTTAAAAACTTGTGTAAGCAATTAACTAAGAACTAAGAACACTTTGAAGTTATTTTATTTTTCGATTATTTTTAATTATTTATGCATATATATTTTATACATATATACATACATAAATATAAGGTTACCTATATAATATACTGTAAATTTTATTTTATTTATTCACTTTTTAATGGCACTTAAAAAAAAAGTTCATATTCATAAAATATCTTTGAATCACTATATCGTATTA
Organism: Aphis craccivora; assembly: GCA_009835225.1. NCBI lineage: Eukaryota > Metazoa > Arthropoda > Insecta > Hemiptera > Aphididae > Aphis > Aphis craccivora. The sequence goes on from VUJU01000068.1 coordinate 110,056, forward strand.
TTAAAGATAATATGTTTATGTTAAATAAACACGTAACTATTGATTATCATTAAATATTTGATTTAAATGTCAAAGTATTTATAAGCATTTTTATTTTAGAATACTGTAAATAACATTTTTATTTTTAAATATAATTATTAATTAATAACTACATTGAATATACAATGTTTGTACATTATACGCGGTTCTGAAAATAAATTCTACAAATAAACAATTAATAATTATTATTAGATATTAGATCGATATAAATGCACAGGTAATAATAGATTACAAATTAATTATAGATAAAACTCGATAAATCAGAAATAACACAGACATAAATTAAGTTAAGATAGTGTAAAAAACGTCAAAAAATCATCCGTGCTTAATGTAACAAACAAAATTTAAAACAATCAGTTTCGATTATAAATGCTTCAAGTTTTTATTATACAAAATAAATGTAAAAAAAAAAAAAAAAACATCAATTTTATAACTAGAACCAGAGTTAAAATTAGAAATTGAAGTTCTCTAGTGTATTAACTTTTTTGTTGAGTTTCTAACTTATAAAGACTTGTTATAGTCTATAAAAGCTATTTTTAAATATTTAAATTAACCAATCTATTATTTTGATGGTATATATATAAATATAATATTTAATCTCATTATAACTTTTTTGTGGAGTTTAGTAAAGTATATTTTTTGACATATTTTTGAATAAACAAAAGTCATAGTTATTTATAGATCGAGTAGAACTAAAAATATTAAAAATTAATGTATATAACAATATATATAATTTAAATGTAATTTTTGAACATATACTATACCTATAAGTTATACTTATTTTTATATCAGATTGGTCATTTTTTATTTCGTTAGATTAGATAATAAAATAAAATACAAAAATTAATTGATTATAATGTTAAAGAAGTAAAAATTATACATTACATTTTATCCAAATTAAATAGTACATTGCTAACATCTATAACTTGTAAAAGATAATCATAAATATAATTTACGGACAATATGAATATGACAGAATATTATAAAAAGGATTATTACAAATAAAATAATAATAATAGTAATAATAATCTATAACCAAACATTTTTTTTTTCAACTTAATTGATTATATTAAGAATATAGATAATTTACGTATTGACATAACGTTTATTCATATTTTAGTTTAACCAGAGAGTGCAAAAAATGGTAATAAAAAAAAAAAAAAAAAAAAAAAGTCGATACGAATCAACCATTCACAGGTCGTAAAACGAATCTATTTGATAGTAACAAAATCATCACCCCAGGCTGTTAATTCATATTTTATTATTGTTTTAATCTCTAACAACTCTATTATTTTTACGTTTTTTTTTTTTTTTATCTTATCGTTAAAATGGATTTAAAATCATTTTAATTTATTTTACATAATAGTAACAATAACAACTATATTATTCAACAACAATAATATAATACATACGGGATTAAGAACGTATCTATAATATTATAAACTATATGTCTATATATTAATATATATATATGTAGTATTTCATACATATATAAAAGTATCCTTTTGGATTTTATACTGATACGCATTAAACGTTTTATTTTTATTGTCCTTCTATGTTATATCATTATTACTATTTCCTAATGGCAAACACATGTATTATGCCGGGCTATTCGACTCGATTGCGTTTTGATTGTCGTATCCGCTAACGTTTACCGGAAAAACTCAAAACTCGGTTTTAGGGTCTATTATCCGAACAGTGGAGCACGTTAAGTCTCAGAAGGGGATCATTATGAGGCATGGTGAATTGCGTAGTGGCGGGTGGCCAGGAAATGGAGAACACACGACGACCGAGATAGCTGCAGTATTATAGCGGCGTAATCCTCCAGCTCCAGACTAAATATGGCCTGGACAGTGGAGAGTATTACAAAGTTTTATTTCCGCCAATGTTCATTTGATTGACCAACGCAGACGCCTTCCCTCCTCCACGCTATGCCCGCCAAGTGTATACGCTCACGAGGTCAACAAATTCCGCGACCCTGAGAGTCATTTCGGTCTTTAGCCACCGCCACTTCGGTAGTTAGGGGCCGACACGGTTGTTATAATATGACCATATGCACTCTCGGCACGTTTGTCGTACAAAGAGGGTGTATCCAGAGGATTAGTCTGTTGAAATAACAATTTGAACGATTGCGATTGTCTAATTTATCAAATTCCCCAGAAACGCGCATTCTATGTACCTACTGTATTATTATGTGCAGAAAAAAATACTTTTTATATATTATAATGCGCGTGAGTGTGTGTGATATAAAACTAGTCGAATCGATATTTCTTCGCTACTGCCGACCTTAGCACTGCACCGCGTAGACAACCCCTTCGGGTCCACAATAAACATTGTGAGTTCCGTCACGATGCAACAAAATCATCGTTTCCCCCTTCCCGTTCATTGCTGTTCATCGTCTAAACCCATCCGGTCTCTTTTAAAATGACAAAGTCGTCTTACTCCCTCGCCCCCTCTATCTCCCAAACACACAAACACAATGTCATGTGCGTGCATACTGTACGCAGCGTGTTCACAGCAGCAGCAATACTCAAAGTATATTATTATTACACTTCGACTGCGGGGTGGAATGCAATCAATCGTATTTCGCACTTATTTTATTCCCCTGGCGACGATGACAACAACATAGCGTAAATCTGCGAACCATAGAAACGTTTTAAAAATCAAAATATAACGTTATTGTGAATATGTATAGATATATGGTACAGCAGTTACACGTGTTATTATACATATATACGCAGTAATCACAAGTTTCCGTAGCGACTGAGAACCTACAAAAATGGTCTTGAATGTAATAGAAATAAAAAAAAACAACCGACTTTAATGGAAATAATACATTTATCAAACACATAGTAGTCACATTTGTTTTTGAAAAGGACACTTGTAAATAAATAATTATTCCTTTTATCTTTTTTAAAACATTATAGGTAGACTAGAAATGAAATTTACCAAAAAAGCTCTATGAAAGTATATTTTATAAGATTTATATCGATACAATGAGCGTCATTTATTCGTGACGCACAACTGCACAAGTTCTTTGATTTCTATAAAATCATAAATAGTAATAGGGTATATAGGTATAAAGGGTATACTGAAAATATTATACTTGCAGTAGGTAAACATTTACTATACGGTGTATTTCTAAATCACAGGAAAAATATTAGAAATTAGGTTAAATTTAAATTTAATGATAAACTATTGCACATAAAAAAAATACTATTTAGGTTAATTGTATTACTAAACATAATTAATAATATGTTTATATAGCTATTATAGTAATTTATTTTACTATAATAGTAATACAACAGGTCGAATCAATTTTCGTCAAAAGAATTGCATTTAAAAATATTGTTTTGTGTATAAATTATAATAATATATTATGTTAGAAGTAAAAAATTCAACGTAAAATAGTTTTGTTTTACAACGAAATAACTAAATATCTTTTCTTCAATTAAATAAGTAATATTGACATAATTTTAACAATAAATATTCTTAGAAAAAAAAATTGTAGGTATTTCTTTAATATTTTTAAAACTAACAATTTATGAAAAATTTTGAAAAATTACAATACTACATGTTTATAAATAGCTTAAAAAAGGATTAACATTTTAGAAAATTATAACATAAACATTCGTTGAATATTTCTAATATTTTTGGTTATAAATTAATATATAACTACAGCAAATAAGAAAAAAGATTTTGTTGAAAACTGGTTTTATGTAACATTTTCCGTTGTTTTAATTTTTTTTTATTCTTCATTATTGTACTAGGAAAAGTACTGGGAATTTTTTACTTTCGACTTTCCGGAAGACCAATTTAATTAATTTAACCACCAAAAATATATGTTAAAGGTGAAAATTTCAAACTTTTCTTCTGCTGTAAAAAGTAATTTTAGATATAAAACTATATACATATTACTTACATAATTATTATTGTAAAATTTATAAACTTTTTGCTCCACTCAGAATCTGGATATAATGAATATCATTGAATATTATATATTTTAGTTATATTTTACACTAATTGTTATATTATATAGGTATGTTGGAAGATTATGTAAGCATTATCTGAATAACATTTCAAGGATAAATTGTCATTGGGGAGACAATGCGGTTAATCCAGGATGAAATAAAATACTTTATAAGGTCAATGACAATATGCACTGCAAATCGATTTTTACGTTTTTAAACCAGACGACGTCGAAAAACTACAGATATTTCTGTTGCTGAACGATGTTTTTCCAATCTAATCCAACAACCAAGAAATGTCTCAGCACTTGCAAGTTGAGCTTAGATAAATGGAAGATCTGTAAACGATTGATGAGGATACAAAGAAAGCGAAGAAAATCCGAAAAGCCTCACATAAAATGATCATAAAGAGCAACCAGACATATAAATATAATATATCTTTCGATACATCCTATAATGACCCATACAAAAAATAATATGACCGTCGTATTTTGAGGTTTGATAAAAAAATACATCTTTATTTTTCATAAAAATAAAAAAACCGCTCAATAATCCAATACTTTAAATATTTTTTCTTATACACTTCATAGAAAATACGAATCGTGTCTCGGTTACAAAAAATGGTATTAATGTCAATGGCTTAATCATAAAAATATTTGAAATCCTTGGAAAATATAAAATAGCATTATTATATTATAATATGGTAAAATATTTTCAAAAAGAATTGTGATCATTAAAAAAAAAAGATTGAGATACTCTGAATTTTAAAATATTAATTATACTATAGAAGGTTTTTTCATCTGGTCTGAATCGAACACAAGCGTAAATCATTAGGTTATATTTCAGTCCAATTTAATTTCAGTTTGGAATCATTTCATTGCGTGTTATATGATATAAGCGTAAGGCATAATAAACTAATAAATAATGATAAATTAACTTTGAAAAGGCTTTTATAAAAGTTGAAAACTTTTACTGGTGTCGGTTTACTGTTTATTTATATATAACGTGCGATACACGAATATTTAATTGAAACCCACAAGCAACACAAATACCTGCCTCGTAATTTTTTCGAAACTATATACCTGATTGATATGTGTTAAATTTTTTTCAATCAGAAAATTAACTTTAAAATGTTAATTTATTTTTACGAATTAATTTTTAATTCGTCGTTATCACAAAATTATTGAATGTTTAATATCACAGATAAATATATTTATTCTCCGTTACATTAATAAAGAAATATTTAATATTTATTTACATATATATATATTTATATAATATTATATGGTATATATAATAAAGAATCGTCGAATAATAATACAAAACATAAAATTAAATAGAAAAAAAATAAAACGTTTATAAAAAAAAAAAAAAATCAAACTACAATAGTCCAATATTTAATTTTTATAAGAATATGAAAATATAAACTTTGATTATTTTTGTTTTTAAATTAAAATTATGGTTCATCATTATTTAACCTGAGTTCAAACCCGTTTAACGGTTATAGGTAGGTGATATTGTTTGGTATAACCCATTGAGCAAAGAGGGAGGCGTATACTATGTAGAATATATACCTAAAAAAAAAAAACATCGAATTATAATACATCACACTAAACGTTTCCAAAAAAAAAATAAAAAATATGTCAAAAATGTCCCGATATAAGGGAATAGAGATAGTCAATTATTAGTATTAAAAAAAAGTAACCCCCGTCTGTTACTATATTGTATCGGTCACGAACAGCCTGCAATATATATACAGGGTGTATCATGAAGATATGAAAATGTTACATTTAAATGTGTCAGATCATTGTGATACACTCTGTATATACGAATAAAATTAATTGTTGACGTCCAATGTTGTTAACATGCTATTATCATACTCATACCCGTCGACAACGCACACGTTCTCTAGCTATATGTGATATCATAATGCTGCTCGATTGTTTCGGAAAAAACCATCGAAATAGTATATAGCTGACGTTGATTTGTTATTATTGTTGTCTCGTTCAATAATTGCATCGTTTGTACATTGCATTTGTTGTTTTTATAATCACTGGAGAAAACGTGAAAAGAGATAAAAAAAAATCGCATTAACGACCATCAAAACTAGTCGTCTATTATATCGTTCTCCCTTTAACGCATATAATATATAGATGTACACGCCCTTCACATGCCATACACCGTCCGCAGACTAGAAAAATAATGAGACAAATGCATTGGATTTTAACAAGTTTTCTACAAACATGACCCGGACGATCCAATTTTAATGGTGAATCTGCGATGATTCAATTCCCGAATAACCCTTCGAAATAGAAAGATTTATAAGTTTTGATTTTCACAAAATTCGTATAAAAGTAGTCACCAAATGTGTATAATATTAACTATAATGTATATTTTAATATCAATAAGATCATTCTATACAACTATTTAATGAGCTCATTATGAGATATTTTTGAAAAAAATTAATTTGACGAAAACTTTAGAGGTTTAAATCTTAAAATAATAAACTTTAACATAGTGGTCAGTGGCGCTTTCACAATTTGTTGCATTGCCTGTTTACGAGCTAAAGGGGATAATACTCCGTGTATATGCTATATATATATATATAAGTATTTTTAATGACATAATTTTGTTCTCGGGATTAGAAAGCTTGGAGAATTTGAAAACTATGTTATTTACTTGGACCACTGCAGTATTTATTTAGGTACACACACACATATATATATAATTATATATATATATATATTATGTTGTATATAAACGTGGTATTTTGAAAGCTATTCGTCCGAAAACATTAAAACTTAGTACAAAGGTAAGTTTAGATTTAAAAAAATAACAATTTAATTTTGCGATCAAACATCTGTTGCCTCCATCCCTTCAGAAAGTATTATCTTCAAACGATTATAAGACACAAGATCCGTTTCTCAGCACATTTAACCACAGTCAACAACAATTGAAAGAATGTTCTTTAATTTGTTAAGAATACAGTGGAAAACAAATAAAGAAATAACAAATAACATCAAATACAAAGTTGTTATAAACAATTTTACTTGTTTATCAACAACAGCAAACATGATTGTAACGGAATTTAATAATTATTAAAATAAAGAATAAAATATAACAGTTCTTAGTTCTACAAAAAAAAAAAATTAAGACATAAAAAACGTTTTTTTCTATTTTGTTTTTTCAATAATATGTGATAAACGTGATTTTGATATACAAATGTAATATAGGGTTAAAAATACTTATACGGAGTTTTTTGTAGCGAGCTCGCGAATCTCGAAAAATATATTTTACAATAAGTAAACACCCGAGGACTTGCCAAATATTGTATCACAAATAATACGAAATATAACAAGTAGTGTAAACCGGCTTTGATCAATCTACGTGTATATAATAGTAAGCCCAAAACATAATGGTATGAGTACAACAAATTATAACTATGCGCGATGGTCCGCAACAACAAATTTCGATGGACGCAACATCGTGATTGATTTATGGACTTCAGGTAGAGGAGAGTACTAGGGTAGCTACTTAATGTATAAGAAAGCTCTTAGAATAATATTCAGATGTACCAGAGTCATCGGTAGCTAAGTCCACGGCACGTATCGCACTTTTGTACACTTTATAAAACTAACTTGTGTTAATTAAATAAACAAACTATTTTCAACTTCAATTGACTTAAACAATTATTTCGAATCCGCGACTTGAGCAAACGAAATTAGGCATGCTACATACGTTAAGACTATCAATGGTGAACGTTTAATTATTTGTTAATAAATCTTAAACGAACCGGAAAATCCAACTTTGTAAAATGATTACATTTTTTGGAAGATATTTTTGGAAAATAATTTTCTTCTGCATCAATCTAAATAACTAAACCTCCAAAGGTTTAAATGCATAGTAAAAATGAATAAATTATTTAAAACTTCCATTGCTATAAATTATAAAATTACAGTATAGTTATCAAAATCGAATTATACAATGTAACCTAACCTACGAGTGGGTGGGTAAGATAAATATTTGAGGAACAAATATGGGTGTTTCTACGTCATAACGGTATTTTCTAATTTGTTTTGGCTCAGTGTTTCCTGAAAAAAACATGTCGCAAAAACAACATAAAATATTTTTTTGAATAAATCCGGAAGTATTAATTTTTAACAAATACACAATGTTTATCGAAAGTAAGCTGCGATTTAAATATATAACTAATAATAATGTTGCGATAGAAACGGTTTGAGAACCGCTGTAGTTTTATTTTAATAGAGTTTGATAAAATTTCTATAAAGAAATTAATGAAAAAATATCAAAGTTGTTGAAAACAAAACAACGATTTTCAGCTAGCTACTAAAAACCTCTATAGAAATATATCGGTACATAAAAGTATACAGATATAGAATCGTAAATGCATTGTTAATGTGATGTAGACATGTATATATATTATATTATATAGGTAGGTACTATTATATGTTAAGAGCTTGGGATTTTTTTTTTTTTTTTTTTAATTATAGTATGTAAATTATTTTTCATCGAGTACCAATAATTGCATTACTCTTTTTTCCTTTTTCGCTGTTCATCCGTCGCTTGAACAAATCAATAAATACAAATATACGATAAGCCCAGTTGTATAATATATAATATATATATATATGTGTGTGTGTCTGTGTGTGCTTTAATTGACGGATAGAATATATTATTATTGTAGCGTGTATAATTTTAGCGGACTAATTAGAAATTATTATGCCCTTGCGTGCATACAATACGGAAGCGGGGCGGACACCGTTATACGAGCATATACATTCTAAATAATGTTAGCGGCGTTTAATCGTATTCATCAAGATGTCTCGCATCGCGTGCGTTTTGCCAGAATTTATATGTGAAACGACCATAGTAGGTATATGCGATGTCCCTGCGGCGGCTGTCTTCACTCTTCGGTATTATAATATATAAACAGTCACTATATAGTTATACGTACGCGTCCCTTATTTTTCTTTCCTTCAATAACGAATTTATTCAAAATCTAATTTTTTTAGAATATTTAAGTATACTTAAGGACCATACAATATTGTCAATTATTTAAATTGTTATGCCTTTGTAGAATGTCCTATGACGGTTTAAGCTTATTATTTTTTTTCAAATGATAACTAACCTTTTTTACTGTCAATTTGTTAGTAAATGATTTTTTTTTAACTTAATTGAAACTCGGACGAGTAGTTTCTGAGTTGTTTAAATGTATGTATGGTATACAGTACAAAAAGAAAACAGTCCTTAAACATGGTTTTATAAAAATATAATATTATAAATATTATATTACATGGAAATATATTATGGCCATAAATATTTATTATACTAGAATGAAATTAATGTAATCGATAAACTCACCAAGCCCACCGTATTATATCTTTCAAACCCATTATCACAGACATTATCCTAAATATATAAACTTAAATAACTCAACAACAACTTCTATCTTTAAATGTTGATTGAGATATATAATTTTTTTTTTTAATGTCACTAAAAATCATAATTTGATTAGTTCATTGTTAAAAGAAAAACCGGGGGTTAGCATACTTTGTATATTTATCTGAATTTAGACAATTTGGGTCCATTTTCCTTTGTTAACCTCTTGGAAAAGTGAGAAAAAATGGTGACTTCTCTGTATGTAATATTCATATTGAATTCCTCGTTAAGTTGTATAAATATATTTGTCATGCCTATTGTATACTATGCTCGTTACCCATAAAATATGGTTTTCCATTAAACTTGTTCAATAGCAACATTTTTTATGCAATTTTTTTTCTTCGCATTTTACAACTTTATTTTCACAAGATCTCCATTAATCTACTATTATTATTTCGCTAAATTCATTCCAGGTTCGCATCTCGTTTAAATATTAACGTTTAATCGTTTATTTCTACACCATTGTAATATTTCATAAAATATGTAGAATTTATATTAATTATATTATATTTTTATAATCATTCGTAGAAGAGTTGTAGATATTTTACTTTATTTGCAGTATGTTACATTATTTGATTAAATATTATAATCGATTATGTTAACAAGTTAACACGATAATATTTAGTACTTAGAATGCTTTAACATTCAACTTTAAAAGTGATTTTGAATGAGAATTGGATCTTGTTTTTAATTTAGACATTTTAAACTAAATATATATATATATATATTTTTTTTTTTTTTTAATGTTCAATGGTATTTGCAGAAAGTTTTTATTGGATTTTCAGTAATATAAGTTGATATACTATGGAAAAAATATACGTATATTAATAATATAATAAAAATTATATTCTACCTTAGTATTAAAAGTAAAATAAATAAAACTTTATCGGCCATTTATATAAAAAAATCTCATCATAAAATGTAGTTGTAATATAAACTGATATTGCGGTCGGTATCTGCTCAGAATTGTTTTTCGTTTACAATAATAGACCATTGAATTCAAATTTAGTACACCAATAATCGTGTTTCAATCGACACCTGATGTACAGTTGAACAGTTCTCACTTGTTTATCATTTTATTAGTATTATCACGTTACAAGAAAATATTTTTGAGTGTGAGGAGAATGGCTCCTTGCACATAATATTATTCTCTAGTATTTATCGATGTTTTTATTCTATTATAGAATATTATGACGTCGTAGTGTTTTACAGTAATTCTAATAAAAAAGTGCTAATCGTCGTAGTTAACCTAACTAGTTTATGTGTATAGAATATGTTTAGAAAGAATTACACATTTATCTTTGGACTCCACAGTCGGCGGTCGATACTGCAGGATTGGCAGTCACGGTCAAATGAAGTTTTAGGTTGATAAAAAGCATGCGACAGTCATTGTTTTCCACACACACACTCACGCATTGTTGGCGGAGAGCTTTTATATATTATAGGTTTTGCGTTTGCAAAAAGGGCGGTGGACGTGCCCGGTGGACGGTGTTGGAAAAACGTGGAACGGGTCCGCGGGCGGTCGCCGACCAGACTTAATACCTTCGGACCTTTTAAATTGATTCCAAGAGATGTGTGCGTATAGTCGTGGTACAAAGTAGGAAAAGTAAAGGGAGAAAAAAACCAATAAAGTGAAAATAGAACAGACACACACTCACTCAAACCTGTACACACACATAAAATTCGTAGCCGTGGGCTGTAATTTATAATGGTAAATCAAAAGTTCCTTCGTTTACTCACTTTTTTTCCCCCGTGCTATAATATGTATCTTTACACACATCACAGTACACGGGAAAAGTATAGAAACCAAAACAAAAAACAAAGTCTATTAAACCTATAGTTCATCTTGGTACGGCATCCTGTTTAGCGCCTTAACAGTGACAGTATTGGCAGGATACACTTTCGAAAACCCTATCCCTCCCGTAGAAGGTAGGTAGTTGTTCTCCGCAGCGAGTATACGTACCTATATTGTCGGGTTGGCGCCACGAATAATCAACACGCATCCTGCTTGTGCGGCTAGTTGAATAATTCAAAGACTCGCCGCCGGTGTATATTATGTGTGTGTGTATGTGTGACAAGGCGCGACAATATTATACCTAAGCGCGCGTGACCTGGATGACCGGCAGACGTCCTTTTTCGGCTGGACACGGTTAGATGCGTTCTATATAATCCAATGTGGTGTAAAAGGCTTTTAGAGATAATTAAAAAAAAAAATAAAATAAAAAATGACTCGGAACACGCGCACGCACCAGTCAAGGAGTCGGGTTATCGGAAAGAGTGGTTATAAAATATTTAAAAACAAAGAGTAGCCAATAAATTCAAGCGGTTGGTTTATAGTTGGCTTGTAGGAGGGGTTGGTGCAGGCCACGGTTTACTCTACATGGAGGGGTAATGGACTAATTCAATTTTAAAACATTTTAAACGAAATATATCAGTCCGTCCACGGGGCGATCCGTCCCAAAGATTCCGATAAATTTCAATAGTAGAACGAAGGAACGACAGTCCAAAATAGATATTGCAGTAAATAGATAATAGGTAGATTATTAGGGTAGATGCATGTGTGTATATAGTATGTACTGGGGTATGTACCCTACACAATACATATAAATTGTACAGTGTCTTATCTAGTTATTCTATTACTTCATTATTACATAATAAATACGACAATCGTATAGGAACTGTATGAAATAATACTATAAAGAGGCATTGAGCGTGTAACATTTACTGGTTAGATTTTAAATATATTTATAAATATTACATACAATTTATGCGACGACTGATACGCTATGTATTTTTTCCTTTTGTTATATTTTAAAAGAATTTTTATATAAAATATATAACAATATATTTAAAACAATAATTTTAAGACTCATGTATAACTCACTACAATTTAATTATGACTTATGCATTTTAATTTATATAGAGTAATATCGATGAATACTTTCTCTGGTCACATGAACCACAGGTCACTGTTTTATTCTGTGATTAAATTTACTTAATGTAGATCGTAAATAAAAATTATTTAATAATATAATATAATATATGACTGTGAATGTCCGCAAATGTCGGTCAATGCTGACAGTCATCTGGTAAATATCTACAATATACACCTAGGTACTAAATTTGTGAATTTTTAAAAATTAAAATTATATAGACGTATACTAATGAATGTTGATATCTACATTAGGATTTTGGTTAATGTTTACATAAGTAACTATTCGCACATATTATTATATAGTCAGTCAAGGAAGAAGAAGAACAAGTACGACAGGCCGTGAACCATAGCAAATCGTTACTAAAGCATTTGTAGCCTAAGGCAATTAGGGTTAGGCGCCTAACCTAACTTAACCGTTTGTTAATATATTATGTAGTACAATTTTTGCTTGTAATAGCGGCGAGTGGGGGACTGGCCCGCCGCTGTTAATTTTCGTGTGTTTTTGTTTCGACAATAAACGATGGGGGCTGGAGGAGAAAAAACTGGCACCATAGTTCCTCCCCCAGTCCTCGATACCATAATAAAAAAAAAAAAAAAAATATTATTATATAGCATTATAGTACTATAGTTGAATATATTATCTTATATTATAAAAAAGCTCGTAAAAAAGAAACAACATATAAGTATTTAGTATTAAGTTAAATCAAAAATTTATATTTTTCAGCAGATAGAAAAAAATAATTATCATGTCCCATTATTTAGTTACTAAATCATTAAATTTATTATAAAATACTTCACACATATTTTCAAACTAAAAAAAAGTTGCTTGAATAAAATTGTGTTTGAAATAAAAATATATAACATCGTTGAATGACAATATCATACTAAATGATAGCAAGACAGCATGACATGGATAATATCCAGATATAATAAGAGTAGTTGGTTAAGGTAATAAAATGTTTTATCAAAATTATCAATTTTTACAATACCATATACTGCATAGATACTAGATAGTATAAGATACTGTATTATAATTATAGCGCTTCTGTTATTCCTAAATTATATTAAATAATAATGCAATTACCAACATTCACCAATATCGTTTTATAAATGTCGACATTCACCAATGACTTTGGTGTACAACGACATTAATCGGTATTGTCAGCTTACACTAATTCCGTACATTCACGGTCACATATATAATATATATTATTATATAATAACTATTACAACCTTTAACATATTATTTGATATTACTATAGTTTTGAATGCTTTATTGAACTTTACCTAATAGTAAAAATAAAGTTATATAAATATTTTATCAAATAATTCATTTAATATGGTACATTTAAATTATTATTAACCAACTATTATTTATTCTGAATGTATAAAATATAGATTTTCACACTAGAGATATTTTGTTTTTCTCCTAATAATTACATTGGTAGATATCAACAAGTGATGTCAGGGGTCGTGCGGCAAATAATAAATATTAACAGTAACAGTAGGTACTAACAGTTAGCAATGAACATTGACAATGTGACAAAAAAAAAAAAAAAAATACTAATCTATAGTCTTATGCTATAGGTGATAGGTATATTAAAAAAAAGTTCGTTTCTGGGTAAAGTATGTTTATTCTAACGGAATCATTCATTGTAAATAGAATATTCTACTACAAATATTAGCATAGTATGATTATTAGATATATCATATAAAAAAAAAAAAAAAAAAATTAAAAAGTATACATCCAGAAAAATAACTTAGGCTGCCGGTTTATTTCACTTCCCTAGACGGTTTTTATTTATTATAAGCCGCATACCGTATTATCCATATAATTAATTATTTTTAATAAACATTTTTCTGCACAAGTGCAAAACCATTCTTAATCTTAATAATCTTAATGCATCGTAAAATTCTATGTTTAATAAATAATACTGTATAATTTATTTAATATACAATAGATAGACAGATAGCCAGATAGTTATCTGCTATATTATACGTGCTAGTTTATTATTATGCTTATATAATATCATACATATGAAAATTATTAAAATAATTAAAAAAAATAATTCAACTTTACGATAAATTATTTTATTGCTGATAACTACGTTTTTGTAATTGTGTATAGTAAAAATGACTTAATAATATACAACTTTGAGGATGATGTCTGATAGAAAATTAAATTTAGTTACTATTTTGGGAGGTAAACATTACTTTTAAAAATAATTAGAGAAAAAATGCAATTTTTATGCACAACTAGAAGAGATTTTTTTTAATAAATAGCTACATATATTAATTAATCTTTTTGTCAAATATTTACTTTAAAATTGCCTGGATGTTTAAAATAATTATATACTTCATTTAGTTTTTCTTTTAGATTTATATTATTTAATAATAATTGTTGTCGTGAAAAAGTACTGGTAAACGGAAATCAATGATCATCATGAGTTGTTTTGATCAAAATTAAAAAATATCGAAAATAATATTAAATTATTTGGTACTTGAACACTTAAACAATTTTCAAGTTTAATAGATTAGACTTTATAAAATTGAATATTTATATAAATACATTTTGTTATTTTGATGTAATTTATTCATAAAACATTATTTATAAGGACTTAAAACTTTTTAGTATTACGTATATTATTAGTATTTACTGCACATAATGCGATTTTAAAAACATTTAGATCAATTTTAATTTCTGTATTATTCAAACTTATTAACACTAGTTTTACAATAAATCTGTATTGACTTAAGTGTTAATTTAATAGTTAAACAATTCTTAAATATTATAATATACTATTATTATTATTATTATTATTATTTGTAAAAAAATATTCGAACCACGCTATTAGGGATAGCAAAAAATATGTCATTAATACAAATATACAAATATAAATAAATAATAAATAGGTATATTGTTAGAAAATAAAAGCTGACAGGTCATCGTATGCAATTATTTATCATTTAATTCAAAATTCAATGCGGACATCCGTTAGATTTGTCTACTTAATTCCGAGATATATTTGAAAACTAACACAGTAGAGCGATTTCCCTAGTTATTTTTGTTTAAATTTCGAATTGATAAAAGATGTAGACATCAAGTTTATTCAAAAATGTTAGGGAGGAGATGTATTATTTTTATTTGTTAATTGAAACATTCCAGTTTTTTATTGTGTCGATTTAAATAATTATTTGTTGAGACGAGTAATTTATTTTATATATTGTACATGACTAGAATATAAATACGTCTGAAAATGTTTTGTTATAAAGACGTCTTTATGTGATTAAGATATTTAAAGTAAAAAATACGTTTTTTTCAATCATTTTTATCTAATAAAATTATTCCGTATAATATTATGAGTCGCCATACCTGGTCATATGAATAATAAAAATTCAGAATATATATTATATATATAATTTTAAGAATTAATATTTGTGTATTGTGTAAATTTACGTTTTTAATAATATAGAAATATATTATTTTTTTTGTATATAATATCAATCATAACATACAGCACTTATAATAATATTATACTACAATATAATAGAAATAATAATAATATTATCTTTATAATTTATCTTAATATTATAGCTGTTAATTTAAAATGTATATTTACTTTTTATTTATTAATTCAAGCATACATTATAAATTTAAAGATTTAATCTGTTATTTCATGTTTCGTTGTATAAGAAATTATAGAGATATACACACTTTGAATTGCTAAAAAAATATTTTTAGCAATTTAAAAAGAGTACGAACGTCTGCAGATAACTGTAATATAATCGGTTTTTTGTTTTATTTTTTAAAATTGCATTTCACAGCTGCTAGCTTTGCCGAAAACCATGAGTTTAACATATCCTGTGGTCCAGATTTGACAATTCTGAATTCTCAAATCATTTGTAAGGATAATATATCCAATATTCGAAAATATAATATTTTATTAATAATCCGTTCATTCAGAATTGTATTTCATTGTAATACAAAACGTGTACATAGTACAGATATTATTATTTCATTTCAGAGCTTCTATTTGAATATACAAAATATAATATGCAACCCGAATTCTCTATTATATATATTGTATATTAAATTAGTATTACCAATTACGATAAAAAAAAAAAATTGATTTTACATGTTTATTGGTTATGACAAAATATTATACATCAAGGAAAAATAATAATAATAACTTATAGGGGGAAAAAAATCGGTTTTTCTTAATTTTAAACTATTATGTAAATATCAAATTATGATGAAAAATAAATATACTACACATATTAATATTTCATAAATGTCCCAGTGATAATTTCAAAACTTTTTAGTGAAAGCTGACATTTGAAACCATCATTATTTTAAAAAGGTCAAAATTTAAAAATATATATAAATAACGTTGAAACCATATAAATTGAAAACCATATATTTTTTATAGCTTAGCTCGAAATAAGTTATAAAATAAATACAAATCTGTACACCTTTTATAAGGCCATAAGTTCCAGTAATGGTATAAAACATGTTAAATGCAATTGAATAGGGAGTAATTTATTAATTCTATTTAATTTAAATTTTATTGATTCTCGAAATAAAAATTACTCGTCAATACACATATTAATAATTTAAATAAACTGCTTAAGAATAATACGGTATTAGTTCCAATAAATAGTTTAAAAATGCAGTTGATAAATTATAAATATTCTATTTTCTATTTAAATATTTTACTCAAGAACAAGGATGCTTTCAAATTCTTATAATTTGGTTAAAGTTAATATGTTACAGCTATTTTGTTTTTAAAATACAATGTAATATTAAAAATAAAAAATAAATATTATATACAACTCTTATGAAAGTACCATTATGAATATAACACAATCCTTAGTCATACAACCAGTAAGGAATCGATTTTTTTTTAAGTAACATAATGTTATGAGCTTTTTAATAGTAGCCAGACATTAGTATATAAGTCAATAATCCATAACCACAACAAAACAACAAAAATAAAAAATAGTTTAGTTTTAGCCTGCACATTTTGTTTGTTTTTTAAGCTAATAACCGAATTGAATTTATAACATATAAATATTAAATGTATAAAATATAACAAGAGACCGCAGAAACATAGTATTATAATTATATACGTATATCATCTACTAAAAAATTATTGTATAATTTGTTTAATTTGTTAAATAAAGTTGTACGTAAACTATTATTAATTATATTTAGTAGGTATATTTATCACCCCGTAGTGCCCAATAATATTTTATATATTTATGTGTATTTTTTTATTTGAAGCTTAATATATGAATAATTGATAGTATTTTAAAAAATTTAAAAATATTAAATTTATTGATTAATATAAATTCAAAGCATATTTAAACTCAAAAAAAAAAAAAAAAATGAAAATACTACAAATGATTATGATATGTATGTAGTTATTGTTACACGATAATATTGAAATAAAGGTTGGACAGATTGATCATTGTATTAAAATCTTTAAAAATATATATATATTTGATATGTGCACATTTAAATCATTTAAAGTTTGTATTGAACAAACAATAAAAAAATAAAAAATATAGGTGACTCAATAAAAAAGCAACATCTGAACGTCTATGGTCGATTAAACGTATGTGAAGAAAACCCGACGTCATAATAATTTTAAACGCCTCATTCATTTCATTGGTCTATAACGACTATAAAAATGATTACTATAATAAATCTTACCCTGCCTAAACCTATGCAATAAATTGAGCATGAGAAAAATCAATTTTAACGTAAAACAAAAATAAAATTAAAGGCTTGACAACAAAATGTTAGTTTTATACAATATTAAAGTATATAATAAAAGTGTCACTAATAAATTTTTTTAAGCAATTAGGTATATTATAATGCGTGCAAATAAATATTTTTTTTTATTAATTCGTAATTACAGTTGTACACTTATAATAAATTAGTATTAGTCAATCGATCATACTCATCACAAAAGAAACACAAAAATTATAATAAAAACATCGAGGGAACAGTAACAAATCTAACAAATAGTGTATTGCAATGGGTATAGTATATTGTTTTAAATGCATAACTTAGTATTGTCGTTAAAGAATTTTAAATTTAGAAATTTGGTTAATTGACCAAAAAGCATTTCAAGAAAAGTTGTAATAATCGAACAATTTGAGATGTTTGATTCCCAGCCTTTTAACCAAGGGTATAATAAGTCAACTAGTCTTACTCATAAATTGTCATACTTATTTCTATACTTAAAATCACCTACATTAAACTTATCATTTCACAGTCTACCTACTTATTAAGCTGTTATATGATTTATTTAATATCTGCTATAATGTGTATTACATTGAGAATAGTAGGTAATATCGCTATTGTCTAGAAGCAAAATAGCCTATGCTTTATAGTGACTTGTTATTATTAATAATGACTAATTACCAACACATATGATTACGGTATAATGTATGCATAGTAAACACATTGTATACACTAGCATTTATAATGTTATGTAATTGTTATGTCCAACAACGTATTTAGCTAATTCAACAACCATCTAAAACAATAGGAAATCAAATATTGTACAATTTCACACCATGATATTATTTATCGATTTATTATTATTAGTAACGAATAAACATTTGAACTTAGAATATAAATGTTGATATATATTATTTTGTTAACATAAGTAATAACCATAATTAGTAGATGCATTTAATTGTTTTTACTTTAATGATTAATTTAACTAATTCCCTATACATTTACTAATTCATAAATATTTTCCATACGCCAATGGTAAAAAATAAATATAAATCAACCTTTACTGTTGGATAAATATATGAAACAGTGAAAAATTCGAGTTAAACCAATTATCAATTACACAATAGAACAGATTAACAGAGATCAAAATACCAATAACTCGAATGAAAAACAAATTAAATCAGGCCATAATTAGGCATACTATACTAG
Source organism: Aphis craccivora (assembly GCA_009835225.1). Lineage (NCBI taxonomy): Eukaryota > Metazoa > Arthropoda > Insecta > Hemiptera > Aphididae > Aphis > Aphis craccivora. Next base: position 129,419 of record VUJU01000068.1, read on the forward strand.
CACGTGGATCAACACGATGGCAAAAGGCGACCCTCCCGCAATGTTAAAATCAATCACATATTTTGTCGAATCCAGAAAACTTGAATAAAATAAATAAAAACTATAAATAGGTCAAAAGGCAAAGAAGTAAATTGCAGATAATGATACATGTGTAATCCAAGTATGTATATCTTGTACCCTAAAGTGTTATTACAAAACTTTTATGTTATAAGTAATTAGGTATTATAATCAGTATAAATATTATTTAAAATTTAAAAAAAAAATTATAATTTATAATGTTTTCAGTATGCGTTTCTTTTAAATTTATCATTTATCATCATAACAAAAATAAAATACAAAAAACAACCATTAGAATTTAATATCACATGGCAAACTCGTTTTTAACTACTAGAAAATTCTATTCGTGTATAAATTTGAATGGGTGCATACATTACATAGTTTATATATAACATAGCTACAGCGAGGATTTACCCTCTGAGATTTTACAATTCCCGGTGTTCATATACCTACAATTCTAAGCCACAATATAGTTCCAGATCACTTTTAGCGAACATTATTATTAGTTACACGTTTTCTGATGCGAAAGCAGTTATTGATCTAGTCCCAGACTTATATGAAATATCATACTGTTCTTCTTTACATATATATATATATTATACTATATCGGTCACCTACAACAGGTATCTTCATTTTAATAAAATATAATTAAAAATCCATGATTTTAATATGTTATGTAATTGAATAATTTGTTTGTGTGTTTCAATAACTAAAAAATAAATATAAATTATTTATTTATTAATTAACCCTTTGATTTTTTTTTCATAAATTATTTCACAAAGACAAAAATAGGATATAACAAATTCAAATATATGTATATATTTTTTTTTCAACATATATATATATATATATACGAGTATATATATATATATAAATCAAATATAATTATTATTCTTATATCGATCAATTATTAATTATTTATTACTACTTTAAATGTCGTTGGAATATCTAACTGCAACTTATTGACTCCTATTGATTTAGTTAACAAACAATAAATAAACTTGTAACATGTATCGGATGATCGGAAAAAATCTAATTAACTGATTTAATGTCACCGGTGAAAAAAATATGAAGTTAAATAACAATATGTTGTGTGTATGGAGATCATATAAATAATATATGTAATAGTAATAACAAATAACGCATAATACTCAATTATATTATACGATCATGTCAGACTAAACTACACATTTGACAGTTGACTCATCTTCAAAGATTTGAAAAGTTTTATAAATACGAATATGTACACAACAAATAATATTATTTTTCGAACTTTAAAAGTAAAAAAAAAAAATGAACACAAGCGGACACATTCATTAAAGACAGTATTGTGGGCAAGTTTCACTTCACTTTTTAGCAAGTGAAAGTTCGACGTTTTGAAGAGGGTAGTTTATATCCCTCCGGGTCAAACCAATAGAATACCGCAACTTTTTTTTTTATGTACACTGACAAGTTACCGTATTCGGTTATTGACATCGTAATCTATTTTTCACGTTCATCCTTTCGTTTTATTATTTTTACTTCATGTAACTGTAAAATGTGATGGGTCTGAAACTTGTTTTCGTTTACCATTACGGCATTACAGTATATGCCAACACTATTTCTAATAGATTTGAAAACGAAACCTGTGATATAGAGTCTATATCATATCACAGGTTTATTATAGACGGTACAAATGTATCCATCATTATCGTTTTGTAAATCTATAATATATCTTTAAAATAATTATTTTAATTACCTAGATTGTATAAAATAATCTAACACATATCATGTTACAAATACTCTGTGATAAAATCTCAATGATATATTTATTATTATTTTATTTTTATTAAATGTAATTGTTTTGATTTATACTTATCAAATAAAATAAAAAATATCGTTTATGAATAGAGAAGGGAATTATTTTATACAATCAATTTTATTGATCACACCTATTACGTATATTTAAAAACTATAATAATACAGGAATAACCTGGTTCATTAAAAAAAAAAAATATATTTATTATAATGTACAGTCTATTATATTATACCAGTACAGGTATAATAACAAAATATTAAGATGTGATTTACGTGGATAATGAAGACACTGCAAATATTTTGGTACATAGTAATTAACCCTTAAAATAACAAATCCAAAGAATAATACACTTTTTTTTATAATTTTACTAAAATGAATCAACATTTGAATTCGTTTTAATGTTTTATATCAAACGTGGTAGATATATTTTAAATTTTAAATGTTCCTGTTTCCAAACAACAAATATCATATCACTTATTCTTAGTGGTGGTATGAACATTTTCTAAAATTGTTATGTTATCTATAGCGCACTTTACTATTAAATATTTAATACTTTAACGCATTTAATAGTACAACGAGAAAATTATTATCATGGTTTTCGTGCATTATATGAACCAATTAATTATATTCAATTTTTAATTTTAATAAAAGGTGAGATAGTTAAACGTAAATTATTGAAAAAATAAATAAAAACACGGCGATAAAATATTATATTAAAAAAGACTTATAGATAATAAGTTACTTTCAAATTTACTTGTACAAGACATACTGAATATATATTATATATGTTTATTGTTTGATAAAACAATTATAATCCTTAACTATGAACTTCTAAATAAGATATTATACGTAGTTATATATGTATATAAATTTGTTTTATAAATGTATTAACTTATTTTAATATATTCTTTATATATAAATTGTAAACATTTACTTTGTTGTTTAATAAAATTGCTTATAAAGCAATGTAAATAAATAAATCCAATTTGGTATATTAAATGTATAAAATAATTTAATCATAAATATATTTTATATTATTTTAAAAGTACCAGTTTATTTTGTTTTAAAATAAACATAAATTTTATTATATAGTAATATATAAAATATATAATATTCAATTACCGGGTAACAGAAGGTTAGAATAAAACTTCAGATATAACTGATATAATTGAAGTTATCTTAACACAAAAAAACTTTATTAAACATAATGTCAGGTAAGGGAAAAAATGAACAGATAGTTAATCTTCACAAATTCTATCGAAGCTAAAAAAAAATACAAAAAAAGTCTGTGAGATAAATAAAATTAATGTTATAACTTATAGCGAAATTTATTGGGATTTCATTTTACAAATGAGTCCTTTGTTTAGAATCACTACTTCAATTAACAAAACGAGGCTTCAATATCACAATATAGCAATAACAAACTATACTAAAACCTCTGTTTAACGGACTTTCTATTAGACAGAATCCTCCTTATAACGGAAAATGCCTCGAGTGATTCTGCTATAGAGAGGTTTTACCATATATTCAAATACTAAAACTTGAATATAACGTAAGGCATACGTCACACACATTGTATAAAAATGAAAAAAGAATTATTTCAATTTCTAAAAACCAAATTTCAGATAACTAGTTATAATTAGCTATAAGTATTTTAAGTTTAAATGAAAGAAGATGTGGATGAAAATTTTGCATGGTAGAGGTACCCTTAAATTGTTAAATTTACATTTCACATATTATATTATTTATTTATATTTTATTATTTTTATTTTACATACAATTTTTTAAAAACAGTTTAATTTCTAGAAAAATTAATATTAGTTTCTACTGGAACAATATAATAATAATAATTTAAGATACAATTATATTCAACACTAAGATAAACAAAACGACTAGAGTGATTAATTCGATAAGAAACGGATATTGAAATAATAACATTTGTTGATAGTGTAGTTTAATATACATATTAATCATATTAATATACCCATATATGATATATCATTATCAAAATAATATTATTAAAATGGTATACAATATACATCGTAAATAAAATGATTATGTCTACGTGGCATGCAGGTGCACATAGTATTGCATGGTTTGAATGTTTTTGTCTGTACACTTTTAGTGATATGTTAACTTTACAATGCGCAGTAGAAAAAAAATTGAATGACAATTGACACAATTGTGTCTACGGTGAATAAAAAGAATAGATAAGACAAAATATTGCTACGTTCACAAATCCGTTTTAGTGAAAGACAAAAATATTAGAAACGAAAAAAAAACTGAGCGTTTGAAAAGAATAAAAAGTACAATACTACAGAATATAATATTGTATTATGCGTAAGTGCCAAAAATGAACGTATCTTTCTGGATACAATTTTAAGGGTCAGGTGCAAAGTTACTGTTGAGATCCTATTCCCTCGTAGATATAGGAACAACTAAGGTTTTTATATAACGTCATAATTTAAATTTAAAATGTCAGACATAAAATTGTACAAGTAACTGTTTAAAATAGTCCACCATTCCCAGTAGGCTTACTATAATAATATCCCCTATACTCTTATTGATGATCATGTACAATTAACGCGCCTAAGTGACTAAGTCCGAATGCATAATAAGTTGCCTATACAACATTCCTAACAAATCAAAAATCAAAAATCTCAATAATATTACAGTGTATACTAAGTAGTTTATTATTATATGTCTACACAGAAGCTATAAATGAATGTTGCGCAACAAACACACTGTCCTACAAAAATATTATAATATTCAATCAAATATCATGAATATAGTTCACATCTTTTATAAAAAACGTGATTTGTAAAAAATAACGGCATTATTTTAAATTGTATGGGCTTTTAAGATAACAAGCCAAATCATCCACATTTAATAACAGTGTATTAGTATAAATCAAATATTATATTAGCAACAATAATTTTAGTATTATTAATCATATGATAGTTTATAAAATTTGTACATTTTATTCGTATATACACGATATTTATAATATTATATTCATAGTTTAACTATTTAAAAATCATAAATACTTTAAGATTTCAAATAGGATTGAACACATTAAGTACTAAAATGTATTTATTGAAATGTTGGCTATTTTAAATATTAAAAGTTTACTATATAAAAAAAAAGACTATGATTAATATTAAATTGTATTGGATTTGACAACACCCCCTAACCTAACCCCCCTAAGAGTCCTGGAAATATGCGATAAATCTACGGTTATTATTCATTTCGACAAACGTCAATATGGAAAAAAAAAAATGAAGAATGACATGCATTGTTTATGGATTTTAACATTAAGCAAAAATATAATATGTATATAGCTGTAAGGAAATTTGGAATACAGCAAGTGATGGCAGAGAATGAGGATGCGTTTGACAAAACAATTCAATTTTATCGATTCCAACCGTTAAAATGTATTCTAAAGACTTTTAACTCTGACATGACGGCCAATTAAAATATACAAACAGACCTTCATCAGCCGAAGAACATTATCGAAATTTGTTTGGATTTACACACAGGACGATGGTCGTTGAAAAAGTTTCAATTTAAATGTCAAAGCAAAACGTAATAAGTGCATAATAATTGGACAAGGCAGAATATTGCATACAAACACACAATGTATTATTTGTTAAGCGCATACGAACGTGTAGTATAAAAATAATTTAATTGATAAAATGTATTTTAATCATATTTTAATCTCTAAAAATAGAGTAGTTACTTCAATACTTCACTGTCTTAGTTACCGTCAATTATTTTTGTTCCATTTTTTTTTTTTTTTTGATCATTTCTGTGCTGTGAAATTCTACGTTTTTTCACAGGAATTTCAAGTATTATTTTTTTTCATATATATAAATATATATATATATATTACTGATTTATTATTTATGTATAGCAACGAGTAGAACAAGAATGATATACGAGTATAAACACGAATGGTGGAATAGTTGTAGAGATCCTCATTAACACATAGACTTTGTAAGCCATACTTGTGACATCTGATATTTAATTTATGTTTAATAACAGTCATTCAAATTTTAACATTTAAAAAAATATTTTTTACACGCCCTGCACATTTCAGAAAAAAAATGTTATTTGAATGTATAAGGATGCATATAATGTATATAAAAAAAAGGCTGTCCACTATTAAGTTCAGTTTTGCGTGAGATCAAAAAAAGTTATTTTTAACACTTAGCTGATCGTCAATTTTTCCTGAAAATAATAAAATAACTATAAGGATGCATTAAAAACTATTTTTTAAATTTTCATTTTAGAACAATAGTGTTTATTTTAGTTCAAATTGTGTATTGCTACCTATATAAAACATTCCAACGTTTTTGTTTTAGTGTACAATAGTTTCAAATCTAAAAATGTCATTAAATTTTAAAATCCAATGTACTTATAATCAATTACAAATTTAGGAATATACCATAGCCCCATTTACTCTATTACCACTGATATTCTTTTGTAAATAATAGTTAGCTATAATATAATTGCCAAACATTTTGATGGCTTGTCCGAAAAAATAATTAATAGACGCTAATAATATGCGATTTTAAGACGTTAATTTTTTTATACATACATCATCATAATTGATGACACAGTATTTACATGCCCTATGTTAGCCTAACTTTTTAATTCGGGCCACGAATTATATTAATATAATAAAAATAATTATTTTTATTATATATCACATAATATTGATATTATGCTTTGTACGCGACAGAAAGTATTGATTCTACGACGAGAGATAATAATTATATTATGAATATTATTATGTCACAATGTGACTTGGAGGGCTGAAGCCACAGGTTTTTGCCTGATATGCCGACGACGGCGCCCATTGCTTGCGGGTAGGTACCGTATGGCGTATATACACAAATAAGTAAATAGGTACGAAACTCGCGTCACGGCCGACGGGCATTCGCAATAATTAAAAGTCGTATTACGTCTCGGCCAGATTTTTACCTGAGACGTGACCGAATTTCTGGGCCAGGCTATTAGTCTGGGGAAATCATTCGTCCATCCCCCCCCCGGCCGTCGGCTTGCAACCACCGCCACGTCGTTGTTCACCCGAATACGCGAGCAGCAGATCTCTGTCACGTTTTCCGAGATTGTTTTTCCCGGAGAGACTATATGAAAGAGAGGGTCGAGGGAGAAGGCACGTGCACACTCGACCAACGGTGGTGAGACATGAACAAGAGTATATGTAATTAACAATGTTATCTTTGAGATGCGTAAGTGTATACGTTTTTATTCTTTTTTTTTTTATGTACCTATTATATATTTATACGATTAATCGGAAGACGTACAATGACATTATTATCGCGTAAATTCTCCGAACACTATCGCGATGCCTTCACGCGAATTTTTTATTATATTTCGCTATGCACGTCTGTACGAACAAAAACAATAGCTACTGCTGTAGTAGGTGCATGTATATAATATGTAATATGTATAATTATATGACCACGCGATTCAAAAACAAACACGGTTTATATTAGTTGTTGCGCTTTGGTAGCTGCCGTAGCGCGTGAATATACAGCGTTTTCGGCAAAAAAAATGTTGTCTTTACATTTCCATTAGAAATTAAGACAATAATAATAACATTGCAAATAATAATATAAATTAAACGTATATACAATTGTACAGTAGTGTCGGTTATCCGGGCGGGTATAGTTTTATACTTTTATGTGAACAGAACAATAATATTGAGAAAAATACTATGGTCAGACCACATGTCTTAAACTATTAGAACTGTTTACCGTTGACCTACATTATAAATCTATATATATATATATGTTATAATGTTGTATAACAACATAAAAATTAATATCAATAAATTATTGTCTCAAAAACAAAATTCGGACTTGATGTATATTACAATACAGTTTATAACTAATATTATATTATATATTTTGTTCATCAATGCAATACTGGATATTATGATAAAATATATACATTTATATTTAAATAATCAATTAACTTAGTATTGGCTGGTTAAAAGTAATAATAAAGATTATTTATAATAAAATTAACAAAACGAATATAAAAATATAATTTTCGAAAAATTGTTAGATAACCATAATTAATAAGCTCCATACTATAAATTATTTTAATTTATTTTAAAAATTTAAACTTTTTATATGAAGTTTTGATATTACTATAAGTATATTAAAATGCATTCGTAATACAATCAATTCAATAATTAAACTTTAATAAAATAAATTCATGTTTTAATTTCAATAATACTTTGAACAAAAAAAACATTAAGTAATAAAAATTAATATTATTATTATTTAACTCTTTATAATTATTGTATTTATATGTAAGGAAGTTATTACACTACGTACATATAATGTGACACGCCACTGAAATAGGATAGTACTTTAAAATGGCTCATTATAAAATAGGATTACCTAAATGAATTTTGAATTTCAAAAATAGCATTGAAAAATAAATGATTCATCATTGTTGAGTTAGGTTAAGGTAATATTAGGAGCCTTACGTGAACATATTTTTAATGCGCATATTATGTTATCATAATAACAAAATTACACACATATATATATATATAAATGTATTAAGCGTCGAGACAAGAAAAAAAAATTATAAACAGAATCAAATTCGTCGTCCTACATTAACGTCGTAGTTTCTTTAAAACGACTACTGTTGGACATTCTCCAAGTCGATTCACTACGTCCCCTGGATCGTCGATTTATCTAATACGAAATGGCGACCACCACATGCTGAATCAAATTATATGAGTTTTTAGTTATACCGCTGTGCTCGTAATGTTTCCACGGTAAATCCATATATTCAATTCGATAGGAATGTCGCAAGTTCGCTCAGCTCCCGGAGAAGAATCGGTTTTAAAGTAAAATATTTATAGTACCAAGATCCACACACACCCTTTCACCACATCATTAGTGGAACTTCCAATAAAAGTAACTGTTATCTAATAACTAAATAAATCAATTTATGGTAAGTATATCATTGGTTACCTCATATATATATATTAATCCCCTCTCCTCCAATATATTGGAGACGTAATGAACCAAAAATTGTATAATCAAAACGACTCTGATCTGAAGCATCAGATGTCTGTCGCTTTGAGTGGGACATCCAGGTCAAGGGTGCGTGAGAACACTAGAACTATATAGATTATCGTTGTGACATGACATTGGATTGCGTTCATTCGAAGAATTATCATTTCCAAAGTTGAACTCACGAAACATAATATAAATCGTAACGCCTTTCCGAATTAATAAATTAATGCACACTGCATTAATCAAATAGAAAGTTAATAACCCTAGTTATAAAAGTATCGTGAATTTTTTAGTTATTTTTTTATGCTCTATAACTCATAAAATATTCACTAAAATATTCGAACCACGTGAACTAGGGTTTCTGACGTCCCAATTCATTAAAATACCATACGATTATGCGCGGTGTTTATAGGTGGTACTAGAGTATTGAAGCGATAAGTTGATCAAGTATAAATGCAATAACTTTAAAGGCTTACAGTATTACGTAATATTGTATACTATTACGATTTTTAAATATTAAACAATAAAATAAAATAAGATAAAATAAAATAAATATTTATTTTAATAATAATAATGTGATAAGACGATTATAATTTACAATAAATCTTTTTATCCATATGATACCTAAATAGTAATTATTATTATTATTATTATTATTTGTTATTATATTTATTATTATTATTATTATTATTATTATATTAGTAATTATTATTAAGTAACAATAAATGTTTATTTATTGTTATTTAGTAAATAATAGTTTGCCTATACTTGTAACTTTATCAAAACATTTTCTAGAATATAATAGTCGATTTAAGTAATCATATTTATAAGATTATTGTTTACATTTTAAGACTACTTTACACACATTATTACACATTATATTGTAGTGAATATTATAGAAATATCAAAAATGTTAAAATCAATATATACTGATGTTGATTCTTATAAGAAAATCAAAAACTTCTTAAATTCAATTTTTATATTACATAATAATTTTCGATTAAAGTTTTATGAAACAAATTGGGTACTTTATTTTTTCTTTTCTTTTTTACTTTTTGCGTCTATCAATTAAGAACTTATTTACATTTACTATAGAAAACTTTACTTTAATATCTATATTTTTAAATGTTAACAAAGTGACAAATTCATTTGTATTACGAGTAAACACACTAAAACATCTTTTTATGTTCTTTGCGATCATCTGAGTTATCAATTATTCAAAATTATTAAACTTATAATTTTTTTCAATCTTAAACTTCATGAATATTCAACAAATCAATGACCTCATATAGCATCATTTCCTCAAGATTTTGGGTGGAAATCATATTTAAATTATTAAATTTAAGTCAACAGATTATTTATTTTTTAGCGTAAAAGAAGTAATTAAAAAAATTTAAGTATATAAAGATTTAATAGCCTTTTCGAATATACAAATTATTATATAAATAATAAAAGAAAAACAAATAATATAATAATGAACAAAATTTGATTTATAGATATGGTAAATAATTAAAATCAAAAAAAGAAACCTAGAAAATCTCCGTGCTGTATTGTAAGGTCTCAAGTTAAAAGTGTCGTTTAAACTAAGGTATCAAGTAAGCTGAACATCAAGTAGATCGTTATAATAGATAACATGTTATTTTTTGTATTCAATAATAAGACACAATAATCTACATTTAAAAAATGAATCTTAGTTGAAACGAAATGTCAGGCTCTATTTATAAATTGTTTTATTATTATATAATTAGTAATTAATTTCAGTTATAGTTATACAATAGGTATACAAAAAATTTCAAATTTCAAATACAGCAAAAGTTTTTTAGATATTTTTAAAACTGTACCTATCATATAAAAAATTATAGTTTAAAAAACAGAATAATATCTAATAAAGTAATTACATCTTATTAATATATTATATTTAAATTAAAGATGTTTTTATATATTTTATCGGATTTTACTGAATGATAATTACTCATGTACTTATAGGGAAATCGATTAATTTATGATGTTAACTTCAATATTAAAATAATACATATTTTTACTCAGACGGTAAGATATTAACAAACTAAAATAAATTAGTCAAATATTTACAACTGTCACAATTCTATTTTTCTTTTTAGTTTATATTAAATTTGTTTAACCATCAGTAAGACAAAAAATAAAAAATAAGACTTAAAAATAATAATTAAGGTGATTCGTGAATCTTTTTTCGGAGTATATGAAAACTTGTTGGGTACAACAAAAAATCTTAATTAATGTTGTCAAAAAAAAAAAAAAAAAGTTAAGTACATTTTTAAAATAATATTTAAAATTCTCTCTGAAACCAAATAAATATGGTAACAAAGTACAAAAATACCTAACACATTTTATAAATTTAAAAAAAATACGGTTGAGTTGATAAGTTTTCGGTCATTTTAATAGAATTTGTTTTTAATGAAGGAAAATAATCATATTACACTAAGTAATAAATAATAATAAACAATGAATTCTTAATTTGGTAAACATAGTAGAACTTTTTAATTATATCATCGGATCATTCGAATGATTAAATAATTGAGGGACTCTTAAATTAGAAGATTAATGAGTGGAAATGTATATGATGAAACGGAAATAGTGAGTATATTAAACATAATATATTTTAAATACAATAAAAACTGATAGTAAATTATTTGTATATTATAATATTATCTATCATCACTGTGTTAACAACTAACAGCTATTCAAAATTAAAAATAAATATAGTTATTGAGTTTAAAATTTAGAGAAGTAGAATAATCTTCAATGACTAATACCATTACCTAATTAAATTATTATATTATTAAGAACTTAAAAACAATACGTACGTTTAAATAATAAATAACTTTCACAGAAACTTTTCTAATTCAATAAATACAAAAAACCATAATGTTTAGTTAAAAATTTAAAAATAAGATAGATACACCGAAAGTTGGAAACATAATCGGTTGGTAGAAAATATTGTGTTAAATCAATTTTAAAATAAAATTGTTTTTGTAACTGAATAAGATGAGAAAAATAACAACATTTATTTGATTATTTTGCATTACCTATAATATTATCTTTCACTATTATACATATCAAATAATCTAATATTTTATTAATTAATAATGTAATCACGTATGTCTTATTTTTACATACTATAATAATTAATAGATAACATAATAAAACAACATATAATATGTTATGATTATGGTTTATGTATTAGTTATAGAAATATAAATTATATATTATATTCTGATTGAATTTGTTTTGTCAAATATAATAATTATACTAATTAAAAATTTAAGGAGATATATGAAACCTACATCATAAATATCAAATATCCCTATTTCTATTATATGGTTAAGCATTTGGAATATAAATCATGTGACTATAAATAGTATATATTATATTATAATAACATACTTATTGTACACAAAATCAGAAACTAATTTATTTAATTAATACATATTTTTCTTAAGGTACCTAAATAATTAGTAGTATGAACAATACATTTTTGTATTAAAATTTTCACTAAATATCAAATATGTAGATTGCAAATATTTTTAACAAGAATTTTAAGGGCTCGTGGATATTTTTAAAATGATTATATGTTATAATATATAATATAATAAAATGTATGTATGTATATATATAAATAACAAATATTGTATACTAAAGGGTTCTCAAAACAACTTAACAAGTTAAAAAATGTCTATTTTATTGATGATAATTGATAACAATTTTATACTGTTTACAATTTGAACTTTATTCAATGAATTTATTTAAAGAATATTATAAAAATAGCCATCCTGTGTTGTAGGTTTTGAATGTAACTCGTTACTGTGTTAAATATATGTTTCACATTTGAAATCAATTATAAATTCATATAAACTACCTAGTCCTAGTGTACCTATACAAAAAAAAAATCTGAGCTCGCAATACCTATTTCCCTTAAATTTTTAATATTATTAGTAAGTGGTTACTAAACTCAGCATAGATTGAAATAAATATATATATATATATTTTTTTTTTTAACAAAAAACTATAAAATTTAGTTATTACGTTAACTACATTGTACTTTTAAGGTTATCTGTATCTGCTAATATAAAATAATTGATATCCAGTGGTTTCCTAATAAAATAATTTATTTAACTTTGAATAATATTTTTTAATTTATTTATTGTGATAAATAAACATAGAAATTAAAACAATAAATTGTGTAAAGCGAAAGCATTTATAGAATTTAATTAAAAGTGCACTGGTCAATAAATAAAACATGGGTTAAGTCACGGGAGGTAATAAAGATACTTTGAAAAATCTTTTTATTTTCTTTTACACATACGTGCATACATACTAGCAAATATATTATTGGTACAATTCACGTGTAATATATAATATAATATAATATAATATATATTATACACAAGAATATTCCAAAATCTAAAACACAGATTATACCTGTTTTTCGGCAAACATTAACACCTGCATAGATACATTTTAAACAAATTATACGTTTATTCTGAAACGGTTAATTTTTGATGAATTTGTGAAATTTACCAAAAAGTATACAATACCTCTTTAATAAAGCTATTTATAATTGCATTAAACTTATATTTATATTCAAAAAAAAAAAAAACATGATACTACAGTGGTTGGACGCTTTAATAAGACAATTATGAATGTCTAAATATATTTATATTTAAATCCAATAATAAAACATTCTGTTCTAAAATTGATTTCGATCAGATTTTGTGGATTACCCAAGTAACAATATTATCAAAATGTATCTGGAAACGATTGAATATTGGGCAATCTTTCAGGTTTCAAAAACTAGTATGTTGAAATTCAAAAAATATAGTATTTTTTTTTTTTAACTATTCTTATTACCTATTTATTATTTTTAATATAGTTTTTAAAAAGTCGTAATCACGACATTATTCACTCTATCTTATTCGCCAAACAAGTCCAATTAGTTTAATTTTTAACTAGACACATGGAACACACATAATCCTTAATCAAAGATCAATACCAACACAGTTGATTCACTCGGTTTCTATCAAAATCGGATAAAAGATCCTTTTGATAGACAACGGTAACGTATACATAATTTTTAAGGTGGCTCATGATAGAACTCGAGTCAACCGTACACATTGTGCTGATTAAAATATATTTTTTTTAGTGAGATTATTAAAAGGCTATACTACCTCATTTGTAGTACCTCCTTGGTGCCTTAACGAAGTGGTTTTACGTTTTTTATCACTTGCATTATTACTGGATACAATAATCTCAAGAACAAATCTCCATGATCGGGTAGAAGCGTTAAAAGCAATCTGCCAGTTAAAAAAAATATATATGTTGATCTTAAACTTCCACAAATATAATACGTTTGTATCAATTGAAGAAAATCATTCGAACCAAATTCATTGACATAAGTTTGGAGTCGTTTTGATAAGCTTATTGTTTTACTTTCAATGACGGATTGATGGCAGAAAACTAAAATAAAATCATTGTGCAGGTTCAATAGATTCATGATGTAGATAATTCGATGATAATAATACACTGTGTCCTATGTAAATACAATGAATCCGATAATTTCAGTACATTTAATACGATTTTTAAAATAACTAAATTATTAGAAACGAACCGTAGAGTCCGCTGTGATCGGCAATAACAACTTAAATTTACTATTTTTGTATTCGTTGGCATATTTATATTCGTATATGTGTGTGGTTCAAAATCCTTTTTTTTCAACATAATTTTATTTATTTCCTTTTAATATAAAAAAACAAAAGTATCCATGTAAATAGCAATAAAACTATAAATTAGCAAGATAGCAATAAAAAAAGTAAATATGCAAAAATTAGCAAAATCAAATTTCGTATATAATGTCGGAAAGGAGTGAAATAAATTTGTATTATTAAATGTCCTAACAAAAAATATATGCATTTTTCCTGGTTACTTATTAGATACGTATTTATATAATTATTTTTTTTTGTTTTGGAATTTATACAGACTTTTTGCAGAACACGTATAATAATAAGAATCATAATAATTGGTCGGTAAGTTTTTGACTTTCTTGTTCATATTTTAGACACACTGTAGTTTACGAATATTTAAATGTTACTTGGATTTGGAGTTCAGCTCGTCGGTAATGTAGCTGAAACTTTTCTTTAACCGCAAAGCCAGGTAACAATGGGTAAGCCATAAGTAAGCTCAATAATTCTTAATCCACTTAATGTATACATTAATTATTAATAAATAATAACAACAGCGCCATAACGGTTTAACGCGCGTAGGTCTTGCGAGAATCGATTAGTAAAATAAATTAAAACAAAATAATACAACAATATTGGTGTATAAAATACGCGTGTGCTCTTGGCGAGAAAATCGTTTCAGAAGCCCCGTCAATTACTCCGCAGGGTTGAATGTATATAGTTAAAAAAAAAAAATAATAAAAAATAACGACAATCGGACCGTATTGTCTATACGTAGTAAAAACGAAAACAGCGACGTTGCGCAGGATTAAACACGTCAATGCAGTTGTACACATGTACCCCGCACCGGAACAACGAGCGACTCGGGCACAGCCATGCGTACCGGAAGATACCTAAACATTATACGCTATATACGTACACATTATATTATTGTATACAACTCGCGTTAACAAGATTTATTCACGGACCGTCAGCGGCATCAGGTGCTGAGGGCTACGAGTTAATTAGACGATTTCTAGGCTCTCCCGGAGGTGTAATATAGGTAACGGCGTGGCGGAAGCGGTGACGGTGTTCATTAAGATATTCAATTTCCAAACGCCCGCCCGATACGCTCCGTACGGAAACATCGATTCGAAGGTCGGCCCTGTTACCATATATTACTATCAAGTATATATTACAATTATTATAATGTACGGGCGGACAAGCTCCGCCGAGACTTCAAGTCTTGGTATGGCGCCTGCTGGGAACGAACGAGCGTGTTGTAGTGACCTCGGGTGGAGACGAAGGGTGTGGTATGGCCAACCACCGCCGTAGATAAAGACCGGATTAACGTGTGTATATGCATAATGTAATACGAATAATAATCTAGAGCTTTCGGACCTCATTTGCCGTTGCATAATTTCAAGTAAGAAATTTTTCGTCTCTGTTTTCCGCAATGGAACCGTTTTACCCTGGAAGTAAGCAAGTAGCTTAGTCGAGTAAAAAAAATACACAATTTATTGTAAAGACTTTGGATTTAAAAAATATATAATAAATAAAGGTCGGTGTAGGTAGACGAAAACGTTTTTGTAGTACACTGCTATTGCTTTTGCGAAAGGAAAAAAACCTTATTAAATTTAACGATGGTTATCAATGACTTATTTCAAGGATATTTGTTTTAATTTATTATACATAATAACAATGAAAAATTATATTCAATGAAAATAATATAAATAAAATGTATACTTAAAAAAGTTTAAATATTCATTTTTTTTTTTTGTTTTTAATAAATACTTTAGAATTAAATATATATATACTGTATATATAAAAAATAAACACATTATTGGTTTTAATTTATAAATCGGTCTCTTTTTTTTCTATATTGTTTAGCCATATACATATTATATGAACGAACAAGCCCCTTAAACGTATAAACCTTAATCCGGAAATGCCTGGATGACCACGCTGCGTACAGTACCGAGAGAGAGACTGAGGTAAAAAAAAATTTTAAAAAATAATGAAAAAAAATGAGCACCATACACGACGGGAACGATAGCAACAATAGTATTATGCACACAATATTAAATTATTTTATGTGGTATAACCCGTAATAACACTAGTAATAATAATAATAAAAATAATAATAATATAAAAACAATAATGAAATCGCCGTACGTACGGACTCTGTAGAGTCCAACTCGCTCGTATTAACGATTCAAAAATCCTTAGAGTACGCGACTTCCCATCGTCACACTATCGCAGTCAACGCCACCGCTGTTTCTAGTTAAACCTTTTATTACTTCAAAGTCATCAAACAAAATATTTTTTTTCACGTTGAACACACACTAACGTACCTTTGAGAACAACTACGGGGTGACCGATACCACCGTCGTCGTCAAATCAAAAAAGACGTCAGATTATAATGAACGACAATAAATTGATTTCGAAACGAAGGAAAAATAAAAAAGGAAGATGACTGCAATGACGAGACTCCATTTGATTTTATGAATTAATAATTTATAAAATTAATTTCATAAATTAAGTCATCCCTGCTAAATGAAAATCTCCAATTTCGGCCATAATTTTCATTTGCGATTTTTAGAAAAAAAAATACAGTTACTTTGAGAACTGTTTGATAACTCCGAACACAATATTTGAAATCTTTGAGTGAAGTTTAAGGGCCTAAATCACAGACGTTGATTCACGGTTATTTAAATTTCGCATTATAAGCATGCTAACATAAATAATTATAATAGAATATTAATAATAATATGTACGTACGTCTTACATACCTATAGGTAATATGTGTGTCAAAGATAATATTATTGTTGTTGAATACACGAGTACCTAATTGTATTATTTTAATAACGAAATTCTATACAACCGATGTTTTGAGATCATCTTACTAACCCGGTAAAGACGTATAAGGTTAAAGTGAATCAACGATTTTTAAACAAGATGTCCCAAGTTTGGATTTATGAGTTACCACAGAGTTATAAGAAAAATTTAGTATTAAAATAGTATTTTTTTTCTTAACAATAAATGTGTAGTTGGTTGTTACATAAAAAACATAAAATATAATTTTGTGTTTTAAATCTTGTTTTAATTATTTATATTTTATAATTTTTAAGTGAAATTTATTAATTTATAATAATTAACACTCATATAAAATCGAAATTATTATTTTAAGATGCTCTTAAATTTTAATAATATTCCCATAAATGCCAAGGTCCATTCTTCGTTAACAATTTTTAGGGTGGGTACTTAACAAATTATAAATTCAATTAGAGGTGAATTTATTAGAAGTATAGAGAATTCCACTCTACTTCTATAGGGAGAAATACTAAAATAATGACAGTAAAAGTATTTTTCAGAAGAATATTGTTGGTTTCACGATATAGTAAATATGTCATAATAATTTAAAATATGTAAGAGAATAAATATTATTATAGGTAGTTTCGAAATCTGATATTTTCAATCCCTTTGATACATATGAGTGATTTTACTTCGGAGTTGTCGTTGTATGATCAGCTGTGTGTTTATATTTTACGAAAATCATTCATTTGAATTATCATCTTATATAAAGGCTTAAAAATTATTGCCTTTAATGATTACACCGCTTTGTAACTCCAACCACCATAAAAGAAAAAACGTAAATATGTCATTGCATAAATTCATCTAAATTACATAATATAAAGTTTTCATTGTTCTCAATACTGTAAGTATTGATGAACATTTATAATATTCCCAACGTAGGGTACCAATAATTAAACGGCATACTTGCTGCCGAGCTGTATCATTTATATGAATTCGTTGAAACAACGGGGATTTCTCGACAATTTATTGTGGACAATAAATGCAAATCTATTCGGACTAAAGATTTATTTATTTACCGTTTTTTAAGTGATTTCGTTTTAGAGAGTGATTAAAATAATTCATTTAATTATTAACGAATTCCTGAACATTTTTTTTCTTGTATTGTGTTGAATTGTTGTTCCCTTTAATGTTGACACGGGCAAGGGTAAATTATTCGTGATTACAGAAAATGTACCTATATATATATTATACATTTAACTACAAAGTTATGCTCGGCGCTGCAATATTTCCCTCTATATAATGGGAAGTATTATTAGTATTTAAAATGTATTTACTACTGATTTTTGGTACATTAAAGAGTTTCTTGTGATAACTATAATAAGAGCTGTAATATAGCCAGAAGATGGAAACGCTATTCTTAGAACCCTTAAGTATATTATTTTGATTTATGACTAGATATAAGTCTTTGAATCACTAAAAAGATCAAAAAGTTTAGTATCAAAATTCATTAAACCTTTTCCTCAGTTTCAACAAGTTATAATAACTAAACAGAATCAAAAATTATCAAATAAATTCAAAAATGCAAACAAAAAATACAAATTAAAATTACCAGTAGGTATCTACTACTTGAATATTACCTATTTCCTACTAATGTTTAAATACTTGTACATTTAATCAAAAAAATATTTGTACATATAAAAATCCTAACTTTTATTATTGAAACCTTATAATTTTAATTTTTTTATTCAAATTAATAATTAAATTACTTAAATATTCGAAAACAATCTTAGTTGTAGGTATCATACTGTTAGTTTGAAACGATTCAATCCTTATTTATTGTTAATTTTACCATTTTTCATTTATAAAATGGAAGTCATTAATTAAAAAAATTAAATTAAATTTAGTTTTAATAATAGTATCAAAATTAAAAATACATTTCAGCACTTCATTGTAATTGCATTTTGATGAATATTTCAAATGTGATTTTTAATTCAAGTTTATATAGAATCGGATGGTGTATTTCGCAAATATCTTTAGAATTAAGTTTTAAATGAAAGTTTCTGGTTTTATGATTTAATATGAACTTGAATCCTCTTTGATCGTTTGCGCAAAATTAATTCCACACTGACAATAATCTTTTTTGTTTGATACATATATGTATGCTAGTCAACAGTGTTGTCAATGTGCTTTTAAAATTGTTTAAGAGCACAAAATACATAATATTATAGTATGAATTAATTGCAATGTAAAATATATTCATTAATTGACTTATAATATAACTATTAAAATGTTAAGTTAAGAGAGAATTTAGTTTTTTTTTTTTTTTAATTGAACAGTCGAATAACTAACACATTATGAACAACACATAAATATTTAAATTATCAATATCGGATACTTCTTAATATTAAATACATGAAACCAATTATTTATTTTTGTTAATGAATTAAACTTTTTTACTGAGATAATTTTTTAGGTGTAAAGCTTTTGATTAGTTACAACCATTCTTAATATTTATTTTAAAAATGACAAAAACTAGAAATACAAAATAATAATGGACACTAATGAATTTAATTAAAAACTTGAAAAACTTGTATCGTGAATAATGTATTATCTAAAACCTAAGTTTTCTCAAAATTATAAACTATAAATTACGTAATTTTATACTTTAAATTTATAAACAAATATATTTATAAATATATACAAATAAAGGTTGTTTAAACTTACTAAAATATTGACTGGGAACATTAAATGAATAACTATAATTTCTATGCAATTTAATATTAGGTATGAATAGTTAAACTACATTGATGACTAGCTATACAATATGATATGACACGAACATCAAATTATAAATATATCAATAAAATCAATTAGTAAACACTATATCTTATGTAAATTATTATTGCATACAATATTTCAAAGATGATCTAAAAATAAACTTTTGTAAATGGGGATCCATTTATTGAATGATTTAAATTACTTACCTATCTATTAGTCACGATAAATAACTATATTGTTAATATACCTATTACCTATACATTTATTTAAATTATCGTATATTATATATATACTTAATTAGTAGTTGAATTGATTGCTCTTCACATTTTCCTTAATTGGATTACCTGCAGTATCTTTTACTAACTATTGATTTCAACCTAGTTATGTTTGTGTTATTAACCATTTATAAATGTTTGGGTACACCAAACAAGGATTCTCTGCAGAAAATAAATGAGTTCTATCGTTAATCTATTGTTAAATCTTTTACAACTGTTGTTGGTTTTATCATTTATGTCAGTCGTCTTTAATTGCATTAAATACACATTCCAAAGAGGTCTTTGTTTCTAAATTTCAATCCATGCCTCCTCAAAATTAACTATGAAAGTGAAAACCAATTATTTAAAACAAAAAAAATCAATGATTGGAAATCTTTTCTAAAAATCACAGATAGCAGAATATATATGACGAAGCAGTAAATAATAGACTTTGTTAAACTAATATAAATTGGTTTGTATTCATAAAATTTAAGAATTTTTTTTTATCATGAATATTTTTTTTAAATGATTATCGCTGGATTATATAATATTTTATAATACATAATAATAAAAATTAACACTTATTATAAGTTAAAATCAAGACAAGTATTACATATTACATAGAATTAATTTCAAAATTGCACGATAAACTGTAACTCTACAATTTAAGTTCGAATGCAATATAATGGAAAATTAACTTTTTCTGTGCCATTATTAAACTGTATATCCATAGAAATATGGATGTATAGTATATTTTCTACGATTAATAAAATCTAATTGAGAAGCAGTAGAAAAGATCTAAATGTACCAACTATTGTAAACAATATCAGTTATCAAATTTAAAAAATATATAAATAATATAATATATTATATGAATTAGGAAAAATGGTTTACAATAACAAACACGTATCCAATTCACATATTATAAATTACAATAAATTGTGTATTTTATTGTTTTCTTCTTATAAGTTTTTTTTTTCTAAATACATTGGTAATTTATGTAATCTATAAACTTAAATGTAATAAAATACATTTTATAATCACAATTATAATGATATAAGGAATCGTCACAGATATATATACTAAACTAGATATCCGACTATGTACTTGGCTATGCATCGAAATATGAATCCGGCCGCCATATGCAGTTGGGCAATGTTTAAAAATTTATGTTATCAATTCTCATGATATCTAATAAGTAATAGATTAATTCTATAGTTCTGTGATGTTAGTATCAGTTTCAGTTACTTATCACCATTATCACTTACCATTATATTGATAACAGATTGTAAACATTGCAAAACCTATACACGGCGGAGGGCTTCAATTATTAAAAGTATTTGGCTATTTACTTTAGTATATATATCTATGGGAATCGTTCAATAACACAACTTCAATTTAATTAAGTAAGATTATATACTTTTATTTTGTATATATTTTAATTATTATCGAGAATGTTGAAAATGTTATTTTAAGCGACGATTGAGGTTATCCAGGAGAGTAATAGAAGAAAAAATAGATATTATAAGAACAGAATTATCTATAGGTATATAGTATTAAAAAATAATTATGTACAGTGAATGGAACCAAATAAAAACTATAAAGTGAGAAAGAATTTTAAGATTTTTGTGAAAACGGTATTGCAAACGTACCACTGAGGTTTAGTCAATAAACGTAGGAATTGATTCTTATAAGTTATATCAAATAAGAATAAGTATACACACTTAATTATATTTCTACTTTGATATTATACTAGAGTACCTATATCGTTCAATTTTATCTTATTTCTGTTTTCCGAGTTCTGACAATAATTATTATTAATGATTAATCAAAATTTATTCAAATGTCAATACTAAAAACTCATATAACGATACCAAGTTTTGATTTTAAGTTTAAAGTTTTGATTAAAACAAACAACTTTTGTCTAATTATAAGAAATACGGTACTTATTCATTATTAAAACCATAGTATTATGACTGTTGTATTAATTATGCCTATTATTGTAATAAGTAATACATAATATTTTAATATTATGCTTTTTGACATTTTTTTAAATATACATATAAATTTAACTCTCACTTTAAGGATAATTTAAAAAAATATTCTGAGTAGGTATTAGCGTAATACCATATAATACATATAAACATATTACATATAGTATAATATACACAAAAAAAAATATTAATTTTATTATTATCATTATAAATACACATAAAGTATTCTACACTACCAGATTTACTTTCAAATAATGTCAAATGAATAATTCTTTTAAAAATGTAACTAGCTGTTACCATACAAAAACAATTAATGAGATTTAAATAATATGTAGAGGTACTTATAGATTTTTTTTTTTTGCATTTTCTAAAATTAAATATAGGGTATAAATTAATTGATTATTTTATAGTAAATAATTTTAAATATCATTAAAAAAAAAAATTATTATAAATCAACAAAATGTAACTCTATAATCATAAATAATAAAGAAAGAAATGATTAAAAAAAAAGTAATCATTCGATTCACTGAAAAAAAAAAAAAACTGTAAATCAGTTTTGAAATAAAGTTTAAACTAAAATAATGTACGATCAATACTTAAATATCTAAATATTCAACACTATATAAATGGTAATACGTATTTCTTAACTTATCCTTATAAAGAAATAATAATATTGATACTATATTACATAAAATATAATTTATTTTATTTTATCAATAATTAAACTACTACATTCTTAAGTGAAAAAAAATGTCAGTTACTATCTACAATTATTAATACAATTGAAAAACTAAATCTCTAATCTAATAACATTTAGAATGTGATGACTCATTATATTTATTTTTTTTAATGGACAAGGGCACAATAAAAATACAATATATGACAGTAGGTATACAATAATCTTATGAAGGATTATATATATATGTTTTAGGTAGTATGAACAATGGTACATGGTTATACATTATTAATAAAATAAGCTATTTAAATATGCATTAAAACACGTCAATATTAACAATTGAGATTAGTTCATTGTTATAATTGTTCACTAATACATTTCATAAATTTATTATATAATATTTTATCCATACAATAACACTGTTCTATATTGGAACGAGTTGAAACCATCACACCAAAATTTAAAACACAAAAAAGTTAGTAGATCTGCCGTGAAGTAAATTATTTGTTAAAGTAACTCCTCATTAAGTAGGTCACTATAATAAACAACTTGTTAAATTTCAATTCAACGATAAATCATTACATACGATTAAAAACAATTCTAAGCAAAAATCGTCTGTCAGTCTACATATTTATTATATATTAATTATATCGATTTAAGTTATTTGTTTTTCTATTAATAAAACCGTTGATTGATCTAATCTTGCCAAAAACAAATAGCATATTATTATACTATATTATAATAAATTATTATGATATAATTGTATGTAATATTAATAGTTTCCATTTACTTATAACTTTTAAGTTCGTAAGGTTCAATGTAATTTTTTTTTTTTTAATGAATCCAAATATTTTGAATATTTAATTTTGTGTATTATAGATACACAGTTTTAAGTTCCAAAAAAAATATTTTTAATTTCACTAGGTATCTAATACTTGCAGTTAAAATCTTTCAAAACATTTTAAGGGGCCTGGTCGCGACCTGTTTTTTTGCTCAAAAACATGCCTTACAGGATTACGCATTGGACTTTGATTTTTGATCACGTTGCTAAAAATAAATAATAATACAAAAACTAAAAAGTTGTAAAAATGGATTAAATTCAAACTTGTAATATAAGATTTCGA